>KZ825798.1:203770-440617 GCA_003184645.1 Aspergillus ellipticus CBS 707.79 | reverse complement strand
CCCCCCCCCCCTTCGTCCGGTAAAGTATTTTAAAACAATCGGGGAACTTTCATGCGGGGCACTGTGCATCGAATATATCACATACAAGACTTGCTCGATTTCCGTGCATCAACTGCCGACCAATGCGCAAAATTAAGCAGGGATTAGGCATGGAGTGTATCAGAAAGACGGGTCTTTCCTTACCAGCCACTCGTAAAGAGGTTCCTGTACGGGAGTATATCGCGAACCTGATATTTCTTTTTTCATCTCTCTACCAGCCATCGCGTTTCCCAGAAGTCTCCTAGCAACCATCGCGCTCCGCTGGATGATATAAAGAAAACATATTCTGCCACGAATTCTGTTCTTCAATCATTCCCCTTTCCTACTCTCGACTTCTCTTTCATTCTACCTTCTTTTCCTGTCTTCCAGAACCACCTGTGTCCATGGCTAGAAGCCGTCCAACACGCCAGACCAAACCCCCTCGACGGCAACAAAAAAGGCCAACTTCTAAGACTAGACGTTCTCCTTTCGATTGGGATCTACTGGAGGACTGTGTTATGCTCCATAGTCTAGTCATAAGGCTGGGTGGTGGTGAACAACCTCCGCGTAAGCTGTTCAGAAAATTGGAGGACGACCTTGGGGGTGAATTTTACTCATCTGAGACCTTGAAGTATGATAGATGCCTGAATATCCATTGTCCTTCAACCATACCTGTACTGATATGATCCCCGTGGGGGAGAGATAGAAAACGCTGGTCACGTATCGACGATAGATGCGAAGCGATGTTGAAGCAGCGCAAACACTGGCCTCCAAACCGGGCTTCCTTGGATTCAGAACAAGAACCGGAAGATGATCGCTACTTTGAAGATTCTGAAATGAGTGACCCAGAAAGTAAAGAGGACTATCCAACACCGCAGTCCTCCTCGACATACAAAGAGGGTTACTCTTCTGGGTCTGAAGGATCTCCGACTCCAGTCCGGAGTCGAAACTCCAGTCACCGTGGTCGGAATGACTATGATGAATCTACACCATCTCGCCCATCAGGCCGAGGTCAGTCAAGACATGCCCGACGACAAAACTTGACTCCACCACGTTCTTTTTCAGACCGTACAGTCTCTCAGCGGCCATCGCGTACAAAGACTCCAGCCCCAAAACGATCTCACGCTCCTCGAGGCTCTTCAGGGCAGCAAGCTACCGAGGACGATCAAAGCCCCATGGTTTTGCGGAACTACAGACAGCGACGAGAAATCACAAATCAGGTTGAAGAGTTGCTATCTCCTCTTGAGTCATCCCAAGACGCTAGTTCTTGTGTTTACTAGCCATTTGTTTGTTCTCTCACACAGAAACTTCCTACTGGAATGCTGCTGGGTCTTGTCGTCCGGAAAATGTTCTCTTGATTCTGCTTATTAGAATACTACTAGCTCGGGTTTTTTCGGTTTATGAAATGGTTTCTCCCATAGTGATTGACCAAATTTCGGACCTCATGCCTGCCCCCAATGCCCACCTGTTGGCAGATTTTTACCTGTATGGATTTGACGCTATGGACGGCACTGGCATGGCAGACTGTTTCATGCTACCTATATTCACATTTGAGGCTTTTATATAACAATTTCTTGTGTCGAGCATTTTCCCATGGTATATTGTACATCTTTGTGTATACACATTTTCAACGCATCCTTCACAGCTTGATGCGGGGCTTCAACTTAAGTTTTCTAAACTAAATCACCTGATGTAGTATACAGCGATCCTAAAAGCATCACAGACCACCTTCAACTAGGCTTTGTGATGGGATTAAAAGCGGTTTGGCCTTTTTATTACTTAAGTCTCATTGTTTTGCAAAAGATCTTTGATGATGGTATACTTGGCAGTCTCCTTGGGAAATTTCAGCCATGGCCTTGATGATCCCCACTTTCAGACAGTATGCCAATCATCACCGTAGCATTCTTAGCATCATGGACTTGCCGAGATTCTGACTGCATCTTATGTTAAAGCTAAAATATTTGATACAGTGACTGGGTGGTTTCATTCATGGCTAGGTATGATGTATGTTGGCGGTGGGTCATGACTAATCCCACCAACACTTCCCCTCGGCACATCGCTGAACGATTTTGGCTACTATCAACTGACAACTGCATGCATATCGCATTCCGGATAAAGAAAGAGCTACGAAGTACTAACTTGGACCCTAAATTCTTCCAAAAATGTCATTGGTGGCTATAGGCGCATGCTATGTGGATACAATCCTGACGTTGGTTGGCGCCCTTCGATGATAGTTCCGTCCAGTATCTCATTCTTCGTATCAGAACCCCTCACTACCCAGGAGAGGATGAAAAGCTGCGTGCTTCGAGTATCTCTCGTCGAAGAGGAGGGAACTGCCCGAACACCCTTGAGGTTCTCCAGCAGCTGACAGCGGATCTCTCCCTGGATCTCGTTGCTATCCTGCCTGCGAAGTCATCTTCTGCCTCTCGGCAGATCCAGTCAGCATTCGAACCGCATATAAGCCTGGCTCATTGCATATATCGAGAGGAATTAAGCGAGCCGGCCTCTAGCTACATCATCAAAAGCCAGTCATCAGGAAGCAGGACTATCGTCAACTACAATGAACTGCCAGAGATGACGGTGGCAGAGTTCACCAATATTGCGGATTATTTGGACCCCAAAACCTCCTGGTTCCATTTCGAGGTTTGTTCTTAGTACTTCTAATACTGTCCCTAACACTTTCTGTAACTAAGAAACTTCCGTCGGAACTTGTTGTCAGGGCCGAATACCCGACGTAACTCTATCATGCATATGCTACCTCCGTCGGCAATACCCATCTGTGAAAATCAGTGTCGAACTAGAAAAGCCAGGGCGACCTGGCTTACAGGAGCTTGCAGAAGAAGCTGATGTTGTATTCTACTCGAAGAGCTGGGCCCAGGTATGCTCCCATCTTGACAAATTGTCTGCCTTTCAAGCCTGTAGTACCCTCACTGATATCCGCAGGGAAATGGATACCAAACAGCCGAAGAATGTATCCAGAAACAATCGGTCATAGCACGGAAAGCGTACGTTTTTGAAGAAGTTGTTTTTGTAAGCTTGCCTGTTGCTGACACATTCTACAAGGTCACTCCTCTGTTGTACTTGGGGTCAGAATGGTGCCGTGGCACTTGAGACCAAGTCTAAGAGCATGATTCACAGTCCGGCATATTCTGCCGTAGATTTCAAAGTCGTTGAGTACGTTACTTTTGCTGGCCTTTCTTTCCTTCTCCTTAATAGCCTTCCATCTATTACCCACTTCTCTCTGGACTCTAACATCTATAAAGCACCATCGGTGCAGGTGACACATTCATAGCTGGTATGTTGTATGCATGGCTCTGCCAGGGTGATAAATGGAACCTCTCACAGAAGCTGGGTTTTGCAAACCGAATTGCAGGAATGAAAGTCTCCCAGGAAGGATTTGCGGGTCTTAAGAGAGCTTTGGAATCTTTCAATTCGCAGTAAAGTGAGAAAGTTATGATTGGTTGTGAACTACAGTAGTTTACTATATATATGTTCACGCTCAAATTTATTTCTGATAAGCATGGGTACTAAACTGAAATCGACAGATGCAAAATATACTACATTATTAGCTACTGTTTTGACCTTTGAATCCCCTGTACAGTATCACACAGAGTATCTTAACACCTTTTTCTAAATGACACCACAGATCGCATAGGTATCCATCAAGAAATAAGAGTTCGTTCGGATTCAAGGTTTCTTTGTGTTTCTTGTGTTCCTTCTTTGGTAACCGCATGGTATTGCTATGGTCAATGGTCAATGGTCACGTGTTCTTACCGGAAGAAGGCGGTCGCGACCAAAAATTATTCTGCCCGCAGTCTTTTCTAAATTTGCGGGCGATCAACAGCACCGGAACCTCAAAGTTGCTGCAACCCAAAATCACCATGGCGTCCGTCTACAAAACTGTCTCGAAGAAGGCTGCTCGTCAGCTTGCCAAGGAGCATGACTCTGAGGAGGAGGATGTGGAAATGGAGGAACTCCTTGACGACGCCGACGATACAACCGACAGCGAAGATGATGAAGAAACTACGACCGAATCGGCCAAGAAGCAGCTCGCTGCAGGCTACATGCCCAAAACTCGTGTGCTCATGTTGACTTCCAGAGGAGTAACTTACCGGTATGTTGAACTTTTGTATAGCGTTAGGGACGAGAGAAAAAATAAACAATCGCAATAATACTGACACTTTCCCCGTCTGTCAGCCATCGACACCTTCTAGCAGACCTTGCATCCTTGCTCCCTCACGCCCATAAGGAGACGAAACTTGACACGAAGAAGAAGACCACCGGATACAACTTGCTCCTAAACTCTCTTGCCGACCTCCACTCTTGCAATGTCATCTTCTTCCTTGAGGCCCGTAAGCAGGGTCAAGACCTTTACCTTTGGCTGGCTCGCCCTCCCAACGGACCGACGATCAAGTTCCACGTCGCCAACTTGCACACAATGGCCGAATTGAATGCTGGATTTAGCGGTAACTGCTTGAAGGGTGGTCGCGGTATCGTTGTTTTCGATCGCTCTTTTGACGAACAGGGCCCGGTCATGAGCCAACCTGGCAACGAATACCGAGGCTTGATCAGGGAAATGCTCCGTGGAGTTTTCTGTGTCCCCAAGCGTGGTGTCAAGGGTATGAAGCCGTTCATCGATCGTGTCATCGGTATTTTCGGGGTGGATGGCAAGATTTGGATCCGAGTCTACGAGATCAGAGAGTCTGAGCCCGGAAAGAAGTCGGAGAATGGCGAAGAAACCAAGCCCACTCCCAAGAGCAAGGACGGTCTGCCGGAGGTCTCTCTCGTCGAGATCGGCCCTCGCTTCGTCCTGACGCCCATCGTCATCTTGGAGGGTAGCTTTGGCGGCCCTGTCATCTACGAGAACAAGGAGTACGTGAGCCCGAACCAAGTTCGTCGCGATGTTCGCATGGGCAAGGCGGCTCGCTACGCTAGCCGCAGAGATGTGGAGACCGACCGGTTCACGAAGCGGACGACGTTGGGATTGGCAGAAGGCGAGAGAAAGCCGGACGCGCTCGACACAAGGCAACTGTTCAAGTGATGGATTTCCGTTTTGTTCGTTCTCTATCGTCCGCTGTTTTACGCCCTTCTAGACTTTGATATCCTCAAGGATGTATATGTATTGATGCGAGGGGTACATGCATGGTCCTGCTGGCGTCTGGTGTGAAATAATACTAAAAGTTTTGATGCTACCGTTCACATTCCAATTGACCCTAAAGGTGAACTCCGGTAATACAATATTATGTATATATAAATATCAATATCTGTATGGTAGGTTTCACAGAATATCATCGCCGACATCGATATTTGAACAATCGAATCCCTACATCAAGAAATGAACATAGTAGCATTCCAAGGTTGGTGCTGGTGGATCTGGTAGTGAATTCATAAGCTTAAATCCGCTCGGACAATGCGGCCCTGCAGAGAAACGGATCAATTCGAGATGCCAATGATCGAAACCGTCCGTCTCCAGCAGCAAGGGCATGCACTATTAAAATATTGACCCTCTACTTCGGGTGGGCACATTCTCCCTGGTACCCATTCTTCTCCCAGAGTATTAAATATCATGTAGTTTCGAGGGAGCCACTACTGGACACCATCTTGTCAAGTGACTTGGCGGCCGGGCCCGATCTCCCTTCGCCTGCCCCGGATTTCTTTCTCGGAGCAACTGCTGGTCGTCATCATGGCTCCCCCTTTGCAAGCCAGCCTCGGGTGGCTGCTGGATGCCCATGCACCTCTTCTCGCAATGACCCCGACTCCGATATGCATCTGCCGTGTTTTGGCCGTCCCCAAGGGTGGGGTTGCGATCTAGAGTCCTGATCGAGATTGCGATAGTCGCCGTTGACTCACTGCGACAACGAGGCTATCCCTGTGTCTACCACCAACGCCTGAAACCGTTCGTTCCCCTGACTCTCAAGTCACCTTACTCTGAAACAAATTGCGATAGGTAAGGCCGCGGCATTTTTACGCCTACCACCACCAAAACTAACGGCCCCAGACAGCGATTTCAACCTACGGAAACATGTCATTCAATCAATTGGCCACGGAGCTTCTGCTCCATATATTCCGCTCCTGCGAAACCATCTCAGATGTTATGAACCTCGCAAAGACCTGCCGACGACTTCATACCGTTTTTCACCGATCAAATAAACTACAGATTCTTGTTGATGTTGCCAGGTCCGAGTACGGTCCGTTAGAGGATATAATCCAAATCGTTACGCAGAATACAAGCCAACCGGCTCATGTATTGCGTACGGCACCTATGTCCGACTCCCTCTTCAGGCAGATCATACAAATTGGACGCGTAGCCAAGAAGTGGGAGGTCATATACCCCGTCAAAAAATGGAAAGTTGATTACGAGAACCGGCGATCGTTGGATGATGACGAGCGATTCCGTCTCCGCCGTGCGACCTATCGTCTATGGTTGTATCATCGGGCTTTTCACACGGAATCATATAGTCGGTTTAGCCGTGCCCTTCCACACATAATTACTGAGCGCGCGCAACTTTTGCATAATTGGTCCACGGTCGAGCTTGCCGAGGTGGAGGACGTCCGCTCGGTTATCGGTGATATCGTGCAGAACCACATCTGCCCTAGTAATGGGACTATTCAGCGCAAGTTCCGAAAGCGATATCCGGAGAGTACCCATCAGCTAGCGTTCAACATCCATCTTAATTATCCAACGAGCAGCAGTTCCACTAGCTCACCCAGCCTGTTTGAGAAGAGCCCCGACTCAGCCGAGCAATATTTCCACACAGCACACCCCAGCAACCTGGCCGAGTCACCGGCCAAGTACAAGTCCCGGTTTCGGAACGACTACTTCCATGACCCTGGTTCCGAGGGCTGGGGTGATGAGATCCCGCATTACTATGTTGTGCAGGATATGATGAAGCTTGACCCGGGGCAGGTGCTCTGGCTGCGAGAACGTGCACCCCTTAAGGAACAAGTGGAGGTTTATATATGTTCCTTTGGAGACTGGTTCCGAAACAACGGAGAAACTTTCGGGGATACACTGGAGTGGGTGATGAAAGAGCGAGGGGATGACGTTGAAGAGTTCCGAGCTGCCATTGCGGACCGGGATATGGGTGTGGTTTGGGGTTAATGTGATCAAGTACTTGTCTGGGTTCAGCTTATGTGGCATAGCCTATTCAATTGCTACAGAGCTACGGAGTACAATGATGATAAACCGCCCTCATCGAGCGTAGATCAGAGTACATTAACTCAACCCGAATAGCACCCCAGAATCCCCCAATTCCCGGAGAAATTGCAGATGCCTCGGCCCTGGTCCTGACCCAGACCCACGCCAGCGCCAGGGACATACTATTGCGGGTAATAACTCCCATTTGGACTAAGGTAGCCTATACAAATCCACTTAAGCTCAAAAGACATATGTTAAGCACTCCAGAAATGGGCGATGGCTCCGACCATCATTGCTCTAGAACCTTCAGCTCAATGATATCAGACCGGTGTTATTATAAATAGTGGTCGGATTCCACTTTCCCACTACGGAGTACTTACATGCAATACCATGCTTTTTTCTACATATCTGGAATCCTATGAACTTTGATTCTGGAACATTAGATGTCACCCACGTGTCATCCAGTGCACTAATCACCATTTGCATATTACTCAAGGGAGACCTGGGTCGTGATTGACAACTTCCCTGCCGAATGTTCCGGACTCCAGCGTCCCCGTCACGAACAACGACCAAGCTAGATATCTGTCTTCCCCCTGATCAACTGGCCCTAAGCCCGACGGGGAATAAATTCAGCCGCGGCGGCTAACAGTGGGTTGGGGGTGGGCCGTCGAATGGGGCCTGAAACCAAGCCGGTCTAGTCGGGTTGTTTTCTGACACCACAGTTTGTTGGGTAGGTAAGCCGAACAAAAGGATTCCCGCCCTCCCTGGCTGGGTGGCTGGTGGATCTATCGAGCAAAGACTCAGGAATGCCTTGTACGAATTGAGTGCATAGATACACTACTACAGTACAATTTGAACTATCTCGGTGGGGTTTCCAGTGTCTCTGGGCTGGCAAGCGAGAAGACGCGTATAGTAACCGTATAACGGCCCCTTGAGTACTACGTACCGTGGGGCTCCCGATGTGGGTGGGCCCCAAGGTTATTATTAATGCTAATGTAAATGTGCCAGAGGGCTACTTGGGACGGGGTTTCATTTTATTATTATTCTTTCGGGACGATTCAAATGTAATGGCGTGCCTACAAACCAAAACCCTTGGCCACTCGCTATAAGACACCAATGATGGGGGGGCAACCAAGTGGCTTGGAGATGTGAGCCAATCGGGCTTGTGGGGAGAAGCAGCAAAGAGATGTTAATAAAATCAATTTCATCAGGTTGGAGCATAGGACAAAAAAAAAAAAGGGGAGGGGAATGAAAATGGGAAAATGGACAAAAAAGAAAAAGACAATGGGGAAAGAAGAGTATCAAGGCAAAGCGAAGAAGGTACCCGGAGGATGTGATGTCCAACAAACACCGCCATATAATGTCCATGACCCCATCATGTGCCATTCCTAACAACATCCCTCTTGTGTATCATCTCCAGGAGGCTAAGTAACAGACAAAAAGAGAGTTCAAGACCGTTCAATTATCACATCACAAAAATAAAAATCGTTGCGGTTGACGTGTCACCCATTCCCCGATCTGGTGGCCTTTTTAACAGCATCCCTGCTTGGTC
The DNA here is from genome assembly GCA_003184645.1 of Aspergillus ellipticus CBS 707.79. Lineage (NCBI taxonomy): Eukaryota > Fungi > Ascomycota > Eurotiomycetes > Eurotiales > Aspergillaceae > Aspergillus > Aspergillus ellipticus. Next base: position 431,909 of record KZ825798.1, on the reverse strand, counting down.
TTCGGGTCCTCCGACTCGTCAATCCTCACCATATCACGGCGGTCGCCAAGGACAGTCTGGCCAGCATCGCCGCCATCCAGAGCCTTGCTGGAGACGATACGGTAAATTTCTGTAAGTATATGATGTCAGTATTGTGAAACACGATCCAAAACCAACGACGGGTGGATCTGACCTGTGAGGATGTTCTGGAAAGCAAGCTCAACGTTGCTGGCATCAAGGGCGGACGTCTCGATGAAGGAGAGATTGTTCTCGCCTTGTGGCATGTCAGCACGCTTGTCCAAGTGCATTTCACAAAGGGGTGGCGGGAAAAGGCCCCCACGTACTTGCAAACTGCTTGGCCTCTTCCGTGGGCACAGCCCGCAGGTGTCTCAAATCGCTCTTGTTACCGACCAGCATGATGACGATGTTGGAGTCGGCATGGTCGCGGAGTTCCTTCAACCACCGGTTGACGTTGTCGTAGGTCTGGTGTTTGCTAATATCATAGACGAGGAGAGCACCGACGGCACCACGGTAGTAAGCGGAGGTGATGGCACGGTAACGTTCCTGACCAGCAGTATCCCAGATTTGCGCCTTGATCGTCTTGGAATCGACCTGGATCGAGCGGGTAGCGAACTCGACGCCGATAGTAGACTTAGAGTCCAAGTTGAACTCGTTCCGGGTGAAACGACTCAAAAGGTTGGACTTTCCAACACCGGAGTCTCCGATCAGGACAACTGTTCAAGGGGGGGAAAGCCATCGCGGGTTAGTCGGGCATAGAGAGAAACGCGACCGGCGATAGAGCTGGAATCAAGCGGTGATGGCCACGGCAGAGGGAGGTGGCAACTTTACCTTTGAAGAGAAACTACCAGGTAACCGATTAGTTATACCGTGCTTGGCAAAGGGGTGGGAACCAGCAGAAATAGGTCACTCACATCGTACTCGTCGTTAGCCATGAGGGGTGGTTGTGAGAGCTCGCTTAGCGATTGTTACACGTAATATTGGGAGGACTGGGAGGGTATTCGATGTGGCCGAGCTGGAGGACGTAGACACTTCAAAGGAAATCGGACAACGGTGTGAGTCTCACTTCTGGGAGGGGCGCAGCGGCGTCAGTTTAGGATCAGGCATCTGAGGACCAGAGGCACTGGGTGGGGGGGCGAGCAGATATGCCTTTAAACCAACGAACGGGAGGCAGGCACTCACAGTTCAAGTTTATGGAAGGGGAGGGGGCAGGCACCGGGGAAGGGAGATAGGAGGTTATCCAGACTGACTTTCTCCCCCTACCGATCGATTCCCGTCTCTCGTCGTCGCACCGCCGATCGGGCCTAGCGTGCGATCACGTGCAGGGGCCCGTTTGTCGCGGCGCCGGTTCTAGTCCCCCATTGCCGATTATTGATCCCAATTATTCACCTGTTGCAGAGAAGAGAACTGCACCCAGCAGGGGAGCCTGGAGTGGAAACCTCGCCTACGTGTCCTACAAACGGGATTCTGTGTGACTCTGCGGGCTCTGTTTGTTCAATGCGTTTAGCTCTGTTCTCTGCCGTGTTGTTTGCCACCGTTGAAGGTTACCCGCCGGCATTACTACTGAACTGAACTGAACTTCCTACAGCTCGCAGTGCTGCTGCCTTAATCTGGTGGGAGGGGGGAATGTTGTAGTCCGTCTGATATCTGGCTCTGAAATGCTCCGTCGTGCATGCCTTGGGCTCCACATCTTAGAAGAAGATCTCATCGCCTGCTCTTGCCCTTGGACCCGGCAATGACTAAGAATCACGACGACAATGACGATGATATCTCAGTCACCTCGACGGTGGCCAGCTCGCAGGCCTCTGAGTATGAGGTGGAGGCCATCCTAGCCGAGAAACAGTTTCCCGATGGGATAAAGTATTTGGTCAAGTGGGCCAACTACCCGGAAACGAGGTGTAGTTGGGAGCCTACGACCTCCTTCAACTCGGATGAGTCCATCAGTGGCTGGGAACAGACGAAAGCCGATATCGCGTCAGGAAAGCGCGAAGGGTTTAACGTAGCGAGATGGGATCGAATGATGCAGAAGATTGAGGAGGACAGGAAGAAACGAAAACACAAACGGGAAGTTAAGAGGAAAAGGCTTGGCATATCGACGACTGAAACCATTGAGTTGGCAGTGAAGAGATCCTCAACCAAGAGTGATGACCCTTCTGGCCAGTCCCGCAACGATGCTAGCAAAGTAATTGCGCAAACAAGCATGTCTAATTCTCGCCCACAGCCACTTCGGCAAGCGGCTCCTACAAAGATGCCTGTCGTATCAAGACCTCCGTTGGTCTCATTTGGAAGTGGCCAGAAACCGTCGACCACAGCGCGTCCTAAGAATACCCAGGAATCAACGAAATGGTTTCCTCATCTATCAACTAGTTGGAAACACGAGAAAGCCAGATCTAGAGAGCCAGCCCCTGATATAAGCCAACTGGACCTTACTAGACCTTCGGATTGGCCTCCCAGAACTCCTTTATTCCCCCAACCAAAACCTGGCTCTTATATTAGCCCATATCGGGATGAAGGATTGAACCGAAGTGTGATAGACACGTCTGCTCCCGAGGATTCAGCTAATCTATCGGCCACAATTGGACATAGTCAATCCACGGTTCTGGCATCCAATCGTGAAGACTATGGTCATTCTCATCGTCGGGATGAGTTGGGCCGAGGCCATAATTCTGACCTCCGCCATCCTCGAACAAAGTCTGCCTCTCGCCATGTGAGGCCATCTTCTGATGGAGAACCAAGCCAGAACTCACAACAAAGTCTTTTCGACAGGGCTTTCTCTCACATGGAAACTGATACACCTCGTGAAAAAGTTCATTTGCACACCCCTCATAGACTCAGACAATCAACAATGTCAGAGTCATCTTCGACCAGTCATAGTCGGCCTACTTGGGCCAGTGAATCGAGACAGGACAGCATTATCCCCAATCTCCCTCTGAGGGAGGCGGGTCCCCTTGCTAAAACGGTACATGGCCGTTTTTGTAACCCGGGCGAGGTGTTGATTCATATGTATTACGGGCCAGATAAGAAAATGATCGGTGCGGCTAGGCTCTGCGGACTTGGGCTCGTGACTATCCAAAAGCTTGTCCAATCCAAGAATGGACCCTGGATTGAGATCTGGTTTCAACATCTCTGTACTTTTGAAAAATACCAGGCTCTCTGTGACAATGTAAGTGAAGTGATCTGCAGAAAGAGGTCCTGGAATGTATCTCATCTGCTAATACCAACAAAAAATAGTTGCTAAGGAAAAAGCCTCATCTGCCAACGGTAGTGAATCGCATATTTTGTAAGGGTTGGATTGAAGGATTCAATGATACAGAGGCCGATGTCCACAACGTGGCAAAAGAACTAGAGCAAGGGAATCTTATGGCAATATTCAATCCTGGCCTAGCTACACAAAATGTGTTAATCGCTTACTCGCCTCATTCACCTGAGTTTAGATCTTTGAGTCAAGGTTTTCAAGGACAGTCGGATGCTTCCCTCTTACTTGTTGTCAGGAATTCCTTGGGACCTCTTGAGCAACTCATGTCAAAAACCACCGACCAGGTTTCTACCTCCCACGAGCCTGAAATATGTGCAAGGGAACGTCCTGGACAACATCAAGCGGACGACGAAGAAGATACTTCAATGACAGTATCGCACGTTGATCAAGAGGAAATGTCGTCCCGCGAAGACCCCCCTGTGCGTCCAACAGAGATGACGAAATATTTTTCTACACAGGAATCTTCGCTAGTGCCACTCGACGACACGGTCTTAGCTTCACAAGACGACACGGATCCATTGAAAAACAACCATCAAGAACCAAGAGAACCAATGGAGATGAATCAACGGCAATTTTTAGGTCCAGCGTTGAGCGAACAGCAATTGATTTCTGCTTTAGCTACAGCTGACCTGAAAGTCCTTTTCAAACATAGTTTTGGTGTTTCTTATGAGGTCCTAGTTAATGTGAACGCAGTAGACAGGGTACAGGTGGCGGAGGCGTTTTTTCTCATGTTCCCTCAGGGTTCGGGAGCCCTCCATCAGGAGTTCCTAACTCTACAAGCGTTCCTTAAAACACGAAATCCGGTCATATATTCCTGCTACCAACAAGACGACTGGGAAAAGTTCGCACGAACTGTTACAGTTGGGGTTGTTCTCGTATGCCCTGCCACTTCAGTCCATACCTGCGATATACCAAACGCTAACTTCGAACAGTTTCATGAGAGCTTTGTTGACTTTCATACCCTACCTTTCTTCAAGTCTCTTATTGACAAGCAGTTCAACTTCTGGAGTGTTTCTTTGAACAGGCCGCTCGAATATGCGGACCATCCCTGCCACTTCCAGCGAATTTTCCCACATGGCGGAGTTCTAATGATCACCGAAGACTTCATGGTCCTTGAACCAGAAAGTGTCATCATCATTCTCACATGGTTCCATGACTGGATAAAGAGAAAGTTCCCAGGTAAATGGAAGATAATGTTTCGGCCTGGAGTTCTGGATTGGGTTCTTCAGCAGCCCGAGCCAGCCGATGAGTCGAGGGCGGGGATGTACGTTGCTTCCATCACATGAACTGCCCGGATTTGAAAATCTAACTGGTGATTTTACTTCTAGATGGTTAACTATCTACCGCCTCATTCTGCAACTGTGTACTCCATCGGCTTACGACACTCCGATCGGCGAGGTTTTGACTGGTTCAACCGACGAGTATATTGAAAGCAACGTTATCTCCCCACCAACACTTCCCAACTACGGCTCCCGCAAAGAAGATGACAGCCCCGATATACCTAAAGGCCTGAGTCAAGATCAAAGAAATACCGACCATCTAATTGAATTCTTTGCCGGCTGGGGCCTCGTGAATCGCCACCGCTATCGGCGGTTCGTCGTCCTGACCCGAACGAAGCCTCAACCTCGATGGGAAGCATGGCAGCACATTGAAATCAAATGGGGCGCGAAGGATTTTATGAAAACATTCAAGGTCGACTATAAACACTACTGGGCAAAACTGGCCTCATCTTCTACTGATAAATCAAGCAGTACTTCCGGAGAACCAAATGTTCAACCGGCCACTTTTACACCCCCTACGCCTAGAGCTCCTGCTCCCGGAGCGCCTGGTTTCAAAGAAGTGAAGGGACCTAGGTTTGATCGATTACCCGGTTCTGCACCGTCTACATACCCAGAGCCGTACAAGTGAGCCGAGAGCATGTAGTTGATGACCAATGAATGTATCTAGTCTTCACCAGAAGCCTTGGTAGTCTCTACCGGGCTAACATTTGGTGGGATTTACACTAGCATATGTCGTTTCTTTTTTATACCCAAGCGCGTCATTATATCGCATTGCAACACTCGTTCTTGTCATTTATAGCGAGCTCGTAAATTGTATTTCCGAATTACGATATCCAAAAGAATGGGTACATATCCATGGCACTGACAATGACGCTTGAGCCTGAAGGTAGTAATAATGAAAAAATATGTAAAAATCCAGGCAAGGCAGGCATTCACCCCATAACGCCAGTTCAACCAAAAAAGAAAAGAAAGAAAGAAAAGCCATCGGAAAAAATCGCTCAATGCGACAATAAGGACAAATGTGACATACGTTCAATGCAAAAGATTTTACCCAAACACAGAGGAGGCAAAATCTTAGGACCCAGCCGCTCGGGTACGGTATTCCCTGAAACTCGAAATCGGGGGGAATTCATCCGAGAACGGCGACCTCGCCTTTTTCTCCTTTCCCTTCTCCGCCTTTTCGCGCCGTACCTTTTCCTCCCACTTGCTTTCTTCCGCTGCAATGAGGGAGTGGAAACGCCCGCCCTGACCGCGCGCCAGATAAATGGGCTTTTCCTTACGTTCCGCGACGGATTCGGTCACGAGGACAAACTTCACGCTAGACCCTGGAGTTTCAAACATGGCGTCGCTGAGGATGGTTTCTAGCTCAGTTCGAAGGGCACGAGCCCCCGTGCCCATTGTGAAGGCGTTGGTGGCGATTCTGTGCAAGGCTGGGGTGGTGAAGCGCAGTTCGATGCCTGATAGTGAAAATAGTGTGGTGTACTGGGCTAGAAGCGAGTTGCGGGGTTCCGTGAGAATCCGAACCAGTAAGGGGGTGGTTAATGTGGACAGGGCGGCGGTGACGGGGACTCTTCCTACGAGTTCAGGGATGAAGCCGTAGTTCTGTAGGTCGGTAGGGTTGAGGAGATCCAACGCGTTGAAATATGTTGGTTCGCCATCTGGGGTGGAGGCTGAGGAGAAGAATGGAAGATGCTTCTTGTATAGCGCTTCTTCCTCTGAGCCTGGGAGTATGGGAATCGGCTGGTTACTTGCGGAGCCGGATTGACTGGATCGCTCGCTGATAGTTGATGAGCTCCGGACGGGTTGTCCGAATCCTATCGAGCCACGAGATACCCTGTCCATGATGACTTTATGTAGACCGACGAAGGCACCAGAGAAAACAAAGAGGATATTGTCCGTGCGCACGTTGTAGACCTCGCCTTTCTGAGGAGGGTTCCCGCCATTGGGGGTAAACGGGGAGTTTCCAAGGGGGTTGTTGGACGGAAAATTGCTGGGTGGACTGTTGACTCGAGGTGCGCTTCTCTCTTGTTTCGCCTGGACTTGCACTGTCGTGCCTTCGATGAGCTTGAGGAGAGCTTGTTGCACCCCCTCACCGCTGACATCCTTCCCATGGCTGACCTTTGCTGCAGCGATCTTGTCCACTTCATCCAGGACAATAATACCGCGCTCCGCCTGCTCAACATCATAATTGGCAGCAGCTAGAAGCCTATGAACGCAGACCTCTGCATCCTCCCCGATGTAGCCAGCCTGCGTAAATGGAGTACAATCTGAAATGCTGAATGGAACAGACAATATTCTCGCAAGAGTCTTGGCCATGAGTGTCTTGCCAACGCCGGACGGTCCCAATAGAAGAATGTTGGACTTCTCTAACTCCAAGGGAGACACATCCTCGAGTTCGGGTTGTGCTGACGCAGGCGATAATGGATCCGCTTGGGGAGGTAGATGCACGCTTTGTTGTTGGCCTGGAAATTCATCTTATTGGTTCTCAGCAAAGTTCAAATGGACGGTCCGCAGAAGAATACAGACAACGTACCCTCAACCGGGTGATGCTCGATTGCTTCTCGGCGCGCACGCTTGGCTTGCAACTCTGCAGTTTCCTCCTCGCGCCTTTGCAGCTCCTGTACACGTTGGTAATGATTATATACGGCGACGCTAAGTATTTTCTTTGCGCGATCTTGCCCCACGACGAACTGGTCAAGATACTGCTTCAATGTTCTGGGGGTAACCCGGGGTGCTCCGAACGCCGGAGTTGACCCCAACGGTCCAGCTGTTGGGAGGCCCGGTTCATAACTGCCCGTCCAGGGTTGGTTTGTGAAGTCTGAGCGATCAAATTGGGACAGCGTCGGGAAAGTGGTTGATGAGCTGGTGAATCCACGGCGTACAGGTCGGACTTGCGGTTTTGACGCGTGCCGATAGCGGAGGAGAGAGCTGCGGTGCGCCCTGAGAGGGCCACGGGCCTGTATAGGCAGCCGCAGCATGACCAAGCGCAAGTGTACCTGGAGGATAAAAGGATGCGATGTTAGGCGACAGGAAAGTGGGAAGAAGAAACAGATCCACGGGGAATAGAAGCCAGGAGAGGGAGAGTTGACGCTGTCAAGACCATCAACTCCGATGACAGCAGATAAGATGCAATACAATCAAATCAATCGATAGTAGCTTTCCCCGCAGCACGTGATGCTTATCAACCGACGGTACCCGCGGGTGACGTGGTCCGGACATGCGCGTCTGTCTACAGAGTACAGAGAGAGTACTGAGTACAGTACTAAGTAGTGTAGATAGTAGTAGTGTAGTGTCCTTGCATCTCCGATCCTCTTACCCGGTCGCTCAACTGCTAATGAGGTACGGAGTAGTCGACGAAGTAAAGTGCTTCCTTCAAGTACTTCTCGCGTGTTTCCAGCATCCAAACAAATAGAAGGCGGACAAAGAACCTAGGTTGCTGCAATCTACCAGGACAACTTAGGCTAATGAGGATAGTAGATGTCTTCAATCGCTTAAATTCCTAGACGTGCTCCGTAGACTCTCTTCTGCATGGTAAATGCGGGAGTTCGTCGGTGGTGTACAAGTAGCTCTGCTCAATCGAGCAGTGCCGTACATTTCCACCGATCAGAAAGCACTTTTGTCCGTGTCTCCACCCAAGTAATGCGCACCAATTTCCTCGAACATTTGTGAGTGGTGTCATCGTTGCTGGGAGGCAAAATCTCTCGGAAACGGCCAGAAGCCCAGGACGCCAACTGTTGGGGATTTAGAGGTGTTGACCCAGCCACGCCTCAACAGAAGCGGGTTGTAGAGGTCAATGGTCGTGAGCCACGATTGCTGCTTAGAAGAGTTGAGGAGAAGAATGAGCGTACTGTCCTCCGAACACTTATAGTTCAATAATGACACCACGCTACTTGTTGGCCACGAAGGCGGGCTGCTGCTCCATTGTCTGGGATATGAAGTTCCGCAAAGCTGCCCATCTGTTGGATACTGGGCCTGTCTCGACATCTGAGTCTGTGTTGGCCGGCGCCGTGGCCTCCATGCTCGACAACTGCGCCATGTTCCTTGCGAACCGATCCCGTTCTACCTTCTCTAATTTTTCCCTACGCTTCATAGCACCTGGTTTATGCACCAAAGTCTTTTGCTTAATGATGTTCACTTGTTTGCTGGAATCGTTCAGTCCATCGTCGGCGTCTGGGAGGGCATCGGCTAAGGAGTCGAGGTTGGCAGCAAGTTTCTTCGAGGCACGCCGACGTTTGGTCGACTTTTGAGAGTTCTTTTCAATTTTGGACATGAAACTGGCATGCTTGATCAAGCGCTTGTCTTTCTTTGTAGTGCGAAAATCATCATCGAAGAGGCTTGACTTGGTCGACGGAAGAGCGCCTCGGCCCCCCGTGGGTTTGCTCGTGGAAGTCCGCTTTCTGATTGGAGCCTTTTCGAAGAAGCAGAAGGTATGATAAGCGGGGAAGTTTCCATGTGAAAAGCCAGGGAACTTACCATAATAATAATTGCCGCCGGATCTTTGCGAGAAGGCCGAAATGACTGGCATGTGCTCACGATAATGAATCTTTCATTCCATCCCGATAGGTTTGCAGCGCTAGTTCCAACACGGCCTAGTGTCAGACATGCCCGGTTCTGAGAGTCGCCCCCACTTCACCGCCCAGGTGACCGGGGCCTCTCACCGCAGACGGTTTCCGGTAGCCCAGGCCCTCCTCGCCGCCTCGGGGGACCCCTGAGGCCACCCTGAGGCTACCCTGAGGCCAGGATTCCCACCGGATTTGTCTCACGTTGGCCATCCGGGTTCGGTCCTTTGCTGCTCCAAGCCTCCAAGGCAGATAAGAATCCCAACGGTGGAGACCAACAAAATTCTAGTAGCCCGGGCTAGGCCGAATTATTGCAAGGCCCAGGGAAAACGGATCGTCATCTTTCCATCAGAATCTTTCCCCTATCTACGTATCTACTACGGAGTAGTCTAGTACGAGTACGGACTACTACGGAGTTCATGGTCCAATTTTTTTTCGGAAGGAAGAGATCCACATTCACGGGTATCTAGCCCGCCTTTTTATCTTGCATTTGCCTGGCAGTTACATCAGGGAACCACCACGGCTCACGGAGGTTGTCTTCTCATTTGCAGCCTTGCATGTGGATGCTGTCTCCAGCGCGCCTTTTATCTCGCCGGCCTTGCCCTCTCAGCCCCAGGGCAACCGTGACTTTACCTCGGCCCCAGACCCCCCATCGCCTCCTTTCTATTCCATCAATTCGGGAATTCTCGCCACGTCCACCACATTCAAGAACACTTAAGCCTCGAGGCTCCATCGCAATAACTCGTTGTCTCTCGTACGGCTCACAGCTCTCGAGCAAACCCGCCGACAATCACGCAATAATGGGCTCTCTTGCACCGTACCAGCGCAAGCACAAGGTTACCGTGGTAGGCTCGGGAAACTGGTATGCGCATGATGGCTCTCAAAACCGTCATTCGATTCCAAGATACTGAAGGGCATACAGGGGCACCGCGATCGCGAAAATAGTTGCCGAAAATGCTGCCAGCAATCCTGGGATTTTCGAGGAGAAAGTAGAGATGTGGGTTTTCGAGGAAAAGGTTGAGATCTCAAAAACGTCCCGCCACTATGATTCTTCGTCGCCTATTTGTCAAGGCCCGCAGAACTTGACGGATGTGATCAATCAGGCTCATGAGAATGTCAAGTACCTGCCGGGGATCAATCTTCCGACCAATCTGCATGCTAATCCATCACTGGTGGACGCAGTTCAAGACAGCACCATCCTTGTTTTTAACCTCCCCCACCAGTTTATCATCAAGACCTGTGAGCAGATCAAAGGAAAGATCCTACCGTATGCGCGGGGCATATCTTGCATCAAGGGTGTTGATGTGAACGAAGAGGGAATCAGTCTTTTCTCTGAAACAATAGGAAAGATTTTGGGTATCTATTGCGGTGCCCTGTCTGGCGCAAACATTGCCAGCGAGGTTGCCCAGGAAAAATGGTCGGAGTCGAGCATTGCGTATGACCCTCCACACATGGATTCCAAGGCCCCATCTCCCAATCGCTCCCCATCTTCGTCGACTGAGAATCTCGTTCAATTCGAGCACAAGGACGTCTCGGGTCAACTTTCGCGAGTGAAGCTGCAAGCCTTACCATCCGACTACCCTCCGGTTGACCACAACGTGCTGAAGTCGCTTTTCCATCGCCCGTATTTCCACATCCGTGTGGTCAATGACGTTGCTGGTGTTTCCCTTGGAGGCGCCCTCAAGAATGTTGTTGCTCTTGCCGCCGGTTGGGTCGATGGCATGGGATGGGGTGACAACGCCAAGGCAGCTATCATGCGGGTTGGCCTCCTGGAGATGGTCAAGTTTGGCGAACAATTCTTTAGTGCCACTATTAACACTCGGACATTCACCGAAGAGAGTGCAGGAGTCGCCGATTTGATCACCAGTTGCAGTGGTGGCCGCAATTTCCGATGCGCGAAGCTGAGTATTGAGAGAAAGCAGCCAATCGAGAAAGTCGAGGAAACGGAACTCAATGGCCAAAAGCTCCAAGGCACACTGACTGCTGTGGAGGTGAACAACTTCTTAAAAAAGCAAGGCCTTGAAGAGGAGTTCCCCTTGCTTACTGCGGTTTACCGTGAGTGTCCCCAGTATGCGTAGCACTGCTTTGGTTACGTTGCTAATTATCAACAGGCGTGCTTGAGGGTACCATGTCGGTGGAGGACATCCCTTCATATATTGAGCGGTAAATTGGACCTGATGACACCTCCCCCCCTTTTGTTTTACGTATGCGTTGTTAATTCTTGGGAAATTGTTCTTTTCCATTCTTAACAGAAAGCCGGACTCGACATCGTACTTGGGAACCGGGCGGGTGACTAGCGGTGGTGCCAGCCAGGTTGTTTTGAGCGCCCGACTGTGAAAGGGCCAGAGCCATGCATATTTACCCCTCTTCTGTTTCTCCTATCATGGTGCCTCCAGGCCATTCCCCTCAATTTTCTTTTTCTTGATGTCGATGTTTTGGGCGTGTTTGTAGGTATGCTTTGTCCAGATCTCTTATGATGCACATAGACCGATGACTATAGACCACAATGATACCGGAATGCCTGGCATTTCCCTTTGACCCTTAACCCGTAATGCGATGGTGGACACCATATGATACTACATGGCCTGGCCGGACGGGAGCTGGGGCTTGGGGGGGTGGACCCGTGCGGAGGCCCGAGTGCTACCGGGCAGCTCCAGCCCGGCCCTGTTGGGGGCTTCCCCGCCGCCAGCAAACGCCCGGATGCTTTCATGATGTCAGTACTCCCGCGGGGTTGCCCTGACGTCCAGGAACAGGAAAACTTGGTCAGGCTAAGGCCTCCTGCCCTTCTCTTTCTCTTAAATCTTTCTCACTTCGCCAGATTGTCAGGGAGCTTCTCAGGTCTCCAAAAGACTTTGATCCCCTTCTCGTCCGCCCTCATTGCTTGGTCGGTCTGGCCGACAACCTCCGGAGAACAGGACCGCCAAGCTCGCTGTCAAGAAAGAAACCGTCATTTGGTCTGGCTGACGCTATTAGACGCGAAAAAAGAAGAAGAAGAAGAAGAAGAAGAAGAAGAAGAAGAAGAAGAAGAAGAAGAAGAAAGCTGGCAGATCGTGGGAATTCGTTTCGATTCGCAATGGCTTCCCCGCAGCAGGTTTACCTGTTGCCTTTGAAAGACGATGGTTCTCCGGATGTTCCAGGAGGGTATCTCTATCTCCCCCCTCCCACCGACCCGCCCTATCTCCTTCGTTTCGTCATAGAAGGTAGCAGTTCGATTTGCAGGGATGGGCTTCTATGGGTCAATGTCCCCAAAAAGGGCAATCCCTTTGATCGCTCCACTTTCCAAGGCTTTAGGTAGGAGCAAGACTACGCCCTTGGCGGCTGGATTACTGACATAATGTAGTCTATCGCCGGACTTCAACAAGAACATCCAGATCGATGTTCCTATCGTCTCTCCGGGATCATTCGCTTTCTACGTGACATTCTCCCCACTTCCCGTATTCTCAACCTTACCAACTCCGACGCCGGAACCTACAAGGACTGCGACGCATTTTATCGATGTCGCACCGCGACTGACGCTTCGTGGTCAAGATCTGCCACTTAATGCCCTATCAATATTCTCCGTGATCTCTAAATTCATGGGCAAGTACCCTGAAGACTGGGATAAGCACATCAATGGCATTAGCCAGCGCAATTATAACATGGTTCACTTCACGCCCTTGATGAAACGTGGTGCCTCCAATTCGCCCTACAGTATCTTTGATCAGCTGCAATTCGATGATGTTGTGTTTCCGAACGGAGAAACGGATGTCGCTCACTTGATCTCAAAGATGGAGAATGAATATGGCCTCTTATCACTTACAGATGTTGTGTGGAACCACACAGCTCACAATAGCAAGTGGCTCGAGGAACACCCAGAGGCTGGCTATAGTGTTGAGACCGCCCCATGGCTGGAGGCAGCGCTTGACTTGGACACAGCGCTACTGAAATTTGGACAGGATCTTTCAAAGCTTGGCCTACCAACTGAATTCAAAACAGTCGATGACCTGGTCGCTGTAATGGGTGCGATGCGAGAGCAAACTATTGCTGGGATCCGACTGTGGGAGTTTTACGTTGTTGATGTGAAAAATGACACGCAGAAAATAATTGATGAGTGGAAGACATCGAAGGATATAGACCCCAAAGGCTGCCGATGGTCACAATTCCACCTCCAAGACTACAAGAATTGGTCTCTGAAGCAACAAGCAAGTTTCATCCGTGACAATGCCATTCCAACATCAAAACAAGTCTTGGGCAGATTCGGCAGAGCAATTGACCCACAACTTGGAGCAGTCGTGCTGGCTGCGCTCTTGGGGCCGTATGGTTCTCCGATCTCCGACACAACTGTAGCTGGGCAGGCCATATCAAAAATCATTGATGAGGTCAATCTTCCATTCTACAAAGAGTATGATGCCGATGTTTCAGAAATCATAGACCAGGTTTTCAATCGGATCAAGTATCTTCGGATTGACGACCATGGACCCAAGCTCGGACCGGTAACAGAACAGAGTCCTTTCATTGAAACATACTTCACAAGGCTGCCTCTAAACGATGTCACCAAGAAGCACAGCAAGAACTCGTTGGCGCTGGTGAATAATGGTTGGATATGGAATGCCGATGCCCTGCGTGACAATGCTGGCCCTGACTCCAGAGCTTATCTGCGACGTGAGGTAATTGTCTGGGGTGACTGTGTCAAGCTGAGATATGGTACCTGCCATGATGACAACCCATTTTTGTGGGATTTTATGACCAGATATACCCGTCTCATGGCCAAATACTTTTCTGGGTTCCGCATCGATAATTGTCACTCCACGCCATTGGTGGTTGCTGAATACTTGCTAGACGAGGCGCGAAAAGTTCGACCTAACCTCACCGTTTTTGCAGAGCTGTTTACTGGCTCTGAGGAAGCCGACTACATCTTCGTTAAGCGTCTCGGCATCAATGCTCTCATTCGTGAAGCCATGCAAGCCTGGAGTACTGGAGAGCTAAGCCGCCTTGTTCATCGTCATGGCGGCCGCCCGATTGGCAGCTTTGACCTTGATTTGCCTTCTTCAGGTAGTAGCCACGCGATAGCCTCTTCTGGTATTGACTCTGGCAAAGAAAATGTATCCCATATTCGTCCAACGCCAGTACAGGCGCTGTTCATGGATTGTACTCATGACAATGAGATGCCAACTCAAAAGAGGACTGCGAAAGACACACTTCCGAATGCTGCTCTGGTGTCCATGTGCGCATCAGCTATCGGAAGCGTAATTGGCTATGACGAAATATACCCTAAGCTTGTTGACCTTGTTCACGAGCAGCGGCTGTATTTCTCGACATTCTCCGAAACCTCTACGGTTGAATTAAGCACGCTTGAGGGAGGTGTGGGCGGTATCAAAAAGAAACTAAATGAACTCCATACCATGATGGGCGTTGAAGGATACGATGAGACTCACATACACCATGACGGGGAGTATATCACTGTCCATAGGGTGCACCCGAGAACGCGGAAGGGTGTCTTCCTGATAGCACACACGGCATTTCCCGGACAAGATAGCAAGTCACTGTTGGCACCCACGCAACTCGTTGGCACGCGGGTCAAGCATATCGGAACCTGGCTCTTAGAGGTCGATACAGACGAAGCCATTAAAAACCAAGTGCTGGCGGATAAGTCCTACTTGCGTGGACTACCAAGCCAGATCCGTGCCATTGAAGGTACAGATGTTGAGGAACGTGGTGACGATACCATCATCTCTGTTACTGAGGCATTGGTCCCTGGAGCTATTGCTTTGTTCGAAACCTCCATTCCAACTGCCGAGCATGCAACTGGGCTCGACAATCGGATCACTCAAGGAGTTGATAATGCTTTCTCAAATCTAAGCTTAGTTGATTTGAACTTTGTGCTTTACCGCTGCGAAGCAGAGGAAAGAGACTCGAGCAACGGTCAGGATGGAGTGTACGACATCCCCAACCATGGCCCCTTGGTATATGCCGGTCTTCAAGGGTGGTGGAGCGTGTTGGAGAACATCATCAAGTACAACCAACTAGGGCATCCTCTGTGCGAGCACCTGCGTAATGGCCAGTGGGCAATCGACTACATAATTGGACGCTTGGAGAAATTGGGGAAGCAAGAAGGGCAAACTGCCGTGGGCCTTTCGGCTACGTGGCTGCGCGAGAAATTTCAAGTTGTCCGCGAACTACCGAGCTTCCTTCTGCCGCGTTATTTCGCTATCATTGTCCAGGTTGCGTACAATTCTGCCTGGAAACGAGGCATCGAGCTCCTGGGAGCTCATATACAAAACGGTCAAGAATTTATCCATCAACTTGGTATGGTCAGTGTTCAACAGACTGGATATGTGAATTCTGCGTCGTTATGGCCTACGAGGAAAGTGCCGAGCCTTGCTGCTGGCCTGCCACATTTCGCAACTGACTGGGCGAGATGCTGGGGTCGGGACGTTTTCATCTCGCTCAGGGGCCTTCTTTTATGCACAGGCCGATTCGATGATGCTAGGGAGCATATAAGTGCATTTGCCAGTGTTCTCAAACACGGTATGATTCCTAATCTTCTGAGCAGTGGAAAACTTCCGCGCTACAACTCCCGGGATTCTGTATGGTTCCTGCTACAATCTATCCAGGATTACACCAAGATGGCCCCGCATGGCATAAAACTTTTGAGCCATCAAGTCCCGAGAAGGTTTCTCCCCTATGACGATACATGGTTCCCGTTTGATGATCGAAGGGCTTATTCGCAACATTCAACAATATCCGAAGTGATACAAGAGGTATTTCAGCGACATGCTCGGGGGTTATCTTTCCGCGAGTATAATGCGGGAACCGATCTTGACATGCAAATGAAGCCCGAAGGATTCCAGATTGATGTTAAGGTTGATTGGGAAACCGGATTCATTTTCGGCGGCAGTCAATTCAATTGCGGAACATGGCAGGACAAAATGGGCGAGAGCGAAAAAGCCGGAAATAAAGGAGTGCCTGGGACACCGCGAGATGGAGCGGCTATCGAGATCACTGGTCTTGTCTACAGTGCTCTGGTCTGGGTTGCAGAGCTACATGAAGATGGGGTTTATCCGCATGATGGGGTTGATATTGGGGACGACAACTCGATCACGTTCAAGGACTGGGCGGCAAAGATAAAGCAAAACTTTGAGCGCTGCTACTATGTTCCTCCGGACCCCAAGGAGGACGCTTACCATGATGTTGATGCCAGCATTGTGAACAGGCGAGCAATCTACAAAGATCTGTATAGGTCAGGCAAGCCCTATGAAGACTATCAGCTTCGGTCAAACTTCCCCATCGCCATGACTGTCTCGCCAGGCCTATTTACCCCATCCAAGGCTCTCGCTGCTCTCGCTCTTGCAGACGAAGTTCTGGCTGGTCCAGTCGGTATGGCCACTCTTGACCCATCCGACCTCAACTACCACCCTGACTACAACAACTCGGAAGATTCAGCCAATTTTGCAACCTCCAAGGGCAGGAACTACCATCAGGGCCCTGAGTGGGTTTGGCAGCGTGGCTACTTCCTTCGCGCTTTCCTGTATTTTGATCTTGCTCGTAGAACGACGCCGGCCGAGCGGACGGAGGCTTACCAGCAAGTGACTCGACGGTTGGAAGGTTGCAAGCGGGCCCTCAGAGAAAGTCCCTGGAAGGGCCTCACAGAGCTAACAAATAAAGACGGTGCACACTGTGCCGACTCCGTACGTTTCCATGCCCCTCCCCTTGGTCGTGATGGTGGGAGATCCTGGCTGCTGTCTCGTTTTGCTAACTTGAACAATTCTGTTAGTCGCCTACGCAAGCATGGTCGGCGGGATGTCTGCTCGACTTGTACTACGATGCATCCAAGCATTCTCAGGACTAGGCCACGGCGTTCTGGGGCATACGAATCCTGCCAGATAGAATAGCATAGCACATACCTCCATCTTCTGTGCGGAGCACTTAGAGATAGTAGATAATTTAGGTACACAATATACAGTAATAGAAACTGGAAGTGTTCCATGTCTCGAGACTTATTCCGATCGTATGACGGCACGGAAGCCGGGCGGGCGGGCGGGAGATGGCACAACTTGCTTGCGGCTGAGTCAACGGTGCGCAACCAACGCATCGCCAACTGGCCAACTGGACGCCGGTAGCACTCGGCCGGGCTAGGTACTTTTGAGTTTGGCTTCGTCAACATGACTTTTACAACGATGCCCGACACGGTCCAGTCTGCCGTTCCTAGTGCCGAGATTGCGGTGTAGACCGCTGCTACTGGTGTCGCCTGATTTCCCACTCTTGTTTCCCTCGACCAAGTGACCTCTTTTTAGTCCTGATTTCGTCGACTGCGCGATCTTGCTCCCCTGACGTCAGTTGTTTTTGACCTGCGCATCCGTCCTCGGGGGAAGGTCCGCGTTCCCATATGCATTGACAGCCCGCGCACCGAACACCACACCCCAGCACAGAATAGCGGTTCTGGGAGTCATGTCTCTCACGGAATCCGCAGCGGCGGCCATGCTGACTGTCGCGTCCGTGGTAGAGGGCCCCATTGACGTGCATGAGCCTAGATGGGAAGACCAAACGAGGGGCCGCGATCTGTACACACAGCTGGTCATCAGTTTGACAATCGGGCTAAGTGCCTTCTTGTCTTTCTGTGTAGGCTCCAACCCCTTCCTCAAAGATACCTTGGTGTCCTGACTATTTCCTCGTGTAGGTTTTGCGACCAAAATGGACAGAACTTTACGCCGCCCGAAGACGGCAACGCTGCGCAGCGTCACATTTGCCGGAACTCCCCGATAGCTTCTTTGGATGGATGCCTGTGCTCTACCGAATCACTGACGAGCAGGTGCTGGAATCTGCAGGCCTGGACGCCTTCGTTGTATGTTACAGGACTACCCTCTCTGGACTCAGAATGGAGCATTGTCTGACACTGACTGGGCATCATAGTTCCTGACGTTCTTGAGATTCGCGATTCGGTTCCTCTCCACCATTTTCGTCTTTGCCCTGGTCATTATCCTGCCAATGCACTACAAAAATACTGGTAAATCTGGAGTACCGGGCTGGGATGACGATGATGAATCTCTTGACGGGGACAAGGACAAGAAAAAGTTTATACCGGACCCGAATTATTTGTGGATGTATGTAATTTTTACATACATTTTCACCGGGCTGGCTGTCTACATGCTTATCCAAGACACGAATAAGGTGATTCAGACAAGACAGAAATACCTTGGAAGCCAGACAAGCACCACCGATCGAACCATTCGTTTGTCCGGAATCCCCCCTGACCTCGGGTCCGAAGAGAAGATCAAGGAGTTCATGGAAGGGCTTCAGGTGGGAAAGGTGGAGAGCGTGACAATTTGTCGCGACTGGCGTGAACTGGATCGTCTGGTCGACGAACGACTGCAACTTCTACGAAACC
Source organism: Aspergillus ellipticus CBS 707.79 (assembly GCA_003184645.1). Classification (NCBI taxonomy): domain Eukaryota; kingdom Fungi; phylum Ascomycota; class Eurotiomycetes; order Eurotiales; family Aspergillaceae; genus Aspergillus; species Aspergillus ellipticus. Next base: position 413,453 of record KZ825798.1, on the reverse strand, counting down.
TAGAGTGGGCTTGGACTAAACACCTAGGCTACAAACGGGTCAAAGCAAGTGCGAACAGGCTGCCATATATACATCAACAGCCTCGTGGATCCAGTATTGTGTCAGACGAGGATAGCGAGCGGATTCAGCTTCTTTCCGAGAGTGGGCGCGATCATGTCGCAGACTACAACCACAAGCGACCAACAATTCGCCTGTGGTACGGACCATTCAAGCTACGTTACAAGAGCGTCGACGCGATAGACTACTATGAGGAAAAGCTGCGCCGGCTGGATGAGCAAATTCAAGTCGCTCGTCAAAAGGAGTACCCGCCTACCGAGGTTGCCTTTGTCACTATGGAGTCGATCGCTGCATCGCAGATGGTCGTGCAGGCTATTCTCGATCCTCACCCTATGCAGCTACTTGCAAGACTGGCTCCGGCTCCGGCTGATGTCGTGTGGAAAAATACTTACATTCCACGCTCCAGACGGATGATGCAATCCTGGTCCATCACCGGGGTCATTGGCTTCTTGACTGTCTTCTGGTCGGTGCTTTTGATCCCCGTGGCGTATTTACTTGAGATCGAAACTCTCCACAAGGTGTTCCCTCAGTTGGCCGACGCACTGGCTCGGAACCCCCTTGCGAAGTCACTTGTCCAGACTGGTTTGCCGACCTTAGTCCTCTCGCTGTTGACGGTTGCTGTTCCTTACCTTTACAACTGTAGGATTCTCTTTAACATGAGATTACGTTCGATGGCGGTGCTAATCTGTCAATAGGGCTCTCCAATCAGCAAGGCATGATGTCGCGGGGTGATATTGAACTATCGGTCATTTCAAAGACATTCTTCTTCTCCTTCTTCAACCTTTTTCTTGTCTTCACTGTGTTTGGAACCGCGACGACATTCTACGGTTTTTGGGAGAATCTCCGAGATGCATTCAAGGACGCGACAACCATTGCGTTTGCATTGGCTAAGACACTGGAGAACTTCGCGCCGTTCTACATCAACTTCCTGTGTCTTCAAGGGATAGGATTATTCCCGTTTCGACTGCTAGAGTTTGGGAGTGTTGCAATGTACCCCATCAACTTCATTGCTGCTAAGACGCCACGAGACTATGCTGAGCTGTCTACGCCACCCACGTTCAGTTACGGATATTCCATTCCACAGACCGTCCTCAGTCTGATCATCTGCGTGGTATATAGCGTTTTTCCTAGCTCGTGGCTGATATGCCTTTTTGGACTGGTGTACTTTACCATTGGCAAGTTCATCTACAAGTACCAGCTTTTATACGCTATGGATCATCAGCAGCATTCTACGGGACGAGCATGGCCTATGATTTGCAGCCGAATCCTGGTGGGCTTGATGGTCTTTCAGCTGGCAATGATTGGTGTTTTGGCCCTGCGCCGGGCGATTACACGCTCCTTGCTTATTGTGCCTCTTTTGATGGCAACAGTGTGGTTCAGTTACTTCTTTGCACGGAGTTACGAGCCGTTGATGAAGTTCATTGCTTTGAAAAGCATAGATCGCGAACGGCCTGGTGGAGGCGATATCTCGCCTTCGCCCTCTTCAACCTTCTCTCCTCCATCTGGCCTCGAACGCGACTCTTTCCCGATCCGAATCGGTGGGCAAGAACTGGGTCTCAGGTTGAAAAAATACGTGAATCCAAGCCTGATCCTACCTCTTCATGATGCATGGCTTCCTGGGCGCAGCATGATTCCCGATATTCAAAGAGACCTCGGGGACCACGAGGCCCAGAACAGTGCAGCCATCGAGTCCGTCTGAAGACGGCGATCCCGTGGCAAAACACGGGCATATCTATGCGGCCCGGTCAATCGTTTTCACTCACTGCCCATAGATCTATGAACATTTGTAATAATTGATGCTGTTATGCACCCGTTTCCCCTTGATGATCTACGACGCTATGCCTTTGACGTCATAAAGATGGTCTTTTTCATTTTCGACTTTCACAGTACCGTGTCAGTCAATGTTATATGAGTTGCATTTCCGGGGGAGCTGCTATATGTGTATGTGTATGTGTATGTTGCTGAGGGTTGGTTCTGATGTTCTTTTCTCTCGTTTACTGATACCAAAGACCGTCCATGTCGAGTCTTCATTTTCACCATTGCTTGTCAGCATAATTTGCATGCATCGTCGCATTGCCTAATCACTAGAGCAATGCAATCTCTATCTTCAAGACAGTGCTGTCTTCTTTGATAACCAATCCCGAGATTCCATGATCATTAAACCCCCTCGCTCGAGTAAGCCCTTCCCCTCTCGGTAACATACCATGTTTCGCCCAGAGCTAGGTGAACACTAAAATGGCGTGTCCGGCGATAGTTAACTGCGAGATAGATTAGCTAAGCATGTGGATCGGTTGAGGCGGGTAACGTGCCAATTCAGTAGTACATCGTAGTATCGGAAGTCCAGATGCCTCCCGATATCCTGAGAATCCAACGCGATTGGACCCAGACTAGTGCAGCGCAGTACTCCCTTGGCACCTGCTGAACCGAGCGACTTCCTACTCTGCTCCTATGATATGCGAGTGGGGCGGGGATCAGCTTATGTGGTGGATCAACCCCATATTTGGGGTTAGACATACTAAGTAGATACAGTAGTCAATAGTCATTACCTGCATGCAATACAAATATCGATTACTTACTATAAGAAGCTAGATCGCCTTGGTAAAGGTTGCCTTCATCGTCTATATTGTGATGTATTATTATAGCCGCCCCTAACGACAAGCAAGTCGAGCTCTATATTCTATCCAAATCCAACACGCTAATCTCTTCAAATCTTCTTCCCTCGACCCTCATTCGCAATCCGAACGACCTTCTTTCCCTTTCCCTTCCCGTTCTCCCTCGGCCTCTCCTCCGTCTCCTTCACCGTCGCGTGCGCCCGTCCGGAAATCACAACACTCTGCCATAACAACCCTGTAACCGCATTAGCTAACCAACTGTCCCAAGAGACAAAACTCCACAAGGCGTGGGGGGAGGGGGGAGGGAATAAATCTCACAAGCCGGTGCCACAATCCAAAACGCATTGCAGAAGACAAAATAACCCCAGAAATACGATCTCTCGGGGCGGGAATAGCTGCGCCCAAACACGCTCTCATCGAACCCCGCCGTCGCATAGTACAGCACATCGCCGTAGAGCTGACCTAGCGAGACAATGCCCTGGATGGGATACCGGAGCTGATGGTCCGCGGTGATGAGGTAGGCAAGAAGGAACGAGAGCGGGCCCCAGCAAAACGCGGTGATCGATTCCATGCTCAGGACGAAGGCGTCCGGGACGAGATAACGCGAGTCGGAGAGGGAGTATTCTTTCCATAGTTGACCAAATACGGTGGTGAGCGTGCCCATGCGCGTGTAGTTGAGCGTGTAGTAGCCTTCGAAGAGAAAGTGGACGAAGCCGCCTGCGGGAGAGGGGAGGGGGGGGGGGGTTGTTAGCCGGAGGCCTGGTGTGATGAATCGGGCTTACTACGGTTGCGGAGACTTACAGAGGACAAACCAGAGGATGGTGTATAGATCGCCTCTGGGTATTTGCGGGCGGGCCTTCAGTACCGCGACGGTGGTGATGGAGAAGATTATGACGCAGCCAACGACGAAGATCGCGATGAGCGTCCATGCGTCGTATGTGTTGGCGACGTAGCCGGTGATTTCAATCCCCGGGGGGTAGTAGGGATGCGCTACAGTTGAGGCCATCATGGAATTCAGCTTGTCTGGTCTGGTCGCATTCTTTAGGAACAGACAGGAAAGATTAGGGATGGGGCAGGCTTTATAGGAGGGAGGGAACTGTCTGAAGTGCATGCGAAGTGCATGCATGCAAGGGGGCTTACATAGATGGGTTTGTTGGATGAGGCTAACGGGACTGGGTTAAACATCGCGCGAAGGATTTAGGGCTCGGTCAATTCCCCTTCCGAGTCAGATCATGGAGCTACAAGGAGGGTGGTGATGCGCAAGTCAGCATCGTCTACGGAGTATATCATGCTTATTTGATTTCGTGCCAACCGATGACGGGCACAATGTTCAATTGTGACTTCCGTTAAACGCAAAAATTAAAATTCTCGAACCACAATTACATTGCAGCCAAAGTAGACATCCGATTTTTCATTCCAAGTGACAACCGCTCAAAGAACCCATGATTCCATCCATTTTTAGTCGCGCATCGAGAAGAAGCGTGCCTGAAATAAAGTGTGCTTAACCTCCTGAACAATATCAGACTACTCTGTCATAGTTCAATTAGCAGCACCGTTTCCGTTGACAGCCAGCTTTTCTCTTCGAGTAATGACAGCCTGCGCAAGGTTCTCGAGCACAAGCTCCGTGTCCTCCCAGTGAATGCATGCATCCGTGATACTGACACCGTATTTGAGGCCGGCCTTGCCCTCGGGTGGGACTTTCTGGCTGCCTGCGAATAGTGTTAACGGCAGAAAATCAAAAATCGAAGAAAAAAGTTCTTACCCTCGTGAATATTGCTCTCAATCATAACACCCATAATTGCGGTTTCGCCAGCGGCTATTTGCTCCGCAAGAACAGCCGCCACCTTGGGCTGGTTTTTGTGGTTCTTCTGCGAGTTGCCATGGCTGCAGTCGACCATGAGACGGGGGGGCATGCCTTGCGCATTCAATTTGTTCTTGGCTTCGGTGATGCTCTGCGCATCGTAGTTGGGACCCTTCTTTCCGCCGCGAAGGATGACGAAGCAGTCTGGGTTTCCCACGGTGCCAACAATAGCGGCAACACCAGGTTTGGTGACCGAAAGGAAGTGGTGGGGATGCTTAACGGAGCCGATGGCATCCACCGCCACGTCCAGGGAACCATCAGTGCCGTTCTTGAATCCGACGGGGAAAGAGAGACCCGAAGCCAATTCGCGGTGAACCTGCGATTCGGTCGTGCGAGCACCAACGGCTCCGACCGAGAGACAATCAGCAAGAAACTGCGGGGAGATGGTATCCAACATCTCGCTGGCAATGGGCATGCCCTTGTTGGTTAGGTCAACGAAGAGCTGGCGAGAAGTCCGCAGACCCTTGTTGATCTTGAAGCTGTTGTCAATGTCGGGGTCATTGATGAGACCCTTCCAGCCGACGGTGGTGCGGGGCTTCTCCAAATAGGAGCGCATGACGATCAACAGCTCATCCTTGTACTTCTCCTTCATCGTCAGAAGGCGATCGCAGTATTCGAGGGCCATTTCGGGATCATGGATGGAGCAGGGTCCGATGACTACCAGCAAACGACGGCGGTCGGTATCCGTGCCCTGGACGATGGCAATGGCTTCGTCACGGCCTTCCATGGTCGTTTGCCGGGATCTTTCCGTCATGGCGATTTCATGTTGGAGGAGGTTGGGGGGGGTGAGGGGGTTGTATCCTCGAACTAGGGACGGTCGAGAAAATCAGATGTCAGTGGAGGCCAACGCACAATTGGCACCGGATCCCGGGGCACACTCACTTCTCGAGTCTTCCAGGGAGCATCTGTCCCCGACATTGGGGTTTTCGATGAAGAACTGAGGATGGGAGTGAGAAGGTGGACGATGCGAAGAAAGGGGGAAGACACGGTTGGGGTGACACTCACAGACATGGTCAAGGGCGGGGTGGGATGGACGTGGAGGGGCTCGCAAGGGCGAGATAGAGAGAGATAGGTAGATAGTAAGCCCGACGGGGGGGAGAAGGTAAGATCACTAGAGCCCCGGTGTTCCAAATAAATACAGCTGGACGCAAGGAAAGACAGCAGGCGATGGGGTCCCGAGTCCAATCAGTCCAGGGCGATCTGGATTCTGGATTCTGGATTCTGGAATATATACAGCCGCGACGGGTTGGTTGGTGGGCTTGGTTGAACGAAGCAAGGTCTCCTCGTCCTTTTTCATGGATTTTACCTTCCGGCCCCTTGCAGTCATCGCTGTCCGTCGAGTCATCGTTGCCCCATCGGGCCACGCGCACGTGATCTCGGTGAGCGCACGAATGGGCGGCCGGGCCGAGCACCGCCATGATTGGCTCGCCTCTCGGCGGAGAATGGGTGAATGTATGACAGACCACTTACGTACCTGTACGTACTACTCCGTACCTACCTTACCTACTTACTTAGGTACTGTGGGTACTAGGTAGGTACAGTATTTCCTTTCACTCCTTGTCTCATGCAGATGCAAACTGCAGACCCGGTCGGTCAGTCGTGGCTGTAAGAAATATACGAAGTACTGACTACCTACGCTCTCGCTCGATGCAATGTCACCTCATGGGAGCAGCCTTGCAACCCGGCGCCAATCAGACTGGAACCTGGAAACTGGAAACTAGGGAAATGCCATAAAACTAAAGAAGTATCAGGAGCTGAGACATGCCTCGTTTTGCTTTCTCGGCACTGCATCCCCCAAATACATTCTTTCCTGGACCTGCTGCTCATTTTGCTCGAGGCGGTGGATCAGGTCCTGGCACACCTCGGTGTGATGCTGCCGGATGGATTTCAACTGTTGCTCACATAGCCGAATTCGCTCTTCCTGGGCTTCGAAGAGCCGGTCAAGCACCTGGTGGCAATCTTGCCGATATGTCTCCAGAACTTGGCCAATCGTCTTTCTCTCGCTTTCAATTTCACGTATAAGGTGCTGAGGAACAAACAAGATTAGTCAACTTTACATCCATCTCTTAGAAGTCGGCCTACCTTGCTGGTCGCCAGAAGCATGGTTTCTGCACTCTTGTGAAGTGCTTGCAAAGGTGACTGCCAGCCTGTCTGCTGGGGGTTGCCATCTGCGCATGCACTCACCATGACGGGTGTTGAGTCTGGCGGAGCTGCTGGTGACCTCTGGAATGAACTCAAACGGGCTATCGAATGATGCGTCTCCTGAGGCTTGTTCTCGCTCCTCAGTGCAAATCGTGCATCGGGGATTGGCTGCAGGGCATTTCTCTGGCCCTGCGAAGTCTTCCAAGATCCGTGCTTATCTTTGCATACATCAAGGCACTCCTGGAAGAAAAGGGGCCTTTTCGCACTGATGTGTCTCATGTGAGGCTTATCTTCGGAATGCCCCGAGTTTTTTGGCACGCCGGGACACCTAGACACGTCCTTGCCGCACAAAGTTACGCCTTTCTTGCATGACGCGGCGAGATGATGCTCACTCTCTGCCCCGGTCATTTGTTGAAGATAAGTCACAATATCGCTATCCTCATCGATATCATCTTGTCCCGCAACAAGGGTCTCTTCTTCCCCGCATGAAGCTCGAAGGTGTTGCCAGTCAGATGCATTTCCCCTATCTACACATTTCTTTCGTTCGCTTAAGAAAAGTCGCGGGCTTCCATTAGGATCGACAATGGTGGATCTTGGTGTCCGTTTCGAATGGTTTGCAGGATGCCAGGTCTCTTTGCAAATTTTGAGATTGAGTCCTGTCGTAAAAGACGTTTCTGATTCGACATTTTCCATATTGACGTTGTATTGTCGATAGTCCAGATTGGATACAGTCGTTTCCTTATTCGTAGCAAGTGTACTTCTGCTGACCCATGATGGCCATGATGGTGACCCCGGAGTGTCAATATTCAACCCAGGCTTGAAGCCTGTACTGTCTGACTGGAATAGAATTTTGCCAAAGGAACGCTGCATTATAAGCTTTGATGCAACAGGACTGGTTGGAAGGACTTCTTTCTCTTGCTCTCCGTCATCAACATTCCAAACCCTGGCTCTCTTGATTGATTTGGGGCTCGAGCGCTCCCTGGGGAAGTCATCCTGAAGCCTGTGCACGGTGATCTCAGGTGCTGGAGTTGGCGATGGCAGACTATCAAACGTAGTATATTTTTGTGCTACAACACACTCTGCTGGCCCTGGACCTTTGTCTGAACTATGGTCGCTCAGATGCGCATCATTTGGTTGAGAGCCTCGTGTAAATGAATCGTCTGGTGGAACTAATTTGTTTGGAGATTTAGGTTCGTCTCCCCTATGTGTATGCTCCAATGCATCTTTTTTGCTGTAATTGCTAGAAGAGTCACCTTGATGAAAGGCTGCAAACAACTTATTTCCAACAGTATGGCCTCTGCCTTGACACCCTTGTGCATCTGACTTGAACTTGGTAGGAATGCATGGATGGTTGTTCATGTGGCTCTCAGTTGAAGATTCATGAAGGTACTGCTTCTTATGATTGCCCGTCGTATCCTGTAAGACCTGAATTGAAGGTAATTTGTCGGGATCTTTGCCACAGCATACGGACACAAGAGAGCTGCTGTTTCCACCAGAACCAATGGCAGTAACTTTGAACTCCCCATCAATAGACGTGTTTTTGATGCATGCTCTGTTTTCTTCCATACCGTTTTCTTTGATGCTTTGAAGGCTTATATTATGATCTGACTGGGCTCTCTGCATTCCGATGGCTGAATGGTTATCATCTCGCTCAGAATTGATGTTTTCTGCGTCTACTTTGCCGGGGTCTACTGACGATGTTGTCGTTTTCTTGTAAATCTTCTTTCCTTTGCATTTAACATAGGTTTGTGGGTTTCGGTCCTTTTTAGCTGGTGTTCTTTTTGTTAAAGCCACCCTTCTCTTGCCTAGAGAGTTTGGTTGCTTGTCAAAAACAGATCTGTCACTAGATGATGGTGATGGTGTCGAAGTAAATTCTGCCTCCTGTTTCTTTGACTTGTCTGCCTCATCACTGGGTCGAAGATCTTCATACCAATCAATAAAGGGCTTAGCATTAGTTGAATACACCTTTTGTTTGGGGTGTCGTGCAGGGAAAACCATAGACTCTTCGGTATTAGTTTGTTGGCATTTACCTTTCCGAGTGTTCTTTTTAATCTGACGTCTTGTGTTTTTCCTTATGCGTGCGGCTTTCCTGCTGGGCTTTTTAATTGATGATGCAGGAAGTTCTTTTGGTCGCTGACTGCCAGTCGAATTTTCCGAATTGTTCTCGTTATTGATATTAGGGTTGACTGGGGGGATATCCCGCTCGTATGGTCTTGATTTAGAACTCAAAGTACTAACTCGGCCTTCTAGTGACCCGGATCCCGGTGAATTTAAAATCGGCGAGGCCAGACTGCATACAGGACTTCCCTGCTGGTCTTGCAGAGAAGTGAGGAGCCCAACGCAATGTTCGTCAATATTCTTTTTGTGCCGCCTCGTAGGAGAGCCTTCCCAAGTGCCCTTATTCAATTCTTCTTTTTTATTCTGTTGTAAATCTGACGGTGTGCCCTCTGAGCGCTTACTGGGCTTCCCCTCAAGTTTTCCTTTGCTCGGTGTGCTGCTCTCGTGTGTGCTCATTTGCCCTTGAGCTTCGAGACATGAGTGATCGGAAGACTTTCTTGTAATTTCTTCTCCCGTATCCAGCTGCACTAGAAGAGAGGAACATCTTCGGATGCTTGTCCTTAGTCCTGCAGGTTCCCTGTTCTCCTCGCAAACAATTTCGATGGTCTTCTGCAACTCACTGAGATCATGGTTAGAATTTATACCAAGCACATAGCCATTGATACTTCGCTGTCTACTATTAGATGTGATCGCATTTATTTGAGACAGAGTACAAGTCAGTCGATATTTTCCCTCCTTGGAGCTGTCCAAGAACGCTCTTATAGGCTGGCAAATACATCGAAGAGGAACTTCGATGTATTCGAGCTGTGCTCTAATCATTCCAGGCTGATGTCTCACGAAAGCCAGACCATCCTCACTAATAATAGTGAGGATAATACCCTCGAGCAGAGATTGTTTGGCGTCAATGTCAACTGACTGAACCAGGCAAATCTGGGAGCTATCGGGTTTCCTGGAAGCCTTTATCGACCGCGCTTTTGTAGGGCTCAATAGACCAATTTCGCTGGTGAAACTGTGAAAAAGCTGGAGTGTGCTGTCTTCATACGCTACTAAGCATTCGAGAAAGGTACTTCTCTGTATGGTGCCGTCGGCGGGCCAGAGCAGCTCTCTGTCCACACCAGACGTGTGTAATACACGCATGATGGCAGTTGCCAGCACTTTCAAAATCACATCGGTGTGGCTAAGAACAATAGGTAGACGCCTGTGCAATTCTTTACATCAGTAAAAGCATTTCCCTCATATCAATGTGTGATACCGTAACAAATTCACATACTGCTGCTCTATAAGAAGAGCATAATTGTGCTTAGTCTCGGAAAGCATGTCGATGAGTATTTTGCCAGCCTATTATCGATAAACAACAGCAAATCCCACAGGGTGTCTGATTTTACCAATCTGCGCAATCTGACAACTTGTTCTTCAGTAGAGAACAGGTAATATAGCCTCTGAATCAGCTTTCCCTCGAGAAATTGTGATTGACCCTGGCCCTGTGTTGATGCCACCTGATAGGCCGTACATCCGAGGTCTCTTGTATACTGAGGCTCTTGCTAACGGAAGAATTAGCGCTTGGGAAGGATACTTGTGGATTAGATTTAGACCAGCAGGAGGTAAAGCCCAATTTCTAGTCCATCTTTGACATCTGAGCTGAGAAGTATGTATGCCAAACAGCGTAGCGAAGTAATTTCAAGTGCATGAACAACCCGTCTGTTGTCTCTCAAGAGTGAAATTATCTGGCAGACACTGTAAGCTTTGCTTCTGGAGTTGCTGTTTAGTAAAGCTTCTATGAGGCGACTCGAGAAAGTGTATAGTCGAGGATCTCGCAAGAGACAACTGTAATAAGGCCCTGGCACTTTGTTTTCAGAGTCACTACTTTCACCGGTCAAACCAGCCAGTTGTGAAGCCAGATCTGTGATGCAAGCCCATTGTGGGTCTTCCTGGGGTATTGTTGAACTCGAAGACATTTTGTGTATTGCAGGTTAGATTGTGTGAGCCAACCCCTCGAGCTGAGGAAATGGGGAAAGCTTTTAGAAATGTCAAGTGATTCTGCTTGCTTGCAGCGAAAGAAACATGTGTATGCGCCTGTCACATGATGCTACGCTTACGCTGGCGCTGGATCAGATCAAAATATTCCGACATCAGCCTCCGGTTTCCTTTGGAATTCATTTGGTCTCCCATGTCCACACATTCACAAAACTTGGTATTCAAAAGAAATATTTGCTGGAAGCAGGATAGATTTTCACACAGTTGACAACCTTCAAGGCTTGGTTCTGTTTACCAAGTACTAGTAATCGCACCATCATGACTGATGCCTCAATGGACAGTTCTCATACTATATATAATATAAGCTCTGGTTGCTTGCCCTGTCCGCTGAAAGGGGAAACACACAACCCTCTCCCCCCGCAGGAGACTTAGAAGTATTTCATAACAGTAAATGTCGCTCGAAAAGACTATTGTGAGGTCAATCATTGGCACTAGAGGCAGGCTCCAAACCCAATTTCTTTGCTTCTAATGTTGGACAGCGAGTTTCATTTTGGTCGAGGAATCACGCGTCTAACATCTTCAAACGGCCCGGGTTTGATTAGTTGAAAATTGCGCAATCTTATGCGGCCAAGCTTAATCATCTCACTGGATATTATAGTTAACTAGTTAGTTATCAATTTATCAATGACTATCTCCCACCAAAATATTGTTCTCCCCGCCCTCTCCTTCGAACCCCGACACTTTCGAGCTTACTGGATTTTGCCAAGGTCTTCTTAATCAAGAATGCGTGGATTGGTCAGCCGGACGGCTGCTGGAGTATCCGTTCCGAGGCTTCTGGCAGTCAAGGGAATATGGCTTTCCGGCAGCGCCGTGCTGCCTCCGAGCAACCAGACTGGTCTGTATCATGGGTCCTTTTGGCTCCCAAATTCATAATCCAGATTGATTGATAAAAGGTTACACAGCTCAGCAAATTTCGTTCCCCAACCCTGGCTTGTCCGAAGATGGCGATAGCGAATCAGGAGGGAGGCCTTTCTGTTCCTCGGGCGCGCTGGCCAAGTATGATCGAGACATTCGAAGAATTAAGCTCTTCATCTGGAAATGGGGTTCCCTCGCCGCAAAATTTGGGCCATATCCTGCCCAAGACAACCCATGAGAGGCAGCAAGTGTCTGCAACGGATCGCTCCCTCGATAATGACGCACATCTCCCTGAGAAGGTGGTGGCTCATCATCTCGGAGAAGTCGGAGATAGGGAACTTCCACTTGAGAAGACCGTCCTGTACCTTGCCTACGGTTCGAACTTATGCTCGGAAACATTCCGCGGGAGGCGAGGCATCAAGCCACTTTCTCAAATCAATGTCATCGTTCCAGATTTGAGGCTTACGTTCGATCTTCCGGGTGTACCTTACATCGAGCCCTGCTTTGCAGCAACAAGATTCCACGATTCTACGGGCGAGAAAGAGGGTTCGGACAAGGTTGAATACAATGGATTGAATGGAACGACCATATCGGTGCACTCGCCTCTGATATCTGGAGGGACCCCGGGTTGTAATTCCAATATACCGCTTGTTGGCGTTGTCTATGAGGTCACTCTCTCAGATTACGCCCGGATAATAGCGACAGAGGGTGGCGGACGCGGATATGAAGACAAAGTTGTCGACTGCTACCCGTTCCCCGAGTCCTACGACGCCGCGGATCCGATTCCCGAACTCCCAATTACCAGACCCTTCAAAGCCCACACCCTTATGTCACCTATTCAAGTGGCTTCGGTGGGTACAAGGAAATCTACATTTATCTCGAACTTCGGTCATCTAGTACGCCCAAACGCTCAGCCATCTGCTCGCTACCTCAACTTGATCGAAACGGGCGCGGCTGAGCATGACTTTCCTATGGCCTACCGGAAGCATCTCTCTATGGTTCAACCTTATCGGATCACTTCACTGCGTCAACGGATCGGCAAGGCGGTGTTTCTAGGAACCTGGGGTCCATTGATGCTTCTTGTCATGGGGCTTTCGAGAAGCATGGCTGATATAGATGGTCGCAGTCCTGGATGGCTGTTGTCATTGGGAGATTATTTGTTTTTCGGGATGTGGCAGTCCTACGACAATGTATTTTCGCGGATCTTTGGTGAAGGTGAAAAGGCAACTGATCATGATGATACCCGTTAACGGCTTAAGGGGACTACTACTGTCGGACCCAGTGGCGAAAACATCGTACCAAAAGTGGTTTCACAGATCATACGATAGATATATACTCAAGAACTCTAGCAATTCATCAAACTTTCTGCACGGAGGTCAGAAATCTATGTTGTAGACAAACCCCCACAATAGGAAGCTAACAAAGGAAATAGTGACATTGGATCTTGAAGCAACATTTTCAAAGGAGAATAAATATCTAAGATACAGATACAAGTGTCCTGAGTAACATCTAACGAAACAGGCATAGACCATCGAATAGAGTGACAGGTTGAAGGAAAAGGCGACGTGGGACCAACGTGAGTTGGAACATGGATTAGATCAAGGCTCGCTAGCCGCCTGCATTCTTCCTCCACGGTGTGTACAAGTCATATACTCCGCTGCAACATTCAGCGCCGGGGAACGGGAGGGCTGTACACGATCTTTCTCGTCTTGATCGGGGACCACTTGTAGCGCTTAACCCAAACGCTCACAGCGAACAGACCGGTGAGGAGAGTGATAGCCTTGACACCCATCTTCTTGCGGTCATCCATCTCAGGCTCGGCAGCCCAGTTGAGGAACTCGACAACGTCCTTGGCCATCTGGGAGGTGGTGGCGGGAGTGCCATCCTCGTACTCGACAACACCATCGAAGAGGACACGACCCATGGCAATAGCTAGATAAAGTCAGATTCGATCCAGTAGAAGCCGACATCCCAAAAGAATTATAACATACCAGTGCCAGGGAAGTAGGGGTTGAAGTTCATGCCCTCCTGGACGGTAGCACCAGCCGGGGGCTCATCGGGGTAACCAGTCAGCAGACTGAAGATGTAGTTGCAGCCACCGTGACGGCCCTTGACGATCAAGCTGAGATCCGGGGGCAGGGCACCGCCGTTGGCAGCACGAGCGGCCTCTTCGTTCTTGTAGGGGGCAGGAATGTAGTCGGACAGCTTTCCGGGGCGCTTCTCGATTTCGCCCTGGTCGTTGGGCTCGGTGTCGTATTCGTTCTCCTCGGCCATGGCCTTCATCTCATCGACGGTGTGCATAACACCGACGAACGAACGCCAAGGCACACGGGTCAGGGAGTGACAGCTGGCACAGACTTCACGGTAGACCTGGAATCCACGGCGGAGGCTGGAGTGCAAAAGATGAGTACAGATGCTGAAGTCGGGGACTGGCGAGGCTAGCTATTCGCCCAGGTTTAGGGGACTCACGCCTGATGGTCGAAGGTCTTGTTCCACTTGGCATGCTCCCAAGGGTATGCGGTAGGGTGCAATCTTGAATTCGATGCGTCAGCCATTGTCAACAGTCGAACCGGTAAAGTGATGCCTCGGTCGGAGCAACGGAGCAGCTAACTCCCCAGCCATCTCCAAGGCATCATGATAAATCCACTCACCCCTCCTCAGCAGGTGTCATCGCAAAAGCTTCCTGGCCATAGAGGTACGCGGCGGATCCGAGAGCGACAGCGGTTGCGGCGGACGCAGCGAGTGTGAGGTGGAAGGGGGAGTTGGCGGATTCGGCACCGGCGGTCGAGGAAGACGCACGCTGAGGGGATTTGTTAGTGGGAGACCGTCAAGAAAGCCTCTTTGGTCGAATTGAAAAGGATTGTCCTCATCAATTGGGCCCAATGGATGTCCATGTCGGGGAACTGCGTACCGTGGAGGCCTTGCTCAAGGACTGACGTGCGACACCCCCGAAGGGCACGCTGCGCAAAACAGTACGTGCCAGCATACTGACGATGTGAAAGACCCTCCGGACAGCGGGTATTCAGGAAGGCACAATAGCCACAGAAGGGGAGAGAGGAGGGGGAGGGGGGAAGGCTGGAGCGCACAGGAGAATGTGCTTTTGGAGGTGAAGTCGAGGTTGGTCGAACGGGTCAAGTTTCTCTTGGGTTTGCGGATTGCCTAAACCCTCACTCTGATTGGCTGCCGCCCCGGTTCTAACTGTCTTCGGTGAAAACCGCGACTTTTCGGAACAACAATTTTCGGAGGCCACCTGATGATGATGATAGCAGCAACCACGACGGATTGATAAACAAAACAAACGGGTCTTGCGGGGTGCTTCAATTGCTGGCCCTCAGCTTCTGACTACTAGTATGCTCTAATTACAACGATCTTGCAGTCTCCATCCCACACCCCCATCCAGAGCCGCATATCAATCCTTGTGCTCTAATTGGCCGTTGGTCCGTTGTCGCTCCCGAGTGTCCTTCTGCCATCGCCTCCGCCTTAACCTGGGTTTCCGATGCAATGGCCACACGCAGTGCCTGAATAGCCGTCCGAACATCGCACCGGGCACTGTTGTTATATAATACCAAGGACAGGGCAGGGAGACGTCGGATGGTGCGGCCGCTAAGCCCCTAACGTATTGTCAGTCCCGGACGATCGCTTCCCATCCAACGTCAGCATCACCCGCAACTAATGAAATGACCCAGTAATACTGACCACGCTCTCGAAAACTGCATCAGCCAACAGCTTCGGGGCGGCATCTGGGAACGCCTTGTAGTGCATGATCATTTCATCGAACGGCGGTAGAATGAGCTGCTCCGCAGGCTGCTCCACGTACTGCAACGGATCGTTCGGGGTAACCTGGACCACGTCAAAAAAGGTGCCTTCGATGATCCCATGTCGACCCAATTCCTCTAGACAGTCTTTGTAGATCTTGTAAATTGGTCTAGTGGATAGCTGAGGTATGTGCTGCTTGATGTCCACGCGATCAAGGAAAGCTTGGTCCTGGACAAGATGCATGAGCAATTCGCCTCATCCATATGGAACTTCCGATCAAACCTCACCAGGGCTGTGATCAAGTTACTCGTACAGACCACAATGACATTCGGGTGCTCTTTCAACTTATCCAGGCCTGTTAATAGGGCATTAACCGCCCGAATGGCGTCAAAAGGCTCATTGCCACGCAATGCCCGGTCCCTCCGAGGGGCTAGCGTTTCTATCTCATCTATGAACACGCAAACGAAGGTGTCCTCTTCCTCCTCAAGCAACAACTCTATGTTCTCAAACATCCTACTTACTAGCTTTCCGCTTTCGCCGAAGAACTTGCTTCCCAGAGAATATGCATTGATTTCGAACAGCTTGCTTCGAGGATAATGCTTTCCCAGGCGTATTGCAAGCTTTTGGGAAAGACCGCGACTAAACCGGTTAGCAATCGATGGCATGTTATCGTGCAACTAGACACACCAGAAGCTCGTTTTCCCTGTTCCTGGAGGACCCCAGATGAGAATCAATCTATTCCAATTGATTGTCCATTTACCAAGCCTTCGCATGGAAAACGAAACTGCGCACAAATATTAAATAAAACCATAAGGCATGGGTGCAATTAAGAGTCCTTACCCATTCGACTTATAGCGGAAAGAAGCTTCGACTGGATTGGCTGATCGAACTGCAATCTATTCATCCAATGAGTGAGTGACTTCCCCCTAAAGGTTGAAAGAGAGCCGAGCTCCATCATGGTCTTACGACTCCCATAAGCCGTCCAAATCCATACTTGGCAGAGCCAGTGTCCTTGCATTGAACTCATCTTCTTCATTGTCTATCGAATCGTCAGGAGTATGGCTGTGTCGAGAGCTCTTTTGTTCGAATTTTGTCCGGAGTTGGTACGCTTGGACGTCCAGCTCGACCTGTTGAAGTCGATATGTTCCGGTATCTAAATTTCCCCCGCTACATTCGACAACGAGAATGGCATCCAACGCCTGGGCGTGCGACTCGTCTAAGCCCCCTGTAACGCTCTGAGAATGCCAGTATGAAACCTCTTTTACCTGTAGGGGTCTTACCGAATGAGAAGATCTTCTGTCCGATGGAGAGAACGACAAATTTGTCCACAAGCCACTTTGTGACTTCATCTCTAATCTGCTGTTCGGTCAAAGCAATGAAGCAATGATAAGGCATGTGAAACGGCGTACCAAGTCGGTCCGTACAATAATGCCATCACCACTGCTTTTAACGAGAGCCTCGACATGCAGAGTCGGAAGTTGAGAAACCTCGGGGAGTCGTGGAATCGGGCTGATGAAGCTCATTTCTAATTTTTATGTTATAGTTTGGGAAATAGAGCGAGCCTGCAGTGTATTGAAGTATAACAGATTGTTGCTTGATCTTGGCCAAGTTGGGGTATTTCCATGGAGGAGAGTTGGAAGCGTTCACAACGAGCGAGGTCATCTGCTATCAAACCGCCCACCTATGTACTTAGGTGCTATTCACTGGGCCACTTTGAATATTCTACGCCTCGACTAGAACACATGACATTGAGAAGAGATCTGGTCGATCCTAAGATATCTTTGCCTAGACTTGAAAGGCTCCAGGCTAAATGGTGTATTTTTATGTGCATAGAAACAGCCTACTGGTGCATGAATGATGGAAGTGAGTGAGTGAGGCACGGCACTTGCTACGCAGAACAAGAATAAACAACGCACTAGGATTGGTCTGGGCGGCTGGTCTGAGCACACCTATTGTTTAATTAATATGGTATTTATTGTGCGATAAGCTCATCCCATTGATATGTGCCCACTCCCAAGAGAAGTACAATAGTGAGAACTGCGGATTGGTCCCCATTATTATTCTTCCAGTTACTCTGTAGGTGTTGATGAGTGGTGAATCCACCGGCAAGAAAATCTGCCGGCCGATCCAGGGGATTGGCTAAAGGTTCAACACGCTAATGAGTATTTTACAACTACTGACGGATGACTAAGATTTTATTTTTCCACTCCCGCATTAATATTATTCAAACAATTTTATGAAGAACAATAAAAATATAATAATATTTTTTTAATATTATATACCTGATTTTGTATAGAGTATATATTACTATAATATAAAAAAAAATTAAACCATATCGTTGATATAGAATAAAAAAAAAGATTTCTTCCATTTTGCTGACTTCAAGAAATTCGGAGAAGGATAGTATTATAATGTACGACCAAGTAATAATACACCAGATCGGGGGTTAGCGTGTTGAACCTTTAGGCAGTCCCCCGATCCAGCGATGGATTTTCCGGGGTCTGCCGCCCACAATGACGAACTGCCAACCAACCATTTCAGTCACTTCAAGCTATGCGAACGGCCCCATATTTGGAACTGCAGGCTATGGTTGAACCATGCGAACACACATTAATTTCTCATTTCATGACTTATCATTTTTTAGAAACTAATCCCGGCCGCTTGATTTCTCGGGTCTCCCGGTCGACTAATTGGGGCTGCCCCGCGGAGCGAGCTAGTCAGTCGGTGGGCTCGCTGGAACCCTGACCGGCTTGCCCGCGCTGAGCCTCTGGAGCGTCTGACAGACGACAGCGGTATCTCTCGATGCCGGTTGGGACCCTACACGATGCAGAAAACGAGGAATGGGCCAGGCGCTGGCGCGAAGCCGCGCAAGGATGTTCTAGCCTCACTCAAAATGGCTTCAATGGAGGAAATCTCCAGGGCCTCCCTTCCAGCAGGTATGTTTCCCATAGGGCAGCGAGAACCCGACAGAATGGGAGGAAATGACATCTTGCGTCTCTTGCACGGGACTCTAACCCAAACTAGAGATCATATCTTCAATCCTTGACTACCTTTCCCCGGTCGATCTCATACGAGCCGCCCGGTCGTCCAAACTTTTGCGCGAGATAGCATACGATGATACAAGATGGGTTCAGAAGCTAAAGCGAATGGGATGCTGGGATGAGGTGGAGGCGAGGAGGCATACAGAAGAAGCGTTTGGCACCATCGCCGACATGCCAAGTGTCGAGCGCCAAGAAGCTGCGGATGTGCAACAGGCACCTGTTGGAAGAGCTCCACAGTCTGATCTGAAAGCCATCTCGGACGGATTTGACCAAATCAAACTTTCTCCCTTCGCTACTTGCAAAATACCAGACGGATCAGAAAATGATCCGGTCCTAGGTGCATTGAAGCAAGTCAACTCGGTACGCGGAGAGGCGCGCCAGGAGTATGGAAAGGTGCATGCGGCGCTGGCGCCATATTACGAGGACATTTCCACGTCAGGTGCCTCTCCAGAGAACCTGCTTTTCAAAGACTATACGGACCCACAACACCAAGCCCACATTCTGTCGCAGTTACAATCCTTTTCCAAATGCGACTCGACAGGCGACTGGCGTGAACGAGTTGCACGGTTGCAAACAGCCGTGTCGATGTTCGAAACGGCTGCCCTGAAGGAATTCCGACACGGCTATGAAACCGAAGATATCGACGAGAGGATGCGGCAGTATGCTCATGTACTCTTCATCTTGAACGGTGGAAGCGCAGCTGCCGAACTCTTTATCCACCATAATCATCTTGTTACTCGAAGATCAGACCTCGGCAGAGTAGCGGACTGTATTGATCCCATAACACAGCAGGTCAAACTTCAACATACCCAGGCCTTTTTTACTCGGCTGAGTGTGGCCTACAACGAGGAAGTCTCGATCATCAATCGCGCATTCCCCCCGTCTTTGAAAGTTGCCACGCCGTTCATCGAGAAACTGGGGCGGGATGTATTGTACCCGTTTCTGACCGCTATATTCGACGAGCTACATCGCTCGAGCATCGAGTCCTACCTTACGGCCGTCTCAGGGACCTTTGCCCAATGCCTCAATCTGTTGGATACGTTATTGCCAATTCAAGACTCGGGTGATGGTTTCGACGAATTCTTGGACCGTGTCATTTTCAAATCGTACGAGCCTCACATGGACCTGTATCTTGCGGAGGAGTTGGATCATTTTCGAGCGGGCTCTGAGGCAGCCGTGGGGGAATGGGACAGACAACTGTTAGAACAGGCGGCTTCGACAGAGTCATTCTTAATGTCGAATATCAACAGACAGGCCGATAAGCGTGATTTCTTGACCTCGTTCAAGAAAGTGATTATGGCGCCGGTCGCTATTCTCCCCAGCTTTTCGGGGAGCAAGGCGAACGAATCAAAACGGTTCTCGGAGCCCACCCCCAGTGACACTTCGTCTTTGAAAAGCCCCAATAGATTCTCGACCATCGCTTCACCGACGACCCCCCCGATATTGGAGGCACCCCCGACCACGGAGCTCGCAGCAAAGGCCGCAATCATGAAATCCAAAATGGAGGGTATTCGATCCCTCTTTAGCATTGAAGTGGCTTTAAGTCTAGTTCATGCGGCCAAATCGAGCCTAGAGCGTGCCGCACAGTTCGTGAAGATCAAAGGTGAATATGGAGTTGCCGTGAAACAACAGTGTGAGGCCATATTTGTTGCCCTGGTACGCATTTTAGGGCACCGCCACCTTATCGGTGGTTTCAACAGGGCTGTTGACCACCTATCGAATTACCGGCCGCGGGAGCAAGGGGAACGGGATCAATCTGGCGTTGAGCCCCTGGTCACTTTCTTGGAGCTGGTAAATGTGGGCGATCTTATTCTCCAAATGATCGATGTCTTTTATGAGCAGGAGCTCATCGGTACAAAGCTGACCGACCGGAATGACTTCCTTGATCCTGCCGTTAAGGAGAAGAAAAAATTCGAGCAAAATCTCGATGAACGGGTTGCTGCCGGACTCAACAAAGGAATCGATGTTCTCATGGAGGAAGTAGACTACATCCTGGCGACGAGACAGCTGGCGACCGACTTTAACCCTAGCGTCTCCACCGATCCATACCGGAAGACTATGGATGTCAGCGTCACGGAAGCAGCAGCAGCCGTGGTTGATGTGGTTTCGTCCCACACACAGATGCTAGTCGGGAGCACGGAAAAGAGTATGTTGGACGTCTTTAATCAGGAGGTCGGACTACGTCTCTTTTCTGCTCTGTGCAAACATCTCAAGCGACAAAGAATCAGTGTTGAGGGGTCTTTGAAGCTCATTAGGTGTGTCTACCCCCCCCCAGTCATCTACCCAAACGAGACTAACGTCATCTAGCGATATGAATCATTATTTCAAGTTCGTCCAGACGTTCAAGAACAATGATCTTCTCATCTACTTCAAGGCCTTCCGAGAATTATCGCAGATATACCTGATCGATCCCTCCGACGCCAAGGAGCTGGCTACGATCATCGCTGACGCCGATCGCTTCAATGGGATCTGGCGGGTGGAAGAGGTCTATGAGTTTGCCGAACGCCGAGCGGATTGGTACCAGGTGAAACGAGACGTGGAACGAGCCATGTATGGGATTGGGTGCAGCGTTATGTAAAAGATTATGTCCAGCATTATGAGTATACGATTCGGTGTATATTGAGCTACGAATACCCCAGAGCTTTGCCATTTGCCGCAGCGGCGTCGTGGATAGAGGTTAGACCCCGGGGTGATGGAACAATGATGAATTGGATTGTTTATACGCACCTGGGATACGTCTGGGGCAGTCAATCATTGGGCGTAGAGCTAGTGCCCTGTCATCGTCATATCTACCTTATCAAGCGGAGATGTCGTCGACCTACCTTAAATCAAGGTGAGGGTCCGGACCGCATCCCCAGAACTTTATTGAAAAGCACGCATCATTCCAGACCTCCGTTCTGACATCCGGATGAAAGAAGCAAGTTCGACGCACTTTGCCGCGGACAAAGAGGTGAACGTTTCATAATGAAATCTATTGGCGCCACGGCTCCCTCATTGTCCTTGACAATCCGAGATACTTAGTTACACCACTAGACAACTACCTATCCCATCTGACCTGTCTGCCTCTCTCTCCTTACTAACCCTCAACTCCCGATGATGAAATTGTGAACAGAAACCACAGCAAGATTAGAGAATGACACTATACCCTAGGCTCTCAGTTGCGACAATAATCCTCCCCATCCTCCTAAGCGCCATCGCTCTCGCCGAGCAAACAACCGTTGTCATCACCGTCACACCCACCGCTCCACACCCACCATCCTACACCTCTGAACAGACCTTCCAGGATATCATCCTGAGTGCCAGTAACACCTACCGCCAAGCGCATAATGCAACCCATCTCCTGTGGAACGAGACCCTCACGAAATACGCCCAGAACTGGGCCGATGGGTGTAAATGGCAACATTCGGTATGTCCACCCCGCTGGGTTTTCAGTCCATTTGGATATCACGCACCTCAACCCATGTACACGCGAAGGCATACATGCAACCATACGGTATGTATATATATATATATATACATTCTGACAGGAGAATTGCCAGCACGGTCCGTACGGCGAAAACCTCGCCTTCGGCTACCCCAACGCGTCCGCCGCAGTCTCGGCCTGGGGCGATGAAGGCCTAGAATACAATTTCCAGGAACCAACGGGCTTTACCGAGCAGACGGGACATTTCACGCAGCTGGTGTGGCGGGCCACAACGGAGGTGGGGTGTGCGGCAGTGGATTGTGGGTATGACGATGCGAAAAATGGATCGGGAAGCTATGAGCAGGCGCAGGGGTGGTATGTTGTTTGCGAGTATGCGCCGCCCGGAAATGTGATGGGTGGGGATAAGGTTTTGGGGGATAAGGAGTTTTTCAAGCTTAATGTGCAGGCGTCCAGCACGTACTCAGGGCCGTATGAGACGGGGTCGGCGACGGGGTCGGCGACCACGGCGACGGCAAGTAGTGGTGGTGGTGCTGCTGCTGCTGCTGTTGGGGGGATGGGGACGAGATGGGCTGGGTTGACGATGGTGTTTATAGGTTGGATGCTGTTATGATGTAGGCTTTGGGCTTTGGTCTTATAGATAGGTATCGATTATGGCATAGCAAGCTTTTCGGATTCAAGAGCAATACACTACATACGGCAGGCAGTAACGGCAGGCTCATCATTGTCTGTCATCTCTCATGCTACCAACATCACATCACGCACATCAAAGTCCCACGCTCGGGAAGTATGCAAACACAGATCTATTCACTTTTGATTGTTGTTCCAGACAGTACCCCCGGGCTGAAACCAATCCAAATGGATCACAGAGGAAGCTCACAGGCAGAAAGAAGTGTGAGGGCTTCGGAGGATAAAAAAAGGGCGAGGATATCGACAGACAAGATGCAAGAAGGAAAAGGAAATAGATGGAATGGAACACATTAGATAAGAAAGTGGACGCCCAATCAACCGATAACCTCCTCGTTCTCCTCGATGATTTCTTCCACGATCTCCTCGACCACCGTCTCGCCCTGGTCGTCGGACACGGCGGGGGCATCCCTGGCCTGCTTGGCCGAGTCGACGTCTTCGGGAACACCGAAGGCATCCTTGTCCTCGGCCAGGAACTCCTTCTCCCGACGGATCCAGGCAACCCACTCGTTGAGAACGCGCTTGCGCGTCTCCACAACGGCAGTGTTGGCGATGTCCACGGCATACTTGTCCTCCTCGTCGAATTCCTTCGAGTATTCGCGGAGGTTCTTACGCACTTGCTTTTGCTCCTCCTTGCTGAGAAGGGTGGCGGGACGAGGACGCCAGATAAACTGCTTGAACTTATCGGTGGGGTGTTCGGCGAGGGTCTGACCGGCGAAAGTGTGGATGTTGTAGCCGTTCTCCATCTATAAAAAAAACACGAATGTTAGTACTGTCAAAATAAGCAGAAACTTGGAGGAGCATACCGAGTGAGTCCACACGCTAGCACTGCTGACCACGTAACGACCGGTAGGGTCCCAGTCAATATCCGTCACACCGTAGTGTTCAACGGTCTTCATTAATTGAAGGTTGGCGGCCAGATCCTTTTCACCCTCGGGTTTCTCACCCTCGAAGTCCATGTCCCAGAAATCGATGTCGAAGCTTGTTTGTGAGTGAACAGTGGCGACGACGACGAAACGACCCTTGGGCGACCAGTAGATGGCGTTACTCGTCTTCTTCTCAATGGTGCGTACAAGTTTGAAGTTGCCGGCTGAGACACCCTTCTTCTCGGGGGCGAAGAAAGACACCGACGTCTTGGGGAGAACCGCAGCACCGCTAGGGGCCTCGCCGTTGGTGATGAGGACGAAGCGGCCACCGTTGGGCTCCCAGGCAAAGTTGATCACAGTGTCCTTGAGACTGTCGACAACTTCAACAGGAACGCCCTTCTCGCGCACCCGGAAAATCTCCAGATTGGTAGCCATAGATTTCTTCGACTTGGAGTGACGATCCACCTTCACACAGACGTAGGTACCTTGCGACTGCCAGTGCAACTTGACATCCGAAACGTTGAACAAGTTACGAGTACGAACAATCTCCTTCGACGGGACGCTCATCAAAGCGACACGGGCCGGGTTGCTACCGATTTCGGGTGTCCAGAAGCAGAGAAGCTGTTCGTATTGCTTGACACCCTCACGGTTGACTGTTGCTGGGGACCACTCGAAGTCCATCACACCATCGATCTTGACGGAAGTCTTGCCCAGCAAGTTCATCCGGGGCAGTTCGTAGATCGAGATCGACTGGTTCTGCAGCATTCTTGCCACGTACTTCTCGTCAGCGGACCACTTGAAAGCAGGCCATTGAACCTTCTTCTTGGGCTGGGCATCGCCTTCAGCACCAGGACCGGCAGTGAGATCGTGGGAAACAAACGACCGCAGAGGCTTTCCGGTGACGATATCCCAGATAATGATGTTCTTTCCGTCCTCCTCGTAAGTCAAGACCGGGTGGCCTTCTTCGACCTGGATGGGGCGGGCGGACCAGGTGGTCAGGTAGCTCTCACCGGGCGAGAACTCAACCAGCTGAACGAAGGGGTGGGGGAACTGCTTTTGCTTCGAGAAGGCGGGACCGCCCCAGAGTTGGACACCCTGGGGGTGAACGGACGCGAGGTAGGTGCCCTTGGGGGACCACTGGACGAAGAGCTGCGTCCAGTGGGCGCGGTCGACGACGTTCTCCGGGGGGTTGTTCTTGTTGTTCCAGAACACACCGACCTTGTCATTGCGGTACAGGGCGAACTGGTCGCGAGCGTTAGCGTCGCCCAGCCACGAGCGGAGGTGCTCCTTCTCCTTGAAGGGCTCGATGGTGGGGGGCTTGTATTCCTCATCGATTCTTCCTTCCCGTCCATAGCGATCGATATCCATCAACTTGTTCACGGCGAGGGTGTGCTTCTTATCGAGGGGGACGCCGTGCAGTTGCTTGACAGCAGCGACGGCTTGTTCGGGGGTCTCGTACTCGACAAAGGCGAAACTAGAGGCCGGTGTTAATGCTTCCACGCTGTCCCGACGCGATGTCCCGATACATACCCTTCGGACATGTTCTTGTCGTTGATGGGCATGAAGACGGCATCTTCGGAGGTGTGGCCGACCGTGTTGAGCTTCCTCAACAAGAACTTGATGAGCTTTTGTCTGCTATCCTCCGGCACGACGGGGAGTCCATCGATGACGACGAATGTATCCAACCCTTCCTCAATCTTGACTTCGTATTGCTCCTTCAGGTCTAGGCGACAACCGGGCGGCGTCAGCGACGAGGGGCACGGGAATGGCAGGGCAGGATGGACGACAAAGGGTGGAACTCACCGGAGAAGTCAATCTCCTCCTCCTCCTCTTCGTGGAGGTCCTGCTCAGTCAGGGTGTCGAAACTGGGCGCCATGTTTGCGGTCGCAGCGAACGGCGATAAGGGGAGGGTTGATACTGAGGCTGGAAGATCCTGTTCTGGATTTTCTGCTGGTCGACCCCGTTTTGGCTGATTTTAGGGCAAAAGAACAAATCCCAAACCACAAGCGCTTCTGTGTGCGATGCGCTGAGTCAGGACTGAGTCAGCAGCCTCATGTCACCTGACTGCCCGCCCACTGCCCGTCCCCCGTACGCCCGTAAGATTACGGTACCGATGGTCCCAGGTCCTCCCGTCCCCGGCCGCAACACGTGACGGTTAGGTAAGCCGCCCGCCCCAGCTTCTCGCCCGGCTGATTATTGTCTCTGTAACCGACTTGTACATCGGCTTGGCTGGACATCCATCATAACAATCGCGATCCTACGCATCGTCCCGCTTTCCTTTGCTGCCGCGGGTGATAGCTGCTGGTCGTTGTGGGCCGGCCCTCTCCATCTCTCTCTTTGCCCTCTGCCTACTTGTCAATCCCCCTTTCCGTCTCATTTCCCTGCGGAATCTCTCTCTCTCGCTCTCTCCCATGCCCCGCCGGTCCTAAGCGCCAGCGCTACGCCCAGATCTAGACGATCCTCTCCAGTGCACGACCGCCGTGGCTGGTATCCAGCTGCTGATAGCCTCACCGACTCCCGGATCGCGCCCGGTCAGCAATTGACCCCTTTACAATTCATAGCCTCCGGTCGGGTTCTGCAGAAAGGACGGAAAACATAGCCACTGGGACAAGATGTCGCGTAAGTTCGGAGTCTGATGTTCCCGGGTCGTGCTCCACGGCCCCGAGATCGCTCTCAACTGACATCATTTGTTTTCTTTTTTCTGTCACAGTCTCCTCAGCTGCCCGCGATAAATACATTCCGATCATTGATTCGATCTTGGCCAAGAGTAATCTGAATACCATTTCCGAAAAGCGCATTCGGAAAGGCCTTCAGGATGAGGTCGGCTATGATCTTACCCCGCAGAAGGTCTGCGCCCCCGGTCTTTCGCTTTTGTCGCAAAATTGCCCTTTCCAAGTCGCAATGGCCAACCTACGATAAAGCTAATGCGTTTCTCTCTCTTAGGCTGCGATCAAGCAGCTCATTATGGAGCGGTTCGACATCTTCGCGGAGAAAGGGGGAACAGAAGCCGCACCTGAGACAGCGTCGACAGCGGTTTCGACCACCAACGGCGACGGTCATGACCATGAGTCCATAACCCCTGCGGAGCCTTCATCTCCTGCCCAGTCTTCAATGTCGCAAAAACGTCAGGCGGACAGTGAAGACCGCTCCGACCATTCGAGCAAAACCCCCCCAACCAAAAAGCAAAAGCCCGACAACGACATCGATGCGGATGCCCTATTCGCAGCAAGACTTCAGGCCGAAGAGAACATGCGTGCTCGCCAGACCCGTGGTGCTGGTACACGCAGGGCTCCGCCCGTGAAGAAGAAAGCAGCAACGACAAAGGCAAAGACTTCCAAAAAAGTCAAGGCTGAGGATGATTCAGATCTTGAATCAGGCTCAGACTCGGGGAAGAAGGTGAACCGGTCTGGTGGATTTCATGTAAGAAGAGAGAGCCCCTTTTGCTGACGAGAACCGGAGCTAACAGCTGTTCAGAAACCTCTCAATCTTTCCCCGGCACTTTCGGCGCTGTTGGATGGCGAGGTAACGGTACGAGTCCCTTAAACTTCCCATTCTCTGCCACTTCAATTGCAATGCTGATAGCCCCATAGCTCTCACGGCCACAGACAGTGAAGAGGCTCTGGCAATACATCCACGAGCATGACCTTCAGGACCCCAGTGACAGGCGCCAGATACGCTGTGACGACGCGATGCGTGCCGTCTTCAAGCAGGATCGTATACACATGTTTACGATGACCAAGATTCTCAGTCAGAATTTGTATAGTCCCGATGAATAACCATTGGTATCTAGAAGGAGCTACAGCGATGCTCTGCCTCCAGACAGTGCAGCGTGCAGCGGATACACCGCTGCTTTTACGAATATCCGATTTCTACACACTCGACAGCATTTGGAACCCAGGCGCTATAGTTGTCTTTCATTCCATCATTTTTTGGCTTACTTGATTTGCCCATTCCCCCCCATTTCCCCCCTCTTGCACACACTGCTACTCTCATTGGCGAACTGACTGCCCTTTTTCCTTTTGTTAATCTGCTTTTCTCTCCAGCGGGAGTTGGTGCTGCCTTGCACACAGGCGCGATGGATGTTGTTATCTAGAGATCATATACGTTTATTGGGTGGACTCGTACAGTCCGTCGCGTCATTGCATGATATTATTCCGGTCATGGCAGAGGCGTGTACTTCGTAGGGGAGGAGTAAGCCTGATCGAATAGTTAAGCCAATATGAGCCAGGATGAGTCATAGACTGACCCGGGAATTGCTTGGATTTATCCACCATCGAGCGGCCGGGGGGAGGCTGAATTGAGTGCTCACTAAGCATGCCGGGGACCCAACTTTTTTTTGCCCGCCGCTCGTACTCCGGAGTTGGTACTTGAAAGCTGGTCCCTCCGCTGCAACTCCGGCTTATCACCCCTCCATAGAAAGAACCGCTTGGTCGCACAGGCTCACGAGAGCTCGACGCTCGTTTCGCCCCTCGGAGCTTCTGTTCGGGCATCTGCCCCTTCTATTTTCTCCACATTTCGCCCTCCATCTTCATCCGCCGCAATGTCTGAACATCAACCCGCCCAAGCCCTTGGATCGCAAGGCCAACAACGTGGTGGCCGTCGACGAGGACGAGGGGGGGGCTTCGGAGCTGCCCGCCAACCTGGACAATCCGACGGTCAGCAAAATTCTTCTCATGATGGCCCTGGGAAGGGCCAAAGATCCAGAGGCCATAGGACCCGCCGAGGCGGTGGTGAAGGACGCGACAAGCAGGTTCCTACGGGGAACAAGCCCGAGGCCAATGTGGATGGCTCAGTTAATGAACAGACTCCTGTGGGTGCTAGCTCAAAATTTGACGGCAAAAGAAAGCAAGTCGCCGCAGCGGCGACTGATGATGATGCGGATGAGGGTGAAATCTGTTTCATCTGTGCCTCAAAGGTCGAGCACACGTCAATCTCACCGTGCAACCATCGGACTTGCCATATCTGCGCGCTGAGATTGCGAGCCCTGTATAAGAATAAAGCCTGTGCGCACTGTCGGGTATGTGTCTTACCTGGTCGCATTCCATGGGCTATCCCGGGTTATGCGCTAATTCATGCTCTGCTATAGACGGAATCCAGCTATGTGATCTTCACAGACGACCATGCGAAGCGCTTCGAGGATTTTACAGACACGGATTTCTCTCAGAAGGATGAAAATCTCGGAATCAAATATGAGAACAACGATATCTTTGAGGACACAGTCTTGTTGTTACGATACAATTGCCCGGACAGAGGCTGTGATGTGGCTTGTTTGGGATGGCCAGACCTGCATCGCCATGTTAAGAACAAGCATGGCAGGGTAATGTGGTATGTTCTCCTCTACTCATGGCATTTTTGGGTTGTACAGACACTCATGGGCACCTCCTTTGCTGCAGTGACCTTTGTACCCGAAACAAGAAGGTATTCACCCACGAACATGAACTCTTCACCAATGCCGAGCTTCGCAAGCACGAGAAAAGCGGAGATGATGTGCCTGGCGCCATTGATCAGAGTGGTTTTAAAGGTCACCCTGAGTGTGGGTTCTGCCGGCAGCGTTTCTACGGCGATGACGAACTCTATGCCCACTGTCGTGACCGTCACGAACGATGCCACATCTGCGATCGACGGTCAGGAAGCCGTCAACAACAATACTATGTTGACTACAACGCACTCGAGGGTCACTTTCAGAAGGACCACTTCCTCTGTTTAGATACAGAATGTCTGGAGAAGAAGTTTGTTGTCTTTGAATCTCAGATGGATCTCAAAGCCCATCAACTGGAATGTCACCCCAATGGGCTTTCTAAGGATGCAAGACGTGATGCGCGGCTTGTAGATCTTTCATCGTTCGATTACAGAACTCCATATCAGCCCCAACACCCGCGCCGGGGCGCTGGCCGGGGACGTGATCCCAATTCAGAGCCTTTACCTGTGTCTACCGCTCAGCCATTGCGAAGAGACGAGATCGCCTACCAACGGCAGATGGCTATCCAAAGCGCACAGTCTGTTTCAACCCGCAGTTTTGGCGGCCAGCTCACTCGAAATGACACCCAGCCGGTGCGGGCTCCTGCTCGATCTGCGGGTGCCACGCCTGCCCAAACGCCTCCAGCTGCATCCACTCCAGTAGCCGAGATGGAAAGCCTCAGTCTCACATCAGACTCGGGCTCCGCCTCCCCTCAAGAACAAGCACGTCGTTTACGCCATGCGGCAGTGGTCGAGAGAGCCTCGAATCTCCTGGGCAATGACCAAAACAAGCTCAAGGAATTCCGTACCAGGGTGTCCAGCTACCGCACCTCCTCCATTACCGCCACCGAACTCATTGATGCCTTCTTCTCTTTATTCGATACGTCCACTTCCGAGGTGGGTAAACTGGTCAAGGAGCTCGCCGAAATCTACGAGGAAGGCACGAAGCGCAATGAACTGCTCAAGTCCTGGAATGATTGGCGCGCAATCAACGAAGACTACCCGGCTCTCCCAGGACCCGGCGGCATGCTCCCCGGCATGTCTCCGGAAACCGTGAACGGAAGCGGCATGGGAGGTAAACGTGTTCTGCGCTTGAAGTCCTCAACCGCTCAATCCTCCCGCTCCGCCGTCGGTAGAAGTGGCGCTTTGCCCTCGTCGGCATCCTCCGCCAACCCCTTCCCGCCCCTCTCATCTTCCACTGCTCGCTCCACCCCTCGATCCTCCACCCCCGCCGCATCCACCCCCTGGGGCACCGCAGCTGCAGCAACCGCACCCCCTGCATCATCTTTCCGTGCTTCTACCGTATCCCGTCCCGCCTCCCGTCCACCCTCCCGCCCCGTTAATTCCAACAGTGCCGATGCCTTCCCTGCCCTCCCTGCTGCGGCAAAACCCAACGTCCTCATGGCCGGCCTCACACGCGGAACCGTCCGCTGGGACGACCGTCGTGCGCCGCCGGTAAATGCCTGGTCTTCGTCGCGGAACGAAGCGGGTGACAGCTCCGCTGCAGACGATGAAGTCGGAGATTTCCTTCCCACCGCAGGCAAGAAGGGTAAAGGGAAAAAGGGAAAACAAACTCTTTTTCATTTTGGATGATCATGTATGCATTTTTCTAGTACATCTGTCCCACGTACGGAGTCGGATTTTGTCTATGCATAGTTGCTGTTCTTTGTTTGTTCGGCTGGTGTCTTTGAGCGAGTCATACCATAACATTAGAGCTGCGTGAAGTAAAAATAAAAGCTTGCTTGCTTTTTTTTTTTTTCGAATTTCTAGTTACTCTAACGCAGGCGTGTGGAGATATAACGGGTGTTCCAGTCTTGGAATATAATCTAAACACAGGACATAAGAAGTTACAAATATCACCTACAGGTTACACACCCTCCATATCTATGGATAAGCTATTTTTTCACTCGTCATCTTCATCTTCATCATCGTTATCTTCTTCATCATCTTCATCTTCTTCATTATCGTCATCACCATCGTCGTCGTCGTCGTCATCATCATCGTCATCTGTATCGTCATCTGTGTCGTCATCTGTATCGTCATCTGTATCGTCATCTGCTGAATAGCCCTTCTCCGATACCCGAGAAAGTGTTTCGAAGGAACCTTTGGATGAGCCTTTTTCACTGATCTCTATTATAGACTCTTCAGATAACTCGGAAGAAGGGCAAAGAGCGCCCGGTCTGAGTATGATATCATCGTGTAAGTCTCCTAAGTCTGCGTCGATACCATATGGGTCTTCTACTTGTCGCGCCGCGGCTTCACTTAGGGCGGAGCTATTCGGTTCGTCAGATCCCTCTATATCGGATCTACTCTGATCTTCGGTAAGATCCTCATGAAAGTCGTCGCATGGTGAGTCATCCTCTCCTTCTGTGACCTCATACAAAATTTCATTTTGAATATCATCACTGATACTCTGCTCGTCGCTGACACAAGCTGCGTCGTCATTAATGGCAGCCATGCGTAGCGCAAAATCATTGTGGAGTGTTGTCAGCCATTCTCTGAGCGCGTCATCTTCCATGGACCCATTGCGAGCTAGCAATAGTTGTTCTTTCAACGAGAGAATCAGGTTGCGCCGTCGCGCTACTGCTAGCGCTCTCGACCTGCCATGTCGTTGTTTAGCAAGCTGATTTAGCTTCTCGGACACGTTTTGTGCGTTTTCTAGGATACTTGATGAAAAGTCGACGAGCTTGGCAAGCGCAAGACCGTAGAAATGGCTTGTCTCGGGCCCTTCGGCGATTTTGTAGAGCATGGTCATTTTGGAAGCATCGGGCGATATTTCGGCTGCGAGATGGAGACTTACGACTCCATTGCGTTCGCCCATTATCATAGCAAGGTCACGGAAATGCGTGACAAACCAGACTAATGCATGGCTTTCTACAAGGGCTTCTGCGATGGCGATGGCGATGGCTAGCCCGTCTGCTGTGCTGGTACCGCGACCAAGTTCGTCGACAATGACCATGCTCCGGGGTTCGATGTTTCGGAGTATGAATGCCATTTCACGCATCTCCGAGGCAAAGGTTGAGACGT
Organism: Aspergillus ellipticus CBS 707.79; assembly: GCA_003184645.1. NCBI lineage: Eukaryota > Fungi > Ascomycota > Eurotiomycetes > Eurotiales > Aspergillaceae > Aspergillus > Aspergillus ellipticus. Next base: position 381,579 of record KZ825798.1, on the reverse strand, counting down.
TGGCTTCCAGGTCGTCTGCTGTGGAGACCCGTGCGAATAGTTGATGAACGATAGGAAACGAGGCATATTCTGCTGGTACAAAACAACCGATTTGTACCATCACAGTCATCAGCGCTAGCGAACGAATGTAGGTCGATTTCCCACTCATGTTGCAGCCCGTTACAATCTGAAAACGAGACTGCTGCGTCGCATACACATCGTTAGGAATGAATTTCTTCGCGTGGATCTTGTCGTGGATCGGATGTCGCCCAGATTTGATGGCTAGAGTCTCTGTCAGTTCAGGTCGAATATAATCGTGGGTCGTAGCTAATTGGGCGAACGCCGCAAGCATGTCAAGTAGTGCAATAGCCTCGCTAGCTTTGAAGAGACTGGGAATTTCGGAACAGATATCTTGAATTAGTTCTTGCACGGCTTCGTCACTCATTTTAATGACTTCGTTGTGGGCATCTGTTATCTTCTGGTTTACCTTGACAAGGTCGAGCGTTTGACATTCTATAGAATTCTTTTTACGGTAGACGTTGATGAATACTTCGGGCAACCGCTCAACTTCCGTAGCTGATAAGCTAATGTAGTATTGGCGAGCTCTGTCGAATTTCAAGTCCAGGAAAATATTATGTGTTTCTATACTCGTTAGAAGTATAAGTCAGGCTTGAATGCACTGAGAATTCTCACCTGCCAGTCTTGCCACCAATTCTGCGGCATCCGTATTAGCTTCCTTGTATGTCTGCCGTGCGACGTCAAGGAGACTATTGACACCAGCCTATGATCATGGTAAAAAAAAAATCATTTGAAGGGCAATAGACGATTAACAGATGTCCGAGAGAGATTTACCTTGATACAGTAAATCCGCTGGTTTCTGAGATCAAGCGGCCTGCTCTGGTAGGTGACATGCTCATTGAGCGTTTCTTCGATCATTTGCTCAACTGCCTGGTGGCAGGTCGGGGCACATCGCTGGAATTTACTAGTTAGCGTGGTTCCACCCGACATAAGCTCTTGGATACTTCTCTGATCCTTAATAAAAGACCACTTTGAGCGGCCGTGAGTGCCTTGTAGACAGACTTGATTGAAGACACGTATATCTTGATCATGATGACATTGTTGACACACTGCTCAATGTATTGAAAGGCCCATTTGTTGGGAACGAGGATAAGCTAAGATGTCAGCCAGGCTAGGCAAGAGAAGTTGCAGCCCACTTACAGATGTCAGGACTTTGTCTGCATCGACAAAGCCTTTAAGAGCTGTTGGGCATGTAAGAATCCGGCCGTGTCAACCATGAAGCGCACAATTTGTGGAGCTAAACCTTGCATTACCAGTACAAACATTTCCTCCTTGGTGGACAGGTCTTCCACGGCGTCATAACGTGCTTGCAACATGGCCTCCTCCGTAGAAGGCTGGAGAATATTTGCTCTCAAGAGTCTTCCACCCATTGGGGTCAAAGTCTCATTCAGCAGTCCATACAAACTATCCTTCGACTTCACATTGTGGATATTTTGGATCAACTCCATGGAGATGATGGTGGACAAATCAATGGACATGGTCCCTTGAGAGGGCTCGAATCTGATCCGAAGAGAGTGAGAGGTAAAGGTCCTATTAAGCTCCAGCTCAATATACGTGAGGGCCTGCAAGAGTCAATAAGAATTGCCCTTGAAATTGGTCCCCAAGGGGTGCATACAGCAGCAAAGCAGCAAGCCGCAAAGAAGTTACCTCCCAGGATGATCTTGATGGGTTCAACGTCTTGCAAAAAGGCCAGTCGATCGGCGTACTCATGGCCGGCTCTCTCGGACCAGAACTTGCGATCCAGGAAGGTGTATCTCGTGTTCTGGATATTCTCCTGGAGGATACGGAATAGTTTGGACTCCTTTGCAGAGGCCATAAACAGGATCTCCGTCGGCTCCAGCACCCCGATCTTCGTCACAGTTTTGCCATACATCTGGCTGTCGCAGATCTGACATAGAACGGTTTCGGCAGTGGATAGATTGACGAAAGCAAGACCGACCGTCGAGGAGACTCCGCGAGACTCGCTGATAGCGCAGATGATGTCCTGGGAAACGACGCTTGTGGCCGTGGTGGTCGGCCTGGGCGTTGTTCTGGGGAGCGTGCTGGCGGATCGAGACAGGGGAACGAAGGAACTCGCCGCTCCGATGGAGGAGGCTCTCGAGAAAGACGAGGGCATGTCGACGGTGGTCTGCCGCGAGAGAAGAAGGACGAGCAAGAGCCGACGATGCTCGATGCTCTGGCGGAGGATATAGTAGTAGTTTACTGTACTTACCTAGTTTAGTTAATACTTCTGGCCGGCCGAAAGCGGCTTAGCGCCCCGGCCACTCCCCGCGATAAGTGATTGTCTTTTTTTTTCTGGGTTTCTTCCGCGGCCAAGCAGATTCCCGTTGAAAAAGAACGACACCATGGCGACTCTTCTTCCTCCCCCGACGAAGCGCCAGAAGACGGAGACTGCCGAGCGGGCCCGTCTGCAGCAAGAGATCCAGAGTATCCCGGAGAACCTGGGCAGCATTCGAGTGCAATTCTTCGACCAGGCGACGGGATCAGCAACCGGACCGGCCGTGTCCGTCCCTGTGGCCGATGCCAGCGTGAAAAACCTCGAGACGCTTCTGAATACGTTACAAGGCAATGTAGGTATGCAGCGGAGGCGCGTTGGCCCGTACACCCGCATATCTAATCGTGTTGGCCTACTCCGCAGGAAGACGATGATGAGCGAGTACCGTACCGGTTCACCTACCAGTCCGACGGCAAAGACAACCAGACCATCGACATTCTATCCGACTTATACCATTCCCTCCTGAAGCCCGGCATCAAGACGACCGAAGACACCGTCCACCTTTACTTCACCCCCCAAGCCGTTTTCCGCGTCAAAGCCGTCTCGCGGTGCTCGGCCTCCATCGCCGGACATGGCGAGGCAATCCTTGCAACTTCCTTCTCCCCCGTCAACTCATCCACAATGGTCACGGGCAGCGGTGATTCCACCGCCCGGGTCTGGGATTGCGATACCGGTACACCCCTGCACACCCTCAAAGGGCATACCAGCTGGGTGCTGGCCGTCAGCTTTTCGCCCAACGGTGCCATGATTGCAACCGGCAGCATGGATAACACTGTGCGCGTATGGGATGCAAAGAAGGGACAGGTCTTGGGGGCTCCCTTGAAGGGCCACGCGAAGTGGATCACCAGTCTTGCCTGGGAACCTTACCATCTACAAGAGTCCGGCCGGCCGCGTCTGGCCTCGGCCTCCAAGGACTCGACAGTTCGCATTTGGGATGTAGTCTCGAAGCGCATTGACACCGTCCTGACTGGCCACAAAGGCTCGGTCACTTGTGTTCGCTGGGGTGGCACTGGGAAGATCTACACAGCCTCCCATGATAAGACGATCAAGGTGTGGAACTCTCAGAACGGCACCCTGATCCAGACGCTATCTGCGCACGCACACCGAGTGAACCACCTAGCCTTGTCCACCGACTTTGCCCTTCGCACAGCATACCACGACCACACCGGGCAGGTGCCGCAGTCCGAAACTGAAAAGGTGGCCGCAGCCAAGAAGCGTTTCGAACAGGCAGCAACCGTCAATAACAAGATCGTGGAGAAGCTCGTCTCGGCGAGTGACGATTTCACTATGTACCTGTGGGAACCAGAGAACTCTAACAAACCGATCGCCCGGCTTCTGGGTCACCAGAAGGAAGTCAACCATGTCACATTCTCGCCGGACATGGCCTACATCGCGTCGGCGGGATTCGACAACCACGTGAAGCTGTGGAATGGCCGTGATGGCAAGTGAGTATTCAAGTCCCCGCCATCGACCTGCGAATTTCCCAAGGCACCTGCTAACAGTTCCAGATTCATCACCACGCTCCGTGGACACGTCGGCGCCGTCTACCAATGCTGCTTCTCCGCCGATTCAAGACTCCTCGTCTCTTCATCTAAGGACACAACCCTCAAGGTCTGGAACGTGCGGACGGGCAAACTATCCGAAGATCTCCCAGGTCACAAGGACGAAGTATTTGCGGTGGACTGGAGTCCGGACGGACAGAAGGTGGGAAGTGGCGGCAAGGATAAGGCAGTGCGGATATGGAGAAATTAATGAATATCACCATCACTTACGTTTTACCCGATCTTCTCTTCATTCCACCGCCTAATACGGGCAGACAGATAATAGATATAGATAGATAGATATATATATATATATATTATATTCGAATAGATACCCTGATTTGGCATCAGAAATGTTCTCATAAATACAAGTACTTAACCCCCGCAACTCATTATACACACAACCTTATATCACTAGTATACGTAGTCATTAAACAAACATGGGGCGGGATTTCCCCCTACCCTCTTTAACCTCAAGCCTTCATCAAAACTACTAATATTTCCATCGCCACATACACCACTAGTACTACACGTCCCTTAGATGTACTCCCAAGCGGCAGCAGTGCTGTTAGACTTGACCGCCATGGCGTCAAAACCCAGGCAATCATTCACATTGCCACTGGGCACGGTGGCATTGTTGACGGCGGCAAACACCTGCCACTTGTTGTCGTCGGTGGGGCAGGCCATGAAACCGGAGGCGCCCCAGCCACTGAAAGTCCACGATCCGAGGGGGTTGCCAGGCTTGTAGGCGAAGGGGCCCACGGAAGAACCAGCGGGGATGTAGGCTGAGTGAGGGACGGTGAAGCTCAGGGCACCGGAGGGATTGACGTAGACTTCTTGGCCACCAGGGACTTCAACGCTCTGTCACGAGAAAGAGGCAGTGTTAGCAAAGGACATGGGTGAAGTTGAGGATATTGAGGGGGGGGGCTACCAAAGCGGAACCCGTGCCAGCGAAAACGGTCTCAGTGCCGGCAGGGCAGAGAGAGCTGCTGTTGCCGAAGGGGCAGTAGGATTCGGTCTCTCCGCCCAGGTAAAAAGCGCTACCCGCGGCATTGAGAGGGAGGAGGTGGATGGGGGAGCCTGAGCGGGCGGACATGACGCCGAAGGCAGCGGTATCCCGGGTGGCCTTGGAAGAGGGGGCGGCGGCGGCCAGAAGGGGGAGGAGGGAGGAGACGAGTGTGAGCTTCATTGTGATGTGATGATGCTTAGTTGTGGAAGGAGATGGATTGGATGATGTCTGTCTGCGGGAACTAATGGAATAGAACTGCCGTGGGTTTGGTCCTGGAGGATGGGTACTAGACGGGGAGGCCTGGCCCGATATTTATATTCGAACCATCAGGGGCAAAGAGATTGGAGTGGGTGGCGATCAACCAGGAGATACCCTCATACCACAGTCCAAAAAAGACCTCTAGCCAGTAATAGTATGGGTAGATCATCATACCCCGCAGCGTTGGCAGAAGCAGGAAGAAGAAGAATACTCAATACGCAGCAATATCTAGATGGAAGGTGGAAGCTGCAAGCTTGCAGCAGGCCGGCGGAACGCGCCGTCAGGACCGCACTTCAGGGAATCTGGATCATGGCCTATCAGGAGAGCATCGGGGAGACCGATCCCACTTGGGCCGGTGCACAGTCGACCACTAAAGTGAAACCGCATCGCTGCGAGTGGCTCCTGGGCCGCTCTGAGATGGGGCACTGGAGAGGCATGACGTGAGGTCTGCCCGACTGTCTCACATTTCCTCCGAGACACGGCCGAGTCTGCCGCTGCGGTGGAGGATAATTATAGAAAGGACCGTTCCGGGGGCACGCTGCCGATCAACCATGGGGTCTCAATCTCTGAACTCTGAACTTCTGAAGAATGAGGATCGCCAGCCTCGGTTCCGATTGAGGCATGCACGTCATGACCAGCCGGTGTACCGCCACAGCAACTCTCTCCCGAACAACGGCTCTCTTCGGGTCAGTAGTTCTGCGGGTTTGGCTCCCGAACTCGAACCAAGAGCCGTGCATCTACTACATCTACTCCGTACGTGTTGAGGGTTCGGTTCATGGCTTGATCATTTTATTCCTCTCCTCGGGTATAGGCGCGCAGGGCCGTATGGTCAGACGCGAACCATAATCCCACCTCGCCACATCACAAGACAAAAAAAAAAAAAATACAGGAGCCAGAAAACCAGGTAGTGATAAGGTCAATGTCAAGAAGAGGAAAGCCAACTAAAAGCAGTCACGAAGGGGGAAAGCAAGAGGAGTAGTAGTGAAGAAGAAGAAGAAGAAGAAGAAGAAGAAGAATTAGCAGCAGCAGAAGCAAAAAAAGCCTGCGACACCGGTCCGGATAGTAACGGTACACCCACCCAATTTCAAAAGAGAACCAGTCGCCAACACCACAGAACCCGAACCCCGCGTCCGACCCGAACCCGCAATAAAAGGAATCAGAAGTAGCAAACCAGATCGACCAAAGGTATCCAAACCAAACAAACGGCCCCAGCTCAGTCGTAGTCGTCCCCGCCATCATCTCCGTCGCTGTGACGCCCCCGAGAGCCCTTGACTCCGTCCTTCCGGATAGGGATCTTAATCCCTTGGAGGGCAAAGCATTTGCTGAGCGGCGTGCTCTCAATGACACCGGGGAATTTCTTGGCAGAGAATACATGGAACGGTTCGGAAAAGACAGAAGCCAATATCGGCGCAGACCCATGATTGATCACCGACACCCCATTGGGCGAGTCACTGGATTGAGTGCCCACGTTGACAAAGCTCATCTTAAGACTAGATTGGCTATCAGCATGTTATAACACAACCAGCACAGCCAGCTGAACTCACCGGAAAGACCCTTCTGTGCGCACACTCAAATCCTGCAGAATAAACCACACGCCAATCTTGTTTTCGGGGTCAGTTAGCCGGAACGCACTGGCGCTAAGACTGCCAATCAGATTTCGCGTGAACATGCCACCAGGCCCCGAGGCAACAGGCTGCGCGGGGGAGATGCTGGTAGGTTGCATATGACCGCCAGAGTAATAAGGCTGATAGTAATGCGCTTGCGGGTTGCCTGGGTACTGGTTTTGGTACGGTAGCTGCGGGTTGCCGCCATAATAACTGTTCATCTGAGGGTACCCGACCGTCTGCCCGTAGGCGTTCTGCGCGGCGTAAGGAGGGTAGGAGGGCGAGACGCTATGCGGCGGCGGCGGGTATGAGGAGGACATGGCGGTGGATATCGATGGGGAGGTGGCAGAGTGTTTGACGAGATTCACTTCGCTAGTACCTTCAGCGTTCCACAGGTCGACCATAAGCACATAGAAGGATGTGTCAATCTCACTAGAGGATTCGATTAGTCACGATTTCTGGAAACGGAGGTGCGCACTCGATGTTAACATACTTGATATCAATCTCCTTTTCTGTTTGCGCGTCTCTGACAACGAGGCGGATGCAAGGAGGAGGTGTGATAGGTCGCCGATCCTAAGGGCCAGTAAGCTCCTGATAGTGCTCAAAAGGCAGGCACTAACCTTATCTCCAAAGCCACACATCCGGGCGCGAACGGGCTGCTGCACTACCTGCAGGGACCAAATGCGACCATCGTGCACGGTGGACAGCGGTGCCAGATGGCTTGACGAAGCCATCGCACCTGTGGGCGGTACGGGGCCCGCAGAACCTGGGGTGGGATATGACGACGAAGGGGGAGGGATCCGATCCATCGAGAGAGGTGGAGGTTGTGGTGCTGCCGCCGTATGTGTCCGGTCGTCCAGAGCGTACATGGCACTCATCGCGTTGGGGGAGGGTAATGGAGGGAATGGCGGATAGAGGGGCGAGTACCGAACCGGCAACGAGGTTCGCGACGAACCAACCTAATCTGCCAGGTGCATGCGTTAGATCTTGAACGCACCTGATGGAGCAGCAGCAATAGGCTCGAGGAGGGGTCGTACTTACTTTGTGCAGATGGTGGTGCGCAAGGCCGGCGTGAAGCTAAGGGAGGATGATCGCCAGTGGGTGAGCCGTAGCGAAGAGCTGTCAAAACGCGGGAGATTCACTGAGCCCTTCCACGGATCGCCCGCAGGACCAAAGATTCCCCAACGAAGTCCAGGGTAATCTTGAGGGTAGCACGGGGACAGGGACCTGCAGTGGTGAACGAATGACGGGAGTGTGAGGCGGCAACCCAATCCAAAGCCGACGGAGCACACGGGGACGAGGAGGGGGTAAGGCTAGGAAAAGGCGGGGTTACAGAAGAGGCGCGCGAATGTGTGACGGGCGAGGAGAAGAGGGAGGAGAGGGGGGAGAGGGGAGGGAGAGTTGGTAGGTATTGATAGCAGTAGTTGAATACCACCGGTACTACTATGGAGGAAGAGGAGTGAAGAAGTTGGTTGGTGCGGAAAGCAGAAAATCCCAGGTTGGAGGAGCCGAGGAGGAGGGGACGAATGCAGAGCGCGAGAAAGTCACGGGCAGCTCTCAAGGCCCAGAACCTGGACGGTCGGGGGGACCTGATGAGCTCATTTCGGCTGGCTACCCAGTCGCGCCCGGGACTTCCCCACGCCGTTCAGCGCTCGCCAGTCTCTCGCCGGTGATCTTCGATGCTGGATTGATTCGAATTTCATTCGAAGAAGAATAATAATTTGGGTTGCATCTCGATGTTCCGATCCAGGAATCCAGGCCGGGGGATCCCACGGGTCTCGGGGCCCTCAGCAAGTACTGTGTTGGGCACCCTGACCTTGCCGTCCCTAGGTCGGCCATACTTAGATACGTACTAGGTAGGTAGGTACTAGGTAGGTAAGGCAGGTAGCGTCACGGATCAGGAGGCGATCAACCCGGCGCAGGAACCTCGCGACCCAGACGGTCGGGTTCAGACTCCTGCCGTCGTTGAAGAAACTCCTCCGCCGATGATGGGGGTTTTTTCCCCTTCGGTTTCCCTCTCCCTTTGTCTGTTTCTTTCTTTCTTTCTCCCCCCCCCCTTCTAGTTGCATTTATTTATTTTTTGGCTGATTAGAAAGGCATGAGTCCAAGACGAAAGAGCAATATCCTTAAGATTGGGATACTCCGGGTAGTTTCTGCAGTCTGCACCGCGCCGTATCCTCACTGCCGGGTCCAGCTGGTCGCTCATCCTGCCTCGGCCCTCGACCGGGCTGACTCACCGCACTAGTACCGGGAGCGCGGAGGGGGAACGATGTAACTCCGAATGAACTTCAATGAAGTGGCCAACTGTGGATGCGCAGTGGGGCCCTTAGCCATGTTCCGGCCAATCTGATCTCTGCATATAGCCCCACTGGCACACATTGGCGCTGGGCTAGGTTAGTGTTGTTAGTGTTGTACTCCGTCGTGGTAAAGGTACTATCCGTTTGCAGCAACAGAGATTCATTCATACCTAATTAATTAAGGTATGTAGATACCTACCTAGGTAGGCTAGGTAGTATCTGCCTTAATGTCTAGATAGGTAGGTACAGTAGGTAGATTGGCAGTATGGTACGTTCTTTGCGGTAATCATGGACTGAGAGCGGTATAGGTAGGTAGGTAGGTACTTATGTACTGTGTATGAAGTATGGTTATACACTATCCATTATGTAGGTACCTCCTTTGCCCAGGTAGCCCTGGAGATATCACTCAAGTTGACACCAATGGAACCCCTTTGGTTAGTCGTTTGGGTGCGGCATCGGTGGACCATCGGTGCTGTGCACGCCTACCATATCTACTCTGTAGTATGTAGCAAGAATAATGATGGAAGCAGAACGCGCAGCTAAGTAGTAGGTACTCTCAGGGCGGTTGATTTAGCCGCAAATTGCAACCAGTCACAGGACGCCATTCATTGCTTGAGGGGAAGCAATCATGAGTCTGTACTTCCGGCAGTAATATGCACTACCCCATGCTTGTCTCTATTGGAGGGAAATAGATTACAAGGAGTCGGTGGACGAAGAATGGCATCATTCCAGGATACACAATTTTGGTTGAAAGTAGTCATTGCCGGATCAACTTCAAGAGAACAGTCACCTTAGTCTATATAGAAGTTTTGAGAGGTTCCAGCCTGGTACCTTAGAGCTACAGCAGTGTCAAATGACAGGCTTTGCCGGTGTTCCTCATATTCCTGTACGATGTACGTATCCATTTCATTCCACTCCTTAATCCTGCGCCAGAATTTAACGTGGAGTTATAACCTTTGTCTCAGACATATTTAGAATATTGACCTCAGTCTTACCTACTATCTACCTACCTAACTATTTAGAGAACTGATGGAATATGGGGTTCTTCAAGCATCACCCAACTGATCAATGGTACGGTAGGCAAAGTACATGTTCTATGTAGTGTTACCACGCGATTTGCACCCGGCATTGCTAGAGATTGCTCCAACTATAGTATTACTAATTCTTATTACCTGGTTCCTTTATCTTATTAGATTTACCGATCGTTCTTCATGGCTTCTGATCCCAGGGGTGACATCTCGGCTCCATCTGTGGCCGTGACATACTGAACGCCCCGTTGATACCACCCGTGAAAAGCACCCTGGGGGTGGGGAGGTTCTTCGGGATGATGGATAGAAGAACGTGCTCACGCGACAGGGTCGATTGACACCGTGAATGCGGGAAGAGGCCTCTTCCCGGGTCAGCCTAGAACTACCTTAGCACTCGGGTAAAGTACTGTTGCATAAGGTAGTAAGCAGAGCCTGCCGGTATAGGTGCACAGGCGTGATCCTCCGAGCCGACTGCTGCTATTGGTGGCCATTCCGTTCGAAATATTGCGAAGGAGATGGGCAGGTCCCCGGTGGGGAATCCTGAAAAATCGTAATCTCAAGACTACCATCTACCTGACGGATAAAGACTGCAAGAATGTCGAAGTGGCTGTTACCAAGTAATGACTTCACCCTGCTGGATTACCTTGTCCAGCCTAATTGCCTCAACTTCGCATCTGAGTAATCATCGAAGAGATTGGAGACGGCTGACATGGGCCTAGATGAGTAGCCCAGTGGTATGTAGTTTAGCTTTTTCCCAAGGTAATAGTTGCTGCCTTGTTTGCGATGAAGGCCAACGGCAAAGGCGATTGAAGTCTTCCTTGCGGCTGTTCTCTACCACCTATGACAGTAGCCGCCTAGATACTTTCCAGGTTATGCGAGACACCGAAAAGTCTATATGCTTCGTCGTCTACATGGGCAATGACCATGTAAGTTCTTTTACAAACTAAATCTAGGGCGGGCTGGAAGACAGCCTCAGTGCTAGATTTCCAGGGAGCTACTCTGTGTGTAATGGCTAGTGCGACGGTTATGAGGGCCACGTCGGATGAACAATGGATGGTACAAATAACTAAATTGACTTGATATATATGGATTGCGGATAGCAAAAGGATACTGTCATTAGAGGGGAACTTGGTGCTAGGACTATAATAGGGAATGGGTTGGGTCATTTTAGTAAGTGGAAATATTTAAGCGTAGAGTGCAGCCTGGATATCTCACTTGTGAATGATGTGGGGGGTTGAGAATCATGTGCGAGGATGCATCCTGTATAAAGCACTAGAACTCCACCGGTAGCAAGTGGGCGGGCACGACAAGCAATGTCGTATAATGCACATGCAGGCAATCCAGAGAATCTAGAGGGCAGTACTGAAACTGGACCGAAGACACAGATTCGTTGCGGAGTAGAAAGAACCGGATTTTCAAAATCTTTGATAGTATCTGTTTCCTTTTAGTGATACTTCTTTACTCCTTTGGTCGGATGTGAAGATGTGTTTGCAGCATCAAGAACTAAAGCGCCACTGGGGGAACATATAGTATACGGAATACTACTATCCTGGTTAGTAGTTTTAGAAATCTTGGGATTATCTTCTAACAATTACTATGGGAACAGGGACTATAAGATTCTCACAAGTAGAAACACAACTGGTGACTATCCTTGTGAGACTGCCTCATTATCAGCAGGCACAGAGGATAATTATATTTCCCCAGAGTGTGTTTGCCCTCACCCACCAAGCCCCACCTGGACGATATATGTGACAAGGCCTCATCACCTTGCGGCATATGCTGTGTCGGTTAAGATAGCAATCGCTCCATCTCTGCTGTCGTACACACCTCGCCGTTTCTCGGCTCAGCACACCTCAGCCCCTAATGGTGTGATAGCGCGAGCGTCTATCCCAAGGGGATTTTCTGTAAGCTCGCCTTCTACATTCGGTATTTCCAGGATCCTCAAGGATTTCGATATATTGCTGCCTTGTCCAAGGCCGGGAGGATCCGTATCATATGCAGAGACACAGGTGTGGATTCGAGGAACCTCCTCGACGATGGTCCCATTCGGACCCCATTCCCCCGAATGATGCAGTTGTTTGTCAAGAGAACAATGGCCAGTTCGTTTATTCACGGGATGGTCAGAATGCGACGAGAGGCGTGGTTGGGGCCATTAATATACCAGCAAGCTCTGCATTTTCCCAGTCGGGAATGGCGATGACGTTTCGCAGGAAAAGTCTTGGACTGTGTCGGCTAATCAGCACACTGCATGAGGTGTGGTCAAATCCCGTATCTCACGAGCTCGGCTGCTGATGACGTCTTGCCTATTGAGGTCAACGCAGCGACCTCGGGTGCATCTGAATTGCATCGAGAACCGCACTAGAAGATCCTGGAGGTCTGTGGTCTGGAATCGAACTGGCCCGATGAACTGAGCCAAGGCCGCGCTGACTGGGACCGTGACCCAGCAGCTGCCGTTGTCCAGGACCCAATTGGCCCGCCGCTCAGATTAGGGTAATCGGAACTTCCAGCGAGGGTCAGATGGACCCACCAGCCGCCTTGGATCGTGGCAGTGGCATCCAACGGCGAAGCCGGTATACCTCCGGCGGCCGAGTTGTAGACACTAGATCGTAAGCGCGTACGGAGTATCTACACCGTAGGTATTGGTAGATTGAGACCGTGTCGAGAACCAGGCCGCCACATTCCATCGGGCTCGAGCACGACCCGCGCGAAAGGATCTAGGATTCTGGGTGGTCGCAAGGGTACCGGCCGGAACGGTCGGGTTTTTAGTCCGATTGTAAAATGAAAAGCGGATAGGCCATGGCCGGCGGGCTGAGTGTGATTGTTGGGTTGTGCAGCACTGCAGGGAACGACCGACAGGAGTTGAGTGTATTGCGGATGGAGGCTGCTTTGTCGCAGCCGGGCGGGCGGTGTCGGTTTTCTTCACCGAGGCCGGTCGTGGTGCGAAAGAAGCAATGACGGACAACCCATATTATTCCTGCCGGGAGGGAGTGGTTCCATCGAGCCCATGGAACTTAGAAGGCGGGTTTAAACGATCGGACTGACAATATTATTATTGACCGGCGAACCGTCTGGAGGGCGAGGCGGAAGTACAGAGGTCAGAGACACGAAGGAAGCATGGCACCATGCCATGCGCGTCATCCAGGAATCCTCTCCTAGACTGCCGGACGAACGAATGTCCCATGGGGCCATGAAGGAGGAGGAGGAGGAGGTCGCAACTCACAAGTCGCAAATAATAATAATGACTTCGGGCGAGGAACAAACGATCGATCGAATCAGGCCTGAGGCAAGGAATCCGGGGGGCCAGTCGGGCCGCCCTCCTCATGCCTGTTGGGGCAAGGCGGCGAAGGGCGGCGTCCAATCAGGGCAGATCTGGCAACCAAGAATCTTGGTTACCCAAAACAGTAAAAGCAGGGTTCACGGCGGCGTGGTGCTAGGCCGCGATAGGCAAAGGGGCAGGCGCGAGGATGGGGATTTGACTTTTAGGTTTGGGCTGCAAGTGGATGGAGTGGAGCTCCGGCTTTGTCCCAAGACGGCATGACGAGGAGGCACCGTAAGTAAGTACGGTAAGTAGGTAGATACTGGTCACCGCCCGGAGAAGGGGATGCGATACTGACTAAGTACTCCGTAGACCCCCGGGGGCCGAGGTAAGGTAGGTGCCTTAAAAGCACGGAGTACAGGTATCTATCAGTACCTCCAGCCTCTACTCTCTAGTCGGTAGGTTCTCTACGTGTACGACGCTGTGTACGTAGGTACTCTGTACTTACCTAGTACTTAGGTACTCCGTACTACTGCTGGGGGACGACTCCGTACCTACTAACTATCCTACGGAGTACTAGTAGTAATACATAATCATGCCCGGGAACCAAGGAGGTAAAGTTCAGTAGTGCCCGCCTCAGGGGGTGCGGGCCCGGCCTGATTGGGTAATTCGGTCGAAGCCCGGTGGGGCATGTCAAGGGTGGTGGAGGTTCGACCTTCGACCTTCGAACACTAACAAAGAGCGACTGAGAGCGCGACAGAGATGATGGGTAGATAGCCATGATGGGCAATTAGAACAACAATAATCCATCCAATATTACTCCATGAATACCCATGACTATCCATCCGCCCGACAGATCATCCCACCATTTGCACGGCCGATCCCAACGGCACCCGCGGAGGATCCCTGGGATCCTTGTGGTCGAGGGCCGGACTGGGCAACGCGACCAGTGCCAATCACCGCATGATGCATCATGCCTCTATCCTGAGCTGTCCCAGCCGGGGCGCCGAGAGCGTCGTACTTCCGGACGAGCTGCAGGACGCATTTACTGGTTTCGTTCGGATTGCCCAGCTGGACCAAATCGAGGGCTTCCATCCACTTGCCTACTCCGTGCAATGGATGGATGGGCGGGCGACCCACCGCGCGCAACGATCTATCGTTAAGGAGACTAGTCAGTAGTTAGTACCATAGTACGTAGGACCACCGTGGAGTCCCCGCCGCGGTGACAAGAATTATGAATCCGAATTAAATCGCTCCCCGGTTGCCATATTAAATCCCAGACGCCAGCACCCACGCCCTCGCCGTTCTCGACTCAGCCGGAGGGGTCGAGATCTCGACAAGTTGTGCAGCAGAAATGCCCACGGCGGCTCGCCCATGAAACACTTCCTTCCCCCAGTGCCTACCTACTACTACTACTCCCTTTGCTTCCCCCCTCCCTCCTTGCGCCCATTGCACCTCCTCGACGACGAAGCGTCCGAGAGCGATGCCTGCACGGCGCACCTACAGAGCCCCATCGCGGAATGGCTGTTTTGAGTGCAGGAACCGGCGAATCAAAGTAGGTTGCCCTTCCGTTAAGTTGCCGGGCCTGCCTGCCTGTTCGTTCCCTTTCTCGTTCCTTTCTCCCCTCCCTCTTCTTTCCCTCCCGGACATGCCTGCGTGCCTGAATGCCTGGCCATGCAGTGAGACTGTGAGACTGTGAGACCGTGAGACCGTGAGACTGAGACCTACTCAACTGGTTGATCACTCTACCTCTTCTCCCCTCTTCCCTTCTCTCTCTCACTCGCTCATACATTCTTCCTCCCTCTCTCCCTCCTCTCTCCCTCCTCCCTCCCTCCCTCTCCCTCTCTCTGTTTATCTTTTTTTCTCTCTTTCCCTTGTTTTTTTTTTTTTTTTTTTTTTTTTTTTTTTTTTTTTTTTTTTTTTTTTTTCTTTCTCTTTTTATTTTCTCTTCACTGGTGCTCTTGCATCGTCCCTATATCAGTACTGATTAACCGGGATGCAGTGTCCGCAGGAGCACCCCCAGTGCTCCCATTGCACTAGTGACAACATACTATGTCAATATCTTTCCTCCTCCACCTCGCTGGTCTGGCCCCGGGTCAAGTCTCGTTCCACCACCCCGACCATCCCCCCGTCCCGAACTGCCTCCCCCTCCCACGTGAACCCCCGCATCTTCGCCGAGTATCGCGTCGTCATGGATCCCGTCGCGCCCAAAACCCCCGTGGGTGAACTCAATATCCAGGACCTGGAGTTGATGATGCAATGGTGCACCACCACCTACCGATCCGTCTCACGGAACTGCTCGGTCGAGGGCATTTGGCAGGGCATCGTCCCTCGGGAGGCCATGCGCCACCCATTCCTGATGCACGGCATCCTCGCCCTCTCCGCCCTACACCTGGCTTTCAGCAGCCCCCCCGGCTCGACGAGGGACGACTACATTCGGACCGCCCAGACACATCAATCGCAGGCCGTGGCCGGTCTGAGCAAGGCCACAGGGAGCCTGGACCGGTCCAATTGCAACGCCGCCTTTGCCCTCTCCAGCATCATGGTCGTCTTTTCTTTTGCCCTGCCCATCACCGCGACGCACACCACCTCACCGCATGCAGGGGCGCTCGACGAGCTTTTCGAGATATTCCGGTTCACGCGCGGGTCAGTGGACGTACAGGGAGAGATCATCGACTGGGTGGCCGATGGCGAGTTCAGCCCGCTTCTGGAGTACGACAACTCGCAGCCCAAAATGCCTGACACGTCGCGGCTGGCAATCATGTCGCTGTCACGGATGAATGCGACCCTGGCCGGCCGTGATGCCGCCCACGAGAAGGACACATATGACACGACCATTCGGTACCTGGGATACTCGTTGGATAAGCTGGCTCGGGGTGGAGAGACAATGATCATCGCGTTCCAGTGGATTTTTCAAATCCCCCCTCGATATTTGGACCTGCTCCGGGAGCGGCAGCCATTTGCACTGGTGATTTTGGCCCATTACGCCGTGATCATCCACTCGCTGCGCGGACATTGGTGGATGGGCGAGTGGGGTGCGCGACTGATCCGGGAGATCGGCCAGCATCTCGGTGCCGACTGGCGCGACTCGATCAGCTGGGTGGTCGACGCGACGGGCTGTTACGTTCCTCCGGTCTGAGCAGGCCGAGGAGCTGACGATAATTACACACTTACCTTTCTTATTTCGGGCACTGGGTTCCGCACCATTCATACATCTGCCCGGCGTGATGAGAGCACGGATTGTACGGTCCCAAGGACCATGTATGAGACGAGGGCAATGAAGGACATTGCATGTCCCAGTATTCTCACGACGGTCCGAAGACCACCGCTAAGAACCAGTGGCTTCTCGCACTCACTCTCCGGGCCAGGTGCCCTGCGATCGACCGCGAAACAACATAATTGTGACGTCTGGGGAGGCCAACCGATATGAGCGCCAGGGTTGAATGTACTGAAGTTGGCGAGATAATCAGCGGGCAAGAAGCAACAACCACTGGCCAGAGTGACCAATGATTGACCATACTCGAATCCGATAGCCACGGGTGCTGGACATCTGGCGGACGAATGAGTCGAACAATGAATAGCCGGGGCGTGCTACAGAACATGAAGCCGCGTGCATGACGAGCAATAGATACCTTAGCGTTCCCATTACAGTACCTACTTGATACACAGCAAATTATGAATAACCAACCGATAGAATGCAATCAACGCAGTCGAGTGACCCGCACTGTAGGCAAACGCAGATTCCAATAATTTATAGGGTACTACTAGTAGGTAGTTGTATAGTCCGTAGATAAGCCTCTGCATGCTCATTGGAGCTGTCATTAGTGCGGCTGTAAGGCCGCGTACAAAAAGCAGATGGCCACCACACCACGCGCCATCACTCGGCGACCATGAATATTATGAAATTATATTGGGCGAATTCACAACAGCCATCACGGAAAGGTATCAAATCACAAAGCCAACCAAACCAAACCAAACCAAAGCCGGATATCCATCTCGCGCCTACCGACTTCCACATGGGTATTCATAACAGTAAGCAATAACAAACACAAGGGGAGAAAAAAGAAAGAAAAAACATGAAGCGCAACAACCGTCATAGTGCGATAGTAGGTAGGTACTAGGTAACGTCAAGCACCGCCCGCAGCACTCTTCTGTCCGCCACAGACAAGGTCATGGACGGTCAGTCTGCATGACCGATTGATCGATTGCTCGATCAAGCGCTCGGTCGACAGATTGGTGGAGAGATATTCACACTCAACCGATCCTCGCTGAATTCTCTAGCGAGGATAAAAATGAAATCACACATGTTTGGAGAAGAATCCAAGTCGGTAGTGGGTAGGTGGGTAGGTGGGTAGATGAGCAATTCTTAGCCAGGGGAGTAAAGCCCAGCCGACCAAAGGTACCTAAAGGTACCTACACCTACCTCCCTAGCCACCACTCAACCCGCCAGCCAGCTCACTGACAAACAGACCGACAGGCTAAACCAACTCATCCTCAACTCCAAACGTGTGATAGTCAACTGGATGGGTTCCTCTCCTCGCCGCCTCCCGCAGCGCCAGTTCCATCCGCAGCGGCACCTTCCGCCTCCCCATCCTTCTTCCGATCGTTCGATTGTGTCCGTACCCGGCGCAAATTCGCCTCTTCCTGCTCGCGCACCCGTTTCTCTTCTTCGATGGTGGGGATATATGCGTTCGCGGCGCCGCCTGGGAATCACACACAATCACTTGTCAGCTTCATTTCCCAGTTCGTCATATACAAGGCCATTATGCCCCAGGATAAAAATCATGCAGGGGAAGTGGGGGGCATACCCCGCCCCGTAAAATGAGGCGCTTCGTCTACGCGCAGTGGGGGCGATTCCACGTCCTGCAATTCCCGGGCCAGCTCGGGGTGTTGCGGATCATTGTGAATCATATTCCCGGAGCCGCCGCGACCGGTGGTGAAGATATCCTGCTTGATGGTCGGAGTGACGAGGTCTCTGGAGGTGGTGTGGGATTTATCCTTGGAAGAGAAGATGTTGCCTGGGAAGGGCTGCGTTAGGGGAGGGGAGTGTTCTTGTGAAGATGTGGTGGGGGATGTGATGTACCTGCGCCGCCGCGGCCGTGGGAGACGTTTCTGGCTCCGCCCATGGTGGGTTGAGAGAGGGTGAGGGGGGGGGTATGCGGTGGTGGTGGTGGTGGTGGTGGTGGTGGTGGTGGGAGTGCGATCGTGGGTGAGGGGGCGATTGAAGAAGAAGTCGAGGCAGAAAAGGCAGGTAGTGCTCACGATGACGAACTCGAGTCGACAACGTTTGACGGACGGTGGCGAAGAGGTGGAAGAAGGGGACGGAGGACGAGAAAGAAGAAGATTGCGGGCGGGCGGCCAAGACCAGCTCGGATCAAATGACGTCCCTGGCGAGCAGCACGCTTTCGCTTTTTTTTTTTTCCTTTAACCTTTCGGCTTTCACTCTCTCCCCACCTAGGTACGTTCCTACATACTTGCATTCCCAGGGTGGATGGAGGATGGTCGCAACCTGGTTTCTTGCATGGAGGACTGAGGAACTAGGTAAGGAACGAATCACTGACGGATGCTGGAAGCCTGGGAAGAAATCCTCGATGGGACCGCGGCCGCCCCAAACCGGCCGCGGGAAGGGGTATCACCCAGTCTTCGTTTGTTCATCCTCTTAACCCTCCCTCTCCTACTCACCGCGTGCAATTTAGCAATAGTAGTATGTCGTGCCAAGGTGGTCAGACTGGAGATCCAGGCCAACACTTCGCCATGTGCAATGATCACTGCTAGATGATACATAGGTAGGACATACACGGTGGGTGAGAAGAATGTACTTACTTAGGGTTGTGCGTTTAATACAACTCGCCTTCGACCTTGGGGGTGCCAAACCACACTGAAAACAATCAAGGCATTCCATTATTATATACAACATGTTGAATTCATAGTCCCATTAATAAATCATACGCACATTACCGTCCTTTATTTCCGCCCACCTCCTTAGTCTTCTCGACCATCGTACACTCCACGAGCACCGGCTCGGAGACAGGAGCCCATCACCCCTATTTCGTACAAAAAAAAAAAAAAAAAGCCAAAATCTGAATATAAGACAGCTGCTATACAGCACCGTCCAGGTCAAACCATCCATGGCCGGTCGAATGCACCCCGTATGCCTTCTCGAACCCCATACTCCACACCCCGTGCGCTCCCTTCACCCGGTACGGCCCTTCCCATTTCCACGTCTTCTTTTTCTCTTTGTACGATGCCGCCCCTACGTGCTGCATCTGCGACGGCGAGATGGCCAGCCGATCGAGGTCCGCCCGTGTCGCCAGCATCTCAATCACGCTGTCTACTGCCTTGGTTGGAACGACGTCCTCCATGTGCTCGAGGTACCCCAGAAGAGCGGGGATATTCTCCCGGTTGAACAACAGGGCCTGGGAGCAACACCCATGCGTATTCATCAAATGAACCCCATCTTGCAGCGGGAACCAGGTGATGCGGCCCGTGAGGAAGAACAGGCCAATCAGGAGCGGAACATAGAAGCCGCAGAGCACGAGCAGAAACGAGTTGGTGAGAATGCCCTGCGCGGGACGGACGGTGCGGCGGATGTAGATGGCGGCGCTGGCGCAGACCGAGACCACCAGCACGCTCCACGCCAGGTAGATGGGCCAGTGCTCAGAGTTCCAGCCAAGGAACTTCTCAGTGTAGAAAAGACGCACGTACAGCCAGTCCTTGATGGCATCGGCACGATGCCAGTCCTCGATCCGCTGGACGCTGCGCATGGTGTGCTCGTACCAGTTGCGCTGGGCCACGACGTCGTCCTCCAGCATGATGATCCATGGCGCGTCGGTCATGTCATAGCAGGCCTGCAAGCCCAAGCGGTAGTCAATCAGGGATTTCTTCTTGATGTTCTTTTTCTTTTCCAGGTTGAGGATGATCCACCCGGGCGCGTCGGCCAGATCGTCGTAGGTGAGCACGCGATCCACCACATTTGTCAACCAGGTTTGGTTGTAATCCGGATGGTCGCTGGGGTCGCTGAGCGCGAAGAGCACCTGCACCGTCAGCGCAGCCCGTTGTTCCGGCGTCAGGGTGTCCAGGATCGAGCCCACGGTCGTGTCGAGGTCCTGTTGCAGCGGCCGCTTAACGGTGACGATGCCGACACAGGCGGACTTTGCATGCGGCGGGGAGATATCGGGGAGGGAGGGCCCCATGGCGTCGGAATGGTTATAAGCTGACAGCCATTCTAGGGACTCGTGGATGCGTTGCACGCTATACTCTGGGCGGTAGCCTTCGTTGGGCTGGAAGAAGTAGGAGCCCGGGTCGCGGGCGGACCAGAAGTGACAGAGGCCCAGCAGGACCAGAAAGAGGAGGGCAAACGAGGCCAGAAGCAGTCTCTGCTTCCTGTTGTAGTGGTAGAGAGCCATCGGTCACATAGTGTGTGTGGAGGGGGGAGGGGGAACTGGGAAGAGACGCGAGACCGAAGAACGACGAGGGAGAAGAAATAATGAGGAAGGGCTGGTTGGACGGCAGATAAGCAAGCATTGGACGCCCCGACTAGCAGGCGTCGACTAGTGTTAGTGCCATTTGCTCTGACTCTGCGCGCCGCTCAGCCCAGTGATCCAGTCACCGGCGTCGACTGTCGAGCGTCCGCCAGAGGAGTCCAGATGCCCGGAGTCTGACCGTCAGGGTCTGTCCAGTGTCCAGTGTCCATCGGAAGAGTGGGTTTTGGCCCTTCCGGTTCCTCGTCGTGTGTCGCGACCCACTAGCCAAGTTGGGGATTAGGCCCGCCCATTGGCCGATCGCACGGCCGGGCCGGGAAAGGGAAAGGGCAAGAGGGCATGGCCGCAGGAGCCATGAAGATTGATGAAGGGCACCCGCTTGACCTGATACGATCATACGAGACGGAGTACGTACTAGGTAGGTACTAGTCGTGGTGCGTCCGGATGGCGATAATTATAGCAGGGATGGGGTCATTTGTCTCGGAGAGAAATCCTTATCTTGATTCAAGACCACGACGGACAGGATAACTAACTACGTACTACGGAGTACTAAGGTTAGTTCTTACGCTCCGCCCAGAAAAGGTTACTTACACAGTACAGCGTCCCCTGCAATCTATCTAGGTACAGGTAGGTAGTACTACGGAGTACACACTGTGTATTCAGGAGGCTCCATCGCCTCCCTCGGCCCGCCCACGGGCCAGTTGTGTGTGTAGAGTGTACGGAGCACCTTCGTCTAGCAGATTCTGTGCAATATTAATGCATACCTAGGGACGGAGTACATACCGGTAGGTATGTAGGTCGAATCCTTAGGTACTAGATACTAGTAGTAGTAGGTACTCCCCCCCTCCCCGGTCGGCTAAATATAGACCCATACTTAAGTAGGGTCATAACTCATAAGGCGGTCGGTGCTAGGCACTCCGTACTCCGTAGTAGTAGTTAGTACTCACTACTCCGTAGTGACCTTGGTCAAGCACCCTTGCCGAGACGGGCCGATGTCTGTACTCAAAAGTTGGTGTTGACTCGACTAGTGTCGAGGTGGTCTCAGTCCTGTAGATCCCGCATCCCGTGTGCCGGGAAGTCTCCGTTCTTCCTTGGTATAGATAGATAGATAGTTATCTACTTCAGGTGGGTAGTGACCAACCCACCATACCTTATTGACATACTCCGTAAGTACTGTGTAAAGCTCTGACGGATGCCAGAGAGAGCCGGGATTTGGTGGCCCCGTGAAACCCCTGCAACCTGTCACATTCTAGACCCGTCCGAAGGCCGTCACACTTCAGTTGCCCACAGACCGTCAACCGGGCAGTCAGCTACGGCTATCTACCCGGCCTCGGTGGGATACGAGTGGTAAGGAACCTCAAGGCAAAATCCCTGTCATTCATCACCAGACAATGTTCACTTGCTCCGTTTCTATGTAGGGTGAACCGAGCAACCGCGCAGTAACTTGAAGACATTCAAAGCACCGAAATATACAACAAGCATAGCTATATTTTCCAAATTAGTTACTCTAAGTACGGTAGCTCTCTCTTCCTCACAATCACACTATCTTTACCATCCTCCCCTACAGCTCTTCCTACCAATTCCACATCCACCACCCAACTAACCGAAGCTGACTGTCTACATGAGATAACGGCCGGTGCTAACCCTATCAGCGGGGATGAGTAGCCCTCGTCATCCATAGATGCCGTGAAACATATATCGTGGCGATGTAAGAATCGGCTGCGGGAGACGGCATAACTACTACCTTACCTATGATTCTGCCCGCTACGACTAGGTACCATCCAGCCTAAGGTATGTTCTGAATGATACAAGTCGCGGCCGAGACCTCCAAAGGCGCCCACAAATCCAGCAAACATGGGTTCGTTTTCGCTCCACTGGGGATCGCGACGGAGTCCTGCGCTTCTTGCTTTCTCCCCAGCCGTGTATCTGGTCTCCACCGGCGACATGTTCCTACTGCTGACTCGGTCTAGTAGGTGCTTATTCCCTAGCGGCGTGTGGAGATGAGCCGATATTCGACTTCAAATATCAGAAGGAAGATGCAAGGGCTATCTTCAAGAAGAGGACTCCAGTTTTCTTTCAAGGCAGAGGTGGGCGAGAGCAGTCCTTCTAAGCATCCCCGGAGGCTAGAGGTAAGCATAGACGGAAAGACAAACCCGTTGAGAAGTGCAAATTGTAAGTCAAATCAGCAGTGGGGATTTGCTCTCCTATTCAGAGGAATACAACCATCACAAAGGAACACACTTCCGCAGCGGCATAGTCAATCAGATCAAATTCATTTTAAATCGCTCACCAATATGAGATATTCGTACAAGCAACAAGAGCAACACGACTGTAGTATAATGCCGACGAGGGGGGAAAGCCCATACGAAAGAACCACGACGCAAGAAAATCGAGCAAGCTAAACAATAAAATGGCGTCTCTTGCGGTTATAGGCTCTCTGGTCCTTCAGCCACTGCCGATATCCCTGGACACTACCAATCTTCTCGCCATAGTAATCGGGGACCGGGTTCGCGATCGAGTTGGATGACGGATCGACGCGAAATCTTCTGATGCGGTCGAAGAACTCCTTCTCTTTCTGCACCATGATCAGCATTCACTGTATCGCCCCAGGCTAAAGCAAAACGGAGAAAACTAAACTCACCACCATGACAGAGGGCTTAAACCTCCGGTACACCAACCCCCACACAGCATTTCCAACGAACGGCCCAACAAGCCAGCCCACGGCACCGCAGGCCGCCGTCGCCATACCCAGAACGACAAACGGGTCCAGACCCATGACCTGGGCTCCGAGGGACTCCAGATCCTGGGTCGAAAGAATCTGCACACCCACGATCGTGCTAGCCATCGAAGTCACGATCGATGAGGCAAGTGTGTATCGCCGACGGCTGGCGCGGAGCTTGAAGAACGAGTTCCAATCCAGCTTGACGGCATCGTTGGCACCGGCGGTGGTTGAGTTCGCACGCCGAAGGATCGGAGAGATAGGGAGCGGGGTCTGCGCGCGAGGGGCTATGATCTTCAGGGCGCAGGCGCTGCGTTGGCCGTGGGCTCGGAGCGTGGATGTGCTTGCATTCCGGGCCTGAAAGATGGCACGGTACAATGGGGTGGTGCAGCTGGTAGGGTGGGTAAAGGGGCCCAGCATTGTCGTGGGTAAGCGTCCGCCGAGCATGGCTGAGCGCAATCCGCTAGTTGGGGTTGCGGGCATGGTCGATGGAAGATGGATATGGACAACAGGTGTTGTGGTGATGGCGGATTTGCTCGGGCCCGGCGGGCGAAGCTGCGTGGGTTATGTAAGCGGGCCCGGTGAGGTCACTGGACCTACCTACTAACTAACTAACTAACTATTTGAACCTCCCTCGGGCGTGATAACACCCAGCTCAGACATGTTGATCAACACCAGTACCGCCCGTTCGGAACCAGCCATTGCTAGTGAAGGTCACAGTTGTGCCATAGTCTCTGCTTGGAGTCAGATTGTCGATGATCCCTTGAATATCTCGCTGCTCCAGCGCATCGTCATCGCGCTCTCTTTACGGGGTACTCCGTAGTCTCCGTCGCTTTCCAGCGGACCAGCGTTGACCTCCGCGCGCTACTGGGGCTCCAGACTCGCAAAGTGATCTACCCCGTGCTCTCTCCACCTCGGCCAGATACTAGGTACTGTGTACAACGATACATCCTGCAACCGCCAGCGTCAAAACTAGAATATAAATATGTGCCGTGAATAAATGCCCTAGCGCCATCCGGCACGGGCCCGATTTCCCTCAAGGACTCGTCCAAAACCCACCGAGGCAGATTCGCTGGATTGAAGAGAGCAAAAAAAAAATGAAAGAAAGAAAGAAAGGAAGGAAAAGCCCCTGAAGGGTGTTAATTAAGGTCGGGGAGTACAAAGTACTGGACAGTACTAATTTATTGCGAAATAAATCATTTGTTGATGATCAAATCTATGTATTAGATCCGTTGCTATGTTCATGGGTGTATCTACCATCAGATCTATATTTTGCGGTCTAAATATGGTCCTGTTGAGTCTAAAACGCCACATCTCAAGCCTTTGATCGAAAAGAACAAATGCTGATTATATATTATCGTTCTGTTTGACAGCATCAGGGCAAGGCTGCGCCTCGGTCCTTGCCCCATGGCCGTTCACGCAGCTGTACAGCCATTTGAGGCTTCTGGTGCTGAGCGCCATTACAACGGCGCTCAGGGCGAAGATTCCGACGCGACCCGCAAATCCTGCCACTTCAAATATGGGGTATGGGTACCTAGATACAAGTGAGTTGTCATAATCATCATTATTATTCCGCGAGGGCTGGATTCTGTCTCATACCATCCATTGTATTGAAAGCATCGTTCAATCCAAACCCAGTAACCTAAGGCGATAGCGCTGGACAGCCCGAGAGCAGGGGCGATACTTATAGTCCACGGAGGCGAAAGAAAGAGAAGGTCGATCAACAAAACAACTGATGGTACAGCATGGAAGCCGATATCTTTGGTAGGGATATCAGCAATCTGGGTTTGTATATAGATGGTTCAGGCCTACCAGCGTGGAGGGGGATGATCGCCCAGTCAGGGACCACTAGACGTTTGTCAATCTGTTGAGGAGTTAGAGCGAATATCTTTGTAAAAGTGATAAAGAGACGGTACCGACCACACGGAGCCCCCAGTAGAGGATGCTGATCAAGACTTCCATTGGGGCGCTACAAGTGGAGAGGATGTTCTTGGCCAAGAATAGCCGGGCCGATAGCGTCATATCCGCCAGCAGACCAACCGCAAAGGTGAGTGTTGCCAGCGTCAGCCCAATAACCGTCAGGTACTGGAAATGCCAACCATATGCCTCATTGCTACCAGGAAACTGAATCAGCATCCTCCAACTACCCCAGGACCATGGCCTTGGGATGCTTACGCCCGGTTGGGGTTCTCATGCATACTGGTGCTCGGTTAGTGCGCGGACCAGGCAGGAACGATGGAGTAACGATCTTGAGAACGGACGAGGGGCAAAGCGACGGTGATCAGCGTACAATTTGAAGGACCATAGGAAGCTGGCGAATCCGAGTGTCTGCCGCGGCGGAAGAGACAGCTATCAGTCCACGGAACGAACCACAGGCACAGGCGTTCTACTTACATGAACCAAGGCCGAGAAGCCTCGGGACGGGCTGGATAGCCGCTGCAGGGGATGCTTTCGCTGGGGCGACTGGAGAGTCGCGGCAGAAGCCATGCTGAGAGAAGTGGAGCGGTTGTCAATACAACTCCTTGCAACCGCTGTCGAGCAGCCGTGAGTAAGAGAGATAATGATCTCACTAATATGATGATCTAACACAGGCTGGGGCGGCCGGCTAACTATCCCGGGGAGGCCTTAGTCACGCTAGGCACTTGTCCCGTGGAGGCTAGCGGGTGGTGAGTCAGCACGCTAGACCGCCGCGAACCGGAGAAACCTGCCGTCCGCCCCGGCTGGACCCCGGCTTATCAGGTCGCTCTGATTGATGGAGACGGCCGATGGCTTCCCCACCCGCGGGTTATCGATGTTGACTGGTCTGTCTCCTCCGCCGGCCTCGTGTAGTATCTTGCTCCGGTGATTTCATCCACCATCCCTCCCCTTCTCTTCTCTTTCACTCCGAGGCTCGGATCCTGCTGACTCTGGCTCTGGCTCTGACTCTGGCTCTGACCGGTGGCAGCAACATCACCGCGAGAATCGTGCAGAATCTCCGGATACCCTTCAATTCGGCGGAGTCAACTAACCGCATCTCCCCAATTCGCCTCCCTCCCACCCCCCGATGAGTACGAATAGCGGGTGTGGGTGTCTTGTTGATTATCGTTTCTTATCGTCCTGGGTGAAACGCCCTACACGCCGGAAAAAAGCACTGTTTGGGACCCTGTCTAGATCGTGACCATCTCGTGGCCTTGGTCTGCATGGCGATCTTACTCTGCAAGGTAGATCGGAACCATCTCAGATTCCGGACCATTCGTCCGTGTGGTCGTGATTTCGGTTTGTTGGATTTATTCCCTCAGCCAACTCGATCCTGAACTTCCATGCCTCGTCCCAGACGGCCCGGCGCACCAGAGCCGAAGCGACGATCACGTAAGGGCTGCTGGTGAGTTCCCCCCCCCCCGCCCGGGGCTTCTTGCCACGATGTGTGATTGACCAGACCCCAGGCCATGCAAATCCCGCAAGGTGAAATGGTTCGTGTGACTTCCTTGCCTTCCATTCCTTCTACGGGCGTTCCTTTTCGATCCTATCTTCCTGCATCTACCCTTATCTCTTATCATCGGCTACGCTAATGATTCCGATGCAGCGGGGAAGAGAAGCCGTCGTGCCTCAATTGCCAACGCCAGAATGAGCCGTGTGACTATAGCATCAGGTTGAACTGGGGCGGGAGGACCAGAAGAAAATCTTCAGTAGACTCCCCAAGTTCCCAGTCTAGTAGTCCATCGGGCCATTACTCCTTCGCACTGTCGCCGCCGAACCAGCCCCAGCCAGACCCCCTGAATTCAGTTCACTCTCTCAAGCCTCTTCAAACCCGAGATGGACTTTCGGTGCAGGATCAAACCACAGGGGATTTGCTATGGGATATTGGGCCTACAGGGGAATTGGCGATAGGAATATCCACATCAAGTCCTAAAGGGTTACATGATATTCACCATGAATCTCCGGCTGCCTATGGCCAGTCTCTTAATGAATCCAACCGTACAATTGGCAAGACCTCTGTAGACATGGGGGCACTGTCACAAGGACAAGATGTGACAACCTCGTGGCCAGACCTGTCCTCCCACATAGGAACGCCATCGTCGAACGAGACCATCCTCGCCTTCTCCTCCGTTTCCCATTCATTGGATGGTATTTCCTACCCATCCCCAGCTGATACGAACTCTAGCGTCGGTTCTTTCACAGCATTCAGCTTCTCGCCTGCCACGACGTCGCACTCCATCTCGTTCATTCGGCATGCGTCGGACCTGCATCAGTCCCCGCCTGATTCTAGCCATCTGCCCGATCATCGCCATGAGTTCTCGAGTCATTCATCATCTGCCGATATGGCGAGTGCTTATGCAGACTATAACCCCCATGTTTCATTGTCCGTGCGTGAATCTGTATCCCCTCATTCGGCAGACGTAGGGCTGCCTTCGTCGGGGGTGTCCCATGACGCTCCCATGCAGCGGACGAGTCCAGCCGTCCCCACAGAAAGCTTTTTCAACAAAATAATGAACACCCCTTCGCCCCCAGACAGTCAACTTGATGGATCAATATCTAACGGAGCAACTTCATTATATGCCCGTCCAGGGAACTCGGGTCAGAATCTATTGGAATCGGTTGGCATCTCCATATCGGAGAAGAGATGGCAGGCCTACCTGACAAGCGTCACAGACAATTACGGTCTGGACTGCGGCCGCCCCGATTTGGACTTGAGCAAGAACGATGATCATTCCGCCATCGAAATCAATTACGCGCTCGATTTAATTGGCGTTGAGAAAACAAGCCACTCCCCTTCCAACTCGGGACATGAACGGGCGGGCAATACGAAGGAGGACGACTTGGATCGAGGCACGCACGTCTACTATACATCGCCAGTCCCAATTAATATCCCGCGATATCTGTCACCCCTGCCCTCATCACTGGTGAAAACTCCCATCAACTTGATGTATTTCCATCATTTCCTCAATCATACAGCCCGGATGCTGGTCCCGCATGACTGCGGGGATAATCCATTCACCTCCGTATTACCCACCAGTAAGTAGCCCTACCATCACCTGACATCTCTGGTATTGAACGATGAAACTAGTGGCTATCGGTGATTCCAATCTCCTAAACTTGATGCTCGCATACTCAGCGAGCCACCGAGCCCGATACTTGGGACATCCAGAGCCCGCCACCCGGATCGCGCATTGGGTGAGCAACGTTTTTCCTGCCCTACGCCTGGCACTAGAGGATCCCCACGAAAAGGTTACAGATAACCACCTTGCGACCGCTATTATGCTGCTTTCTTTGAAAATTATCTCTCCCAGCACTTTCGAAGTACCGATCCCTTGGCAGAGTCATCTAAAGCTCGCCCGAGATCTGTTCCTTGCACGCAAAGAACAGATAGCACGTCCGGCGAACCGGGTAGGCGCATTTCTTACTCGCTGGCTTGGGTATATCGACCTTATGGGAGCGTTGTCATGCCGACAAAGCGGACCGCCACTGCTCGCATATGATTCGGTTTTGAGTGCCTGCTCCGCCACAGGAAGTCATGACGAGTTTTGCATTGACTGCTTT
Organism: Aspergillus ellipticus CBS 707.79; assembly: GCA_003184645.1. Taxonomy (NCBI): domain Eukaryota; kingdom Fungi; phylum Ascomycota; class Eurotiomycetes; order Eurotiales; family Aspergillaceae; genus Aspergillus; species Aspergillus ellipticus. Next base: position 352,537 of record KZ825798.1, on the reverse strand, counting down.
ACTGGATTCACGCCCAGAACAGGATTATTCCTCACACGACTGGGGCGGCTGGTCTATCAATGCGATAACGAACGTTTTGACGAGACGGGAGCCTTTATCTCCGACTGGGAGCCTTCGCCCGACGCTATTTTTGAAGCCGAAACATTGATGGCAGATCTTAACACCTTGGAAGAACACGCTCATGCGGACACTGCACACTTCCAGGACTGGGGCGCATTGGATTTTCTCGCCATCGATCGGGCGTTTCGATATGCAGGACTTCTGCATCTTCATCGTCGTGTGCTAAACGCGTCGCCGTATTCCGAGGACGTTAGAAGCGCGTCCGACGAACTCTTCAAGGCAATGGTCGATGTCAGACGGGGAGCTTCCGCTGAGGTGGGAGCTCTATTCCCGTTGTTCACAGCGGGCTGCGAGACCAGAGACTCCCAGCAGCGAGCAGAGATCCAAGAACGGTTCGAGATTCTCGAACGGACAGGAATGAAACAGGTAAGTCTGGTAGCAGTTCCCGGACAAGCCTTGTCTAACCCGCTTCTATAGATGCAGAATGCTCGTACACTGATGCAGCATTGTTGGGCCGAAGATTTACCATGGATAGCGCTGGCTCAAGGTGAATTTCTGGGGTAGCTCATTAGTAATCCACTGGTTTCAGAGAAGCACGCGCAATGGTCTAATCAATCTGGTTTCTGGGGGTCGGTTTCACCCAGTTGTAACGGCGGGAAAAGTAGTGGGGTCCTTTAGGCAAGCTGTGGATGGGTTGATGCATACCGGCTCGAACACTGCTCAAGACAGCAGCGGCTGTATGCCCTAGGTGGCTGATATGTCTAGGCATTGACAAATTGTTTATGAAAACTACTACAGGCACCTTTGAAGTCTTTGTCTTCAATCACGGAGCCTTGTCACTGTATACCGAGAGGCAATTAATAATAATCTGATGTTTTCTCAAAAAGCAGCGATCACACCCCCAACCTCCAGCCTTCCTTTAGATCTCATTGCAAGAGGCCTTCCTTTTGAGGGTCCACCGAGTGGATCTGGAATCATTCGGTTTGTCTTCAGCAAGCCCCCACTAGGCCCTGACTTGGCCCTCGCTTGACCCTCATTAGATCCGATTTCGATACAAGTAGCGGCTGGTCAGACTGTCTATGTAAGGCCAACCAACACTCCGAAATTTCCTTCCCTTTACACATATCCATCTTGTCTTCTCAGGCCTCTGGCTTGCGCCACTACACTACCTGGTAGTCTAGTATACATCGCGAGTGCTGATAAAGGGCAGGTTCCTGGCGGCAATACCCAAAATGGAAGGCTGCCCCTCTGGGCCGGGCCGGGAGGGTCACGCTCTAGGAGGCGTCGGCTCCCCCCCGGGGGTCATCCTCGCTGTTCTGCTCCCAACGCTCTTGCTGATCTGTGTCCTTATTTACCGCATTGAATCGCACCTCTTTCTCCTTACTCGGCCACGCAGACCGCAGGGCACATCTCCAAAGGCAGAAAAGACCATTCACTGTCTTGCTTCGACTGCATCCATGTTGCCTATGGCTACTCGTGTCCAGTCTGAATCCATTCACCCGTTCAGTCTACTGGACAGCGGACTCGATGACATCAAGGTCCCCAGTCTGCAGCCACTGCCCCCTATGAAGCTATCCTCCCTGGTCCAGCCCAAAGTTCGGAAGCAACTGGCAAAGATTGGTACCGACGCGCTCATAGATGAAGGCGTGGACAATCTAGCCATCCCAGTGTTGGAGCCCCAGCGGGTGAGTAGCCGTTTCCGGGCAACTGCCACCGCGACCCACGTTGAGTTTCCTTGGTTAACTCGCCGCGTGCATGTCAAGAGACAGCCCTTTGACAACATGAAAGCCCCTACATCTGTGCGTTGGGATGGAAAGCTCAGGTGGGCTCTGAAGGGATGCAGTGTCTTTGACAACCCGGATGAGGAGATTGACGCGTTCCTATACCGTCCAAATGTCGTCGCCAAGGAGTCCTTGTCCGAGCTCTGGGTGTTTCAGTATGGCCTGCGTTACATTCCCACCAAGGACGAAAAGGACGTATATCGCACTGTCGCGATCGAGAACCTGCCATCGGACACGACGATGGAACAGGTGTTACCTCGCATTCGTGGTGAAATCTATTCGGCTCAACTCCTCGACACCGTTCCTATTCTCGGATACAATACCGCCCTTGTGACGTTTGTGAGACAGGTGGATAGTCTAGGTTTTATCGAGTCCTCTGGGGGAAAGCTCGATGTGGGACCGGCACAGGCCAAAGCGACACTGGTCCCGACGCCGACCTATCCCATGACCGCCGCGATGACTCGATTGGTCCTCGATAAGGGTTATACGCGATGCATCTGCATCTGTGGTATGCGGGAGAGTATGAAAGGCGAGATCCATCGCATCTTGGCCAGGTCGGCTTACTTCAACTATCTCGAGCGCATCGACGATGGGCAGGTGGTGGGTGAGGTTTACGTTCGATTTCATTCGATTAAAACAGCCACCGCGGCGCATGAGCTGCTGGAAGGGCACCCGAGCTTGGGAGATTGTACGTTCCGGTTTCTGAGGGCTAGACAGAGGGACCGACAGCCTCGAGTTGGCATTTGGGATTGATCCGGGAGTCATCTCTCGACTTTGCCTATCCAGACCAGTTCCGTCGGTAACTCAACTCGAGATAACAGGCCTTGTTTTGGGATCAGATAGCATACACTATACCTACCTAGTCACAATAAACTTTCCATCCGGGTACCAATGCCTGACTAAGTGCGGTGACATAGTTAACTAGTTAACTACTTGCAGCAGTGCTCCATATTTTGGATTGACTGGGAATCGAGAAACCTCCCCCCCAGCCGATCTGCCCCACCGACTAGTACCAACTAGCACCTAAAAGCGCCCTTGGCCCCTTGCACCTTGGACCCCGGTCCCCCCGCGGGGAATAACCGATCGTTTGGCTTCTGGCTGACTTTTGGTCCCTGCCCTCTCGAGTCCTCGACTCTTGATTGGCAGCTCCGGACTCCTTGGATCCGGCCCCGCTGATCGCTTGGGCCGCTCATCGTTTGAGTTTTGACTTTGGACCCTGTCAGACTCTCGCCATCTAGGTAAGTACTACTAGGTTTACTAGTCATGGCGGAGAGCAATTGCCCTTCAGCCACGATGCCCTTCCCCGTTCTCGGGTTGGTTTATCCCTTCCTTTTAAATGCCCCCGCCTTCTTCCTCCCCTCCTCTCTCCAGTGTCATCGATCCCGGTTTGGCTTGACCTCCCATCAAACCCCATCAGTCAGGCTGCATCATGGCACAGGCAATCGACGAAAAGCCCGGCGTGGACGCTATTACCAAGGCTTCTGACACTGAGAAGGCTCCTGCGTCTTTCGATCTCCCGCGTGAATCTCAACTGGAATTTTTTGAGGACCCAGACGACGGTCTCAATGAGGAGGAAAAGGCGAAGATTGTGGGCCTCCCTACCCCGGCTATACTGTAACAAGATCGCGGGTGTCACTAATGCAACAACCAGGATCGTGCTTTAGTGTGGAAGCTTGACCTGAGACTAATTCCATGGCTGAGTCTTCTTTATCTAGTCTCGTTCCTCGATCGGTGATTATTGCCTGTCTACCCAAATTGGCATTCTGAGACACTAACGGCATTCTCTTCCGCAGGACCAATGTCGGCAATGCGAAGCTCGCCGGCTTGCAGGGGGATCTACATATGACCGATTCGCAGTATAATGCGGCGCTGACAATCTTCTTCGTCTCATATTCCGTCTTTGAACCTCTGACCAATGTGCTTCTCAAGCGCATGCGGCCAAGCATCTTTATACCTATCATAATGACTATCTGGGTAGGGTTCAAGACATACCTGCGTCAGGTCATCATTGGAGTACTGACCATGCCTGGAATAGGGGATTTGCATGACGTGCATGGGCCTCGTGCATAACTACTCTGGTCTCATGGCGGTGAGTTTTCCTTCTGCATACGCCCACTGGGTTTTCATTCGTCAAAGTAATCGTTCAAATATGATTGCTCCTTACTTATAAGAGATAGGTACGGTGGTTCTTGGGCCTGGCCGAAGCGGGACTCTTCCCGGGAGTCGGGTACTTCTTGTCATGCTGGTATAAACGATCAGAGTTCGGTGTTCGCATGGCCATCTTCTTTTCCGCAGCAGCTCTCGCCGGGTCCTTCGGCGGGTTGCTAGCGGCAGCGATCGCCCTGATGGACGGCGTCGGAGGGAAGTCAGGTTGGTCATGGATTTTTATCCTGGAAGGGTTGGCTACGATCATTATCGGCGTCCTTTCTTTCCGGATGGTCTACGACTTCCCGGACGAGGCCAGGTTTCTGAGCGAGGCAGATCGCAAGCGCGTATTGCGCCGTCTGGCAGCCGACCAGCAGGCCAGTGCTGAGCGCGAGGAATTTAAGATGACCTATTTCTGGAGCAGTCTCAAGGACTGGAAGACTTATACCGCCGCCGTGATCTATATGGGTGCCGATGGATGTCTATACGCATTTTCTCTCTTTACACCCACTATCATTAACGAACTGGTAAGTTTACCAAGAGCTACACGTACGGAGGAGCTAATTATGTCCAGGGTTTGTCCTACATCTCCCTTAATTGATCTTATCTAACTCAGGCAGGCTACACGGCAATTCAAGCACAGCTTCTCAGCGTCCCGCCCTACGCCGCGGCAGCTATCGTGACCGTTGCAGTGGGATTTATTGCGGACCGAACGCGACAGCGTGGCATATGCAATATCTTCGTATCACTTTTGGGCATAGCTGGATTCTCGCTACTCCTTGGGGCCAAATCCGCTGGGGCCCGCTATGCAGGGACGTTTCTGGGCGCCATGGGTATCTACCCTGCGATTGCAAACACGATCTCCTGGACCAGTAACAATACCGAAGGTAAGCACTTGTACGACTTGGTCACCGAGCAGAATTAACGTGCTTTAACAGGCGTATACAAGCGAGGATTGACGCTAGGAATCGTCATCGGTTGGGGCAACCTGAACGGTATCGTCTCGTCAAACATCTATCGCGGTAAAGCCGCCCCTCAGTTCTACCCAGGCCACGGAACTGTCTTGGCGTATCTAGTCCTGTTCCTATTTGGTGGCTCAGTGGTTCAATATGTTCTCCTCCGACGAGAGAACGCGAAGCGTCGGAGAGGGGAGAGAGACCATTGGATGGCAGGACTTGAGCCGTGCCAAATCGAGCTTCTTGGCGACAAGAGACCTGACTTTCTATACACATTGTAATAGTGGCATAGGGATTATAGTTACCGAAGCATAACACTATAGCTACAGCGTAGTGATATCCTCGGCAGTCTATTGCTCGACCAAGGACCTTTTTACCCTTCATCCATGTCTCACTCAACGTCACTCAACGAAACATGCAAGACCATTCGAGACCATCATTCTGGCTCAGTCTGATTTCAACCCCGGCTCCGCGACGGAATATAAATTCACAATATCTTGGTTCTTCTTCGGTCCCTTTACCACATGCCGACTGGCCCAACTAACGACCTCTCCATCCATGACCCTTACCCGAAACGCATAGGCAGTGCGATACATATCATTGATGCACAAATGATTCCCCCGTGCCATCACCACCACCGTTTCCTCTTCCGCCCCTACCCCAGATAACGACCGCTTCCTTACCGGTGGGGGAACCGGCGGACTCACATAACCCTCTCCCCCCTCCTCCTTTCCCCCCTCCCATGCCCTAGTATTATCATCCGGTTGACGAAACTCCATCCCATGAAACAAGTAATCTGCCTCGGGTGGTTCGGAGGCGACGGGTTTCACAAACCACACGCTAATTTGGGTGGGTGTGAGTCTCCAAATATAGGATTTCTTCCATTGGAGGGGGGAGTGGGTCGGGGAGAGGTTTGCGGGGAGGGAACCGGATTCGGTGTAAAGAGATTCGTGGGACTGCGTCGGGGAGGAGGAAGAGGGTGGCAGCAGAACAAAGGAAGCGGTGCCGTGGAGATACCCGGTTATGTCGTGTGGGTTAGAGCTGTTGAGGGTTCGGAGGAGGGCCCAGCGCGGTGTACGAGTGAGGGAGGTGAAGAGGCTGGGGAGGCTAGGGACGAAGGGGTTGGTTAAGGGCATGGTTTGCTGATGTTGTGAGGGTGGATGGGAGGTCGAGTCGGGTGACGAGTCGTTGGCTTCTGTGGTCATTGTTGTATTGTTGGGTTGGTGGGTTGATGGTGTAAAGGAAGAGAAAAGAGGGTGTGGTCGACCTCGGGGTTGATTGGGGCGGGATGCCCCGCGCCGAGACTAGTAGTACTCCTACTCCGTACTATGCTACCACAACTCCTGAGCTTCTACTCCGTAACTCATACTTCCTTTCATAAAACCTGAAACCAATTGGTCGACCGTTGAATTTGTATTCATTTAACGAGAGAAGTAAGGTAATTATCCGAAACACAAATCAAAAACACATCCAGCTGGGAAACAAATAAGAAAGATACAAAGGCAGCTTGCCTCAAGCGAACTGTCACAGCCAGTTGCCAACGGTCCTCATTCGATCAGCAATGCGCTGACTTATCCATACCCCATAACTTAGTTGCCCTTGGTGGGCTTCTGGGGCTTCTGGGGCTTGTTGCCATCCTTGGGAGGGGGGGCATCGCCTCGCTTGCTGTTGTCGTTGTTGTCGCCCTTGGTGGGCTTGGGGAGATCAGTGGGGGGAGGGCCCTCCTTCGGGGGCTTTCCGTTGTCGTCGCGCTTGTTGCTGTCGTTGGCGCCCTTGGCGGGCTTGGGGAGGTTGGTCGGGGGAGGGCCTTCCTTTGGAGGCTTCTGGTTGTCGCGCTTTTGGTTGTGCTCATCCTTGGGAGGCGTGGGAAGGTCTGTGGGAGGAAGGCCCTTCTTTGGAGGCGTCTCGTTGTCGTCACGCTTGTTGTTGTCGTTGTCATTCAACTTGGGAAGGGGAGCGTCAGTCGGAGGGGGCTGGCGAATGGTAGTCTCCTGAAGGCCTGCGGGGCCTGAACGTAAGTCAGCTTGCTGTCTCTTGACCACGTCGGAAGGGAGCATGGCATACGCTCAGCAGGAGGAGCCGCGGCAACCAGGCCGGCAACCATCAAGGTAGAAAGAACGGCGGAGAACTTCATCCTGGTCGATGTTGAAGATTGAAAGAGAGGAGTAACGGAGTGGTAAAGGTGTACTTTGGATAAGGCAAGTTTCTTGAGATGCTTGAAGTGAATGTGTTGAGATTGATGATAGCTTGACAAGCCCGGCTTCGAGCTCAGCTTTATACCTTTCTAGCACACACATAATCCTCCGCTCACATCATTGACCTTGGTTATGGCGATGAGCTTGACGTGTCGTCGGTTTGGAGGCAGTCGTCAGCAATGTCCATCACCTCATCGTGCTATGTCATGGCGGGTGCTAAGCCATGGCTGCTGGGGCTGGTTGATAGGGCATTTCCAGAGGCATTGTCATGGCATTGCGAATCTGTGGAACGATCCAAACTTGCGTCGAGTTGGGGCCCCATTGGCCGCTCCGTGCCGTTCAATTCCGATTCTGGACCGCTATAGCATCTGGATATAAACGGGAGTCACAGCATTCGTCATCCAGATGTTCTATTCTGGAGACTACCCCATCCCAGCTGAATTTTGCATAGATCTGCAGGCCAGAACCGATGTATCAACCTTGTTGTGTTTCAAGCTCACAGCAAGTGACTTCGTCGCATGCCGCATGTCGCACGCCGACCTCAAAACCAGGCAACAAGTGCAGATAAAGTTGGGGTTAAGACAAGATGCAACGACCACCGGTTTCATCCTCTGTGAGGCTAGTTCTGGGGTACACTGTACTAAGCCTTATATCCTGAAATTGGGCGAATGCCTAGTTGCCTACAGCTCCGAGCCTGATGCCTTATTGGCCGTCACTTGCACACGCGGCGCCTGCCGATCTCCCCCGGCTTGGCACTCCGCCCCGCGGATACTCGGCCTGTCCATTCACTCCATTGGCCTGCAAGCGGGCGACGCCCGCCTTTGAAAGCTTAGCGCCGTTGAGCGCCGATCATCATTGCGTAGCACCAGAATGGAGATGTGGTGATGGGATGACCTCAACAGGCGTATATTTTTAGCATCTCATACCCGTGTGGGATATTTTGGATGGAATGCGGATTCTTGCCATAATATCAAGATTTGACTCACCAACTTATCTGGTAGAATAAAAAACCTTTATCGCACGGTGTGTCAATGAAGGTAAGGTAGTCACAACATAGAATTGGAAGCTAGCATCAAATCACGCAATACAAGGCACGCTTCCCAGACAAATCTTCCAGAAAAGAGTTTAAGGCTACTACTGTCTATTGTGGATACTTGCCTTCTCAGGTACGGCTCAAGAATTCCGCTTACTAACGACGTCAAAATGACTGAGTGATGTTTCTAAAAATTAGGCAGTATTAGTTAGCATAGGCCTAGCATAAATAATCCTGTCGTCCAAGGTCTACAATCGAGGCCCATTAACAATAGCTGCTACTTCAGTAAATGTAGATGCCTACAACATACTCTGCATGCTGGATATGTCTCCAAATGTTCACTTACACAAGTCGCATAATATCCGGCCCTTCACATACTTAACTTAAGTCTAGTGCCCATAGGATCTTCATTTACAGATGATCGTAAAAGTGCCTTATCATACGCGGCTACAAAGTACCGAAGTACTGTACACCACCTGTGGAGTTCTCCACTGGGGCTTTGGAAGAAGTTGAGCACCAATTTAGGAATGTTGGCTTTCTTTCCTATTAGCGTAGATAGACGGTCAATCTGGGCTAAACCTTGGTCAGATTGCTTGTCAGCAGACGATGTGGAGTAGCTCCATTTGTATCTGGAATTTGAGAACAACAAGGATGGGGGAAAGCGAGTGTTGAATTCCATTTTCTAGGGTAGACAATGGCTTTCTATTGCATCATATGAGTGCATGTTAAGTCATGTCTTTGTTATAGCTGCCACTCAACCTCCCGAGTGGAAACGGGGATTGACGGTCGAACAGCGAAAGAAGCGTTCAAGGTTGTAGGATTATTATTGAGAGAAGCCCAGGTCAAGGAGACGGTAAGTGAGAACTTTTTTTTTTGTTTATTTCAGGTGATTCTTTCGTCTTCCGGAGGTGCGATGTCGAAACACCTTGTTAGATCCACCAAGGGAATGGAACCAGAATGTACGTATGAGAAATGACGAAGCTCCTCTTGACCATTAATCTTTCTCCTTGGAATACATACGCCTTACAGGAAGGTATCATACTCGATAATGGGACCGCACGCGTGGCCAGGTCAACTGTGCCGTTGACTGGAGATCAACTAAATCTCTCCGAAGATCTATGCTTAAGGAGTCAGATCTGCGGTTCTGTCGTACACCGGTTACCCACAGGCTGGTTTGCAGTGGGTTTCTTGACTGGTCTGACTATATGAAGATATTTGGGGGGACGAAAGCCTGGGTGCTCTATACTTTTATTGACTGGCACTCGAAAATTGGTTTCTAATGGGGGGTGCCTGTTATTTTAGAAGCAAAGGGCATGTTAGTTTCCATAGGGCTCTACAACAGTAACAGTATTATTGCGCTCCACTTGTTCTCATACCTTAGTCTTGACACGAGAGTCTCGAGAGGAAGAGAGGGCCTGTTTAGTTCCACCCCATTTAGCAAGCATAGGTAACTCTAGGTATGTCTGGTGCTTCGGTAGCTATGAGCAGACCTTCAGGTGTCAGTTGTTTATGTTGCAATACGATGCTGCTGCAACAGCTTTGGCTTGGACCAGATATTATTAACAAACCACTGTACAGTGAAATTTCCCTTCTATGGAAGGTTTCCTGTCCTGCCATTTGCATACTGGGAAGCGCACAGCGGGCTCACGCAAGAGGCGGGCAGGTTGGCGTGCGTGGGAACCCCGCATGTCGCGTATCCTCGATTTTCCCATTTAACCCCCCTTGACATATACCAAACAGTTGACAATGTCTTCCCAGCAAGTCTATCCTGATCACCTGCTCCTCCAACTCAGCAGAACACAGTTTGAAGCGCCCTCCGCGTGGCTGACAGACCACTTCACCATCATCGAAGGCGGCACCCATGCTAGTAAGTCGACTGTGTCTGCTATCGGGCACATATACTAATGACCGTAATAATCTACAGATGGCTTGAGTCGCAATAAGTTGATTGTTTTCCCGGATGGGACTTATCTTGAGCTCCTAAACTGGATTGAAAAGCCGGAGAGCTGGAGAGACCGACCAGGCGATTTCGCTCTCACTACTCTGAAGCCGAGCACAGCTGAAGACAACCGTGACCGAATAGTCAAGGCACTCGAGTCGAGGTCTGAGAGAAACGATCTAGAGGTGACCTACTCGCAGCCGATAGAGGGAGGACGTAAAACGCTGCGAGGTGATGAACTTCGCTGGAAGATACTGAAAGCAACCTATCCCAATACGAGGTCAGCCACGCCTGAAAAATACCACCCTCGAGGCCGCACCGATGCTCCATTCTTCTGCCACGATGTTACAGACAGGATCCTTCGCGTCCCATTTAATCTACCGTCCGTGGTCGATCATCCGTCGGGAGCTACAGGAATCGCCGGTCTCGAGTTGCTTGTCCCTAAGGACAAGTGGGAATCCTATATAAATCTTTATATCTGCATAGTAGGGGCATCGCCTCTACTGCCCAAGAAACATGGAGTGGCGGAGTTCGAGCTCAAATCCCCCGGCTCTTTGGACTCGGGGGTCATTCGCCTTCGGGCGGCAACATCGGAGGACGACGAGCGATACCTGCGGGTAAAAGGCATTGGCATATCGTCTCTGATTATACGGTCGAGAAAAATCGGAGAATTTTCTTTCCCTGTGTCTGATTACCTGCACTGATACACTTGTGTTGATGGCACGCTACCACTACGTGTTATACGAGCACTGTACTCTGGTGATGCCGTTCTATAGTACTTCTTCGGGATACCTCCGACACTGCTGCCAGGGAATCTGTTTCTAGCTTTCATAGTCTGGTAATCCAGCAGTCGATGGGCAGCTGTTTCGCTGGACGAGACAGACGTACGGATTACTATCCCGAAGATCCACAGAGAGTTTCCAATAATGAGCAGTCTTGAATAAACTTATAGTGTGTAGTTCTGCAACAAGCTTCCTGCACGACGTAATAGGGGGCCTCCAAGGTTTATTGCTCACGGGTCCAGGGCTTCTGATGATAAGGCTGCTAAGGTGTTTTTGAGGTGTTCCAGTTGTTAGGGGGGCTATATGGATGGTCCTATACCCACATTGAGGCCATGAGCACCACTCCCAGTGTGAGACTGCCTCTGCCTGGCGTTGACACATTCCTGCCCCTGCCCCTGGAATGAACGATCACCCCAAGGCTGAGAAGATCCGATCCATTCAGGGCGATCCGTGGATCCTTACCCGTTGAAACTTTAATGTAGAGGGCATCAAACCCAGATCAACGACGTTAGCCCTGTGTACCTACGGGGTACAGGATGAATGTAGGGAAGTAGCAACTGGACAGCTGTGTGGAGGGGGGGCTCTCAACCCACACGGGGGAGTTGACAGACTTCCTGCAGGATCTCAGAAGGCGATGGAGGTATGACGGCAGCGTTGCATTGAAAGTCCGACCCAGTTGAGGCGGTGGGACCCCAAGGTACAAGATTATTGGGAATAGTGTGCTGCGGCATCCACCACAGGTCACTCTGACAGGGCAACAGCCACCACGCATTCGTGACGACGCATGCAGCGAAGGTGGAAAGGAAGGGAGGGAGGAAGGGCGAGAAGGGCGAGTAGGGCGAGAGACAACGGGACCAAGTACCTACTTAAGTAAGTACGGAGTAGTTACACCGTAGGGAGGAGGAACTCCAGGAAGGGGCGTTCAGGGTCCAGACTGCCCGACCGAATCGGCTAAATGCGCGGCCGAGATTAAAATAAACGGAGACTACGCCCGGAGGGGTCTAGCCGGGCATACGAGGCCTGCTCCGCCGTAATTTACTGACTGGCAACTAGCACCAACGTAGTAAGCATAATCAGCCCGTCTCTGCCTCCGGCCGCAACCGGCAAAACATCCTCGCTCGCCTCTCCTCCCTCCCTCCTTTCGTCTTGCTCGCCTCGTCTCACCCTCCTCTCCCTCACCATCGCCGCCGCCCTCAAGGGTCTTGTTCGCCCTCCTTCCCGGCTTGCCCGTCACTCGTTCGACCCATCCCCACCACTACCGTTGCCGACTATATCCCCCCTCTCCTCCTCTCCCTCTCCCCGCCGTACTCTCTCCTGTGACTAGATTATCACCACCGCCACCATAGTCATACCATGGTGGGCACTTCCCAGTGAACGACCTTCTTCCCCCCCCCCCGACGGTCCTCACCGCCAACTCCTCACCCTCAAGAGTCGTCGTCATGGCACGTTGGCCCCGCGCCTGGAACCTCATCCATGCTACCAGATCGACTTCGCGGCCCTTGTCCTCCACATCGTCCATCATCCTCTATCTCGCGTCGATCGCCCTCCTTCTCTCGACCGTCGTCCGCGCGCAAAGCGTCACTTTCTTGCCGTCCGCGGCCTCGTCTTCCTTTCCATCATGTGGCTTAACCTGTTCTCTTCTTGAGGAGGCCCAAGACAACTGCGTACCGCCCACTGCTCCCCAGACCAATCATGCGACCTACGTCTCGTGTTTCTGCCAGTCGAGCCTCTCCCAGCTTCACACCTCAAACGGCATCTGTGAAGATAGCTGCACCAGTGCTTCCGACCGTGCCTTGATTCAAACATGGTATAGCAAATACTGTTTGTCCGGGGGGGATCTTCAGGGAACTAAGTCGACCACCAATACCAAGAGAGATTCGTCCGAGAATGGCGCCACAACGTCCCTGTTCACCAGGGATTCGCGCTCACAAAAATGGTAGGTGCTTACTGGTGACTAGACAGCTTCCATTACTGACAAACTCAGGTGGACGACCCACTACAAGTGGGTGATCATGGTCATCATCCTAGCAGTCGCATTTTCTATCATCACTGTCGTGGGTATCTGGCTTAAACGTCGCCATGATCGGAAATACCCAGGTCTCTACCACGCGGCTGCAACCGGCGGCACGGACAGCGCACTGCTGGCGGCCCGCCAGCAGGAAACCAGTCCCTCCCCTGGACCAGGGCCTCCCGCGCAAGGCGCATTCCGTGCTGGTCGATTTGATCCCACAGTCAACTCCGAGTCCATCGCCAGCAGTTCCCGCACCAACATCGCGGCCCCCCCAACACGGCCCAGTCGGACTCCGTCACGCCTACAAAAATCGCAACCGGTAGTGGAAGGCGATATTGAAATTCGCGAAGTTCCTCGATAACCTCCGTGCATGATTACGGTTCCTTTTTATCCTTTCTCTTCTATTCTTATTACCCTCCCTCCCAAATCCATGCGGGATCCAGTCCAATCTTTACCACAAAATATTTCGTTGCGAAGGAAGCCCTGCGCATATTCAAACGTTTTCATCGTTATGACGATATCTATTGCGTTACCTCGGTGTGTGGTCAATCAGTTGGCAACCGAATTTGTGTGCGCGTGCTCCCGCAAATCTTGCATATACCTGGCGTTTCACGTGTCTGTGGGGTGATTGAAAATATCACGTACAGTTACAATTCTATTCAGTACAAAGTTCCTTTTCTTCTACTACAACATTCTTCTGTTACCCTTGCTTGCTCTGAATGACTACATAGGTATGGTTCAGGTCGGTCTTTATTAAGCACTCTTATCCCGGCTTTCGATCGAGTTGAATATGGCCATTTATTCCGTGTTACTCTATACTATACACTGCGCATGACCAGGATGAATACATATGATTATTTTCATAAAACTTGAATCCAGGCTAGCATCATTGAGATCTCAGCGGTAACCAGGATTCCATATGTAAATTATATGACTGTCATCGACATCTAATTAATAGAATGTGAAGCAATAAAGTAATAATAAATAGAAAACTCGGTAAATTGCGAGATGGGTAATAGATGCTTAAAACAGATACCAATAACGGCAGGGGTCGTTGGTACCTAAGTAGGTATTGATCGCTTGAAACAATATTTAGAATCGCAGACGCGGCAAGAAACACATCATACAAGTTGTCTAGCTAGATAGCATAGCTCTTGTCAAGTCAAATCGAGCATTAAGTCACGGTGATGCTCACGATCTTTATATCTTGCTCAGGTTTCTCCTTGAAAGTCTTCGAATTCTCAATTTTATGCACCACATCCAATCCCTGGACCGCACGGCCGAACACGGTATGTTTCCCATTCAACCAGGGAGTCTTCTCGGTGGTGATGAAGAACTGACTTCCGTTAGTGTTGGGGCCGGCATTGGCCATGGACAAGGTATACGGTTTATCATGCTTCAGACTGGAGAATTCGTCCTCGAATTCGCCGCCCCAGATGGATTCGCCGCCGGTACCGTCGCCAAGGGGATCTCCACCTTGGATCATGAACTTGCGGATTACGCGGTGGAAAATCGTGTTGTTGTAGTAGCCGGTGCGGGCGTGGGTGGTGAAGTTCTCGACCGCTTTCGGGGCGGCGGAGGGGAATAGGCGGAGATGTATGTCACCCATGGTTGTGTGGAGAATGGCGGAGTTGCCTAGCTCTGCGGATTTCGGGATGCTAGTGTCGCGACCCGAGGCGGACTCCCGGGGCTTTTCGTTGTGAATGTCGCGAGTGGATTTGGAGATATCGGTGTCGTTGGTAAAGAGGTAGAAGCGCACTTTGGCGAAGCCCGTGCTGATCAGGATTGGGTCGCGCTCTTCAGCCTCCTGGAGGAGTGGGTTGGAACTGGCTGCCATTGAGACTGTAACCACGCCCTTCTTTTGAGGCTGGCCTTGGTACATGCCTAGGTTGAGTGCTCGAAAGGGTTCCTCTTTGGCGTAGACGCGGACGACTCGGTTGGTGTATGTGTTGATGCATTTCACGCCGTAGAGAGATCCGTAGAGAATGAAGTGGCCTGACTCGTCGAAGAGAACGTTGATCTTAGGCTTGGTGACAGGGTTCTCGAGTTCGCGTTCTACGGCGAGTCGTCGTCCAAATTCTAGCTCATCGAGCTGGTAGATGGCCGTCCCGGCTTGTTGCATTTCGGTGATGGTGGTGAGAGATTCGTCGTACTTGCGGAAGAGCTTCCCTGTGGCAAAGTCAAAGACTCGGACTTGACGGTCCGGGAAGGACACGGCGGCAAATTGTTGGCCGGATGGTGAGATGGATAGTGATGCCGGTGTGGATTTGGACTTCCTGAATTCGAAAAGGTTGGTGGAGGATTTGAGCTCGAAGACATTATCGGGCTTTTCGAATGAGCCATCACCTGCTCGCCAGTACTCGAGCATGCCAGATTCGTCGGCGGAAATGACACAGTCGTACGCGCCGTTGAAGGCAATGGCGGCCACGGGGCTGCGGTGGATCGATTTGACAATATGTAACGGATTTGGGTTCTCACCCCGACCGTCGAACACCTGTATCATACTGCTTTCTTCGTCTGTCACGGCTAGCAGGGGTAGCGATGCGCCCCGGCGATGGACCCAGCATACCCAGCGGGGGGTAAACTCGACGGTAAGCATAGCGAGGAGATCTGCGAGAGATGAGCTTGCTGCACGGACACATGCTTAAGGGCTGGGCAACTATACCAAATGTTATAACGTCAAAGATCTTGACAGTCTTATCGGCTCCTGTCGTCGCAAAACTTCTCCCATCCGCGCTGACGCTGACGCTCTTGATCTCCGCCGCATGGGCTCGGAATTCCTTCACAAACTCGACGCCGACTGCCATTTTCTTCCAGAACTTGACGACGCCATCTATGGACGAGGTTATGACGAAATCGGTATGGGGGGTCACGGTGACGAAGGACAATTGGTCCTTGTGCATGAGGGATTTGGAGTATCGCGGCGACGCAGGTAGCGCATTCACGAAGACCTTTTCGAAGGGAAGCTTGCGGCGTTTCTTCTTCGGCGCATCGGCGGTAGGAAGGGCAGGGCCAAAGTCATCATCGGACGACGAGTCGTCTCCTACGAGCAATGATCAGTCTCTCGCCCGTACTTGTATCTTGGTCGCTGTCGCTCGCAACAGAGCGGGCCGGAGGCAATGGACGCACCATTCTCTTCGCTCCCATCCACGGCAGAATGGGGGCGCTTGTTAGGCGCCAGCCTTTCTTCTTCCTCACTGGGCATTGTAAGCAGACGGAGGCAATCTATTACCGTGTCACTCTGTCATTCATTCCACCAAGGAGGGGGTAAGGGAACGAACAAGGACCGGTTGGCAGCCGAGCTGAGGCGTGAGGCGGGCGGGCGGGCGGTCTGCGGCGGTGGAGGAGCTCGGGCCACATCGCGAACTTTTCTGGCTGTCCCGCATTGGGTGAGCGAGCCCTTCCATCGAGTCCTCACCGTCCAGGACATCCCACCCCTGAGCTGCCAGTCCTTCCCCCACCCCTCCCCGACGGTAGCCCATTCTTCCATCCACCTACAGTCATCATGGTAAGTCTGTCTGGATGGATTCTCTCTGTGTGATGCCACTCCCCCCTCGGATACTAACCGCCCCTCAAGGCGTCCTTCGCCAATCCCACGCAGATCTTTGCGGACGATGTCATCGAAGAGAAGGGCGAGAATGCCCGTCTGTCCGCCTTCGTCGGCGCCATCGCCGTCGGTGACTTGGTCAAGAGCACACTCGGTCCCAAGGGAATGGACAAGATCCTCCAGTCAGCGTACGTGGGATGACCGTTGAGGCTAGCGGGGTTGCCGCTGGGAGCACCACACTGATGACTTGCTTGTTTTAGGTCGACCGGAGACATTCTCGTTACGAACGACGGTGCTACGATCCTCAAATCGATTGCCCTCGATAATGCCGCGGCCAAGGTCCTGGTCAACATCTCCAAGGTTCAGGATGATGAGGTCGGTGACGGTACGACCTCCGTGACCGTGTTGGCGGCGGAGTTGCTGCGGGAGGCAGAGAAGCTGGTGAACCGCAAGATTCACCCCCAGACCATCATCGAGGGATACCGGATAGCCAGCAAAGCGGCTCTGGAGGCTTTGGAGAAGGCTGCCGTCGACCGTAGTGCCGATAAGGAATCGTTCCGGAAAGACCTCCACTCCATCGCCCGTACCACTCTCAGCTCCAAGGTCCTGGCCCAGGACCGTGACCACTTTGCCACCCTCGCCTGTGACGCTGTCCTCCGACTTCGGGGTTCGACCGACCTGAGCCACATCCAGATCATTAAGAAGGCCGGTGGCAAGCTTAGCGACTCTTACCTCGATGAGGGCTTCATCCTTGACAAGAAAATCGGTGTGAACCAGCCTAAGCGTTTGGAAAATGTCAAGATCCTGGTTGCCAACACGGCAATGGACACAGACAAGGTGAAGGTCTTCGGTGCACGAGTGAAGGTTGAGTCGACGGGCAAGCTAGCGGAGCTGGAGAAGGCTGAGCGCGAGAAGATGAAGGCTAAGGTTGAACGGATCAAGGCCCACGGCATCAACTGCTTCGTGAACCGTCAGCTGATCTACAACTGGCCCGAGCAGCTGTTTACCGAGGCCGGTATCATGTCTATCGAACACGCCGACTTCGACGGTGTAGAGCGCCTGGCCCTCGTTACCGGCGGTGAGATTGCTTCGACATTCGATCATCCCGACCAGGTTAAGCTGGGCCATTGCGACGTCATCGAGGAGGTCATCATTGGCGAAGATACTCTTATCAAGTTTTCAGGCGTGGCTGCCGGTCAGGCATGCACTGTTGTGCTCCGTGGCGCTACGGAGCAGCTTCTCGATGAAGCCGAGCGCTCTCTCCATGATGCTTTGGCTGTGCTGTCCCAGACCGTGAAGGATCCCCGGGTCACCCTGGGTGGTGGCTGTGCTGAAATGGTGATGTCCAAGGCCGTCGAGCAGGCCGCACAGAACACGACCGGCAAGAAGCAGCTGGCCGTAGACTCATTTGCGTTAGCGCTAAAGCAACTGCCTACCATCCTGGCAGACAATGCTGGTCTGGACTCCAGCGACTTGGTTACACGACTACGACAGGCGATCAACAACGGCATGACTAGCTCCGGGCTGGATCTGCTCACCCCTGGAGGTGGAATCGCTGACATGCGCGAGTTGGGTGTTGTGGAGAGCTACAAGTTGAAGAAGGCAGTGGTGTCTTCAGCATCGGAGGCAGCCGAGGTAAGACTTTCTCCCGTTCAATCCCAGCATAAGACATTGACACTTGGATGCTTTTGTACAGCTTCTTCTACGTGTCGACAACATCATCCGGGCCGCACCCCGCAGACGCGAGCGCATGTAATGGAGGAGACAGTTATGGAAGAAATATTCACCATGATACGAGCGCGGAGGATGATTTGCAACGTGATTCCAGCTAGTATTGTCAAAAAGGTGGATGTATGTTAACAGCGTGCTCTGTGGAGCGTAATCACCGTGTTATAGACCCTTTGATGAGAAAAAATTATCTGACGAACAATTGCTCGAACACTGGTTCCTGAGTAATGTTTTCTGAGATCTTGGTAAGAGTCCTAGACTCCTGCAGATATGGCTGGCGTCTGCTTAGCTGTGGGGGGGGTTGCCTAGATCAGTATTACCTACCTAGGTGGTAGTTATGGAATCGTGGATCCGAGTAAAGGCTCCTTCATCCCGGCAGCACAGTACGGTTCGGATCACCTCACACACGGGAGGGCTGGCTCTGGCTTCTGCACGATGTGGGTGGGTCTGAGGGTCTGACAACCCCTGCTGCTCGGGATCGTTGGACTTTCTGGTCCGTATAGAATACTACCTAATACTAGGTAGCTGTGTAGTCCGTATGCAGCACGGGAGGGGGACTGCTCGAAGTCTGACGATTCATCCAAGAGCGACCAATATTGATCTTCCGATGGGCTTGCTCTATATTATACAGCAGGTGTGGCCCTACAGTAGTCAAAAACGTACTCCCAGGGTAGTGAACCCCAGGGTTTCGATGGCCTGTCAAGGATCCTTGAACTAGAATCTGTCATCCGGCGCATGAGATGGGTAAGGCCATGATGCGTAAGTAAGTAGGCGGCACGGCAAGACGGAAAGACAGACAGACACAATGGACGTCTTAGTTTTGTGAGGGATATGACAATCTGGACGATGATGACGATGATGACGATGATGATGATGGCTGTGCCAGTCAGGTACCCGTGCCAAGGATGATATGCAGGGCCGGTGCCACTGGAACGATGGAGGATGAAAAATTTCCGCTGATGATCAGCCCGACAGCCAAGACACAGCAAACAGTACGTACTCTGTAGGTAGGTACGGTAGATACGGGGTGGTACGCGATACACACACATATGGGATGGATACTGGATGGAATATTTGGGGGGGCGATCACTGGGGCGGACCCCGCAACTGGCAAGGGTCAAGCCAGTCACCTTGAGCCATTTCAGTCAAGGCGCGCCGCCCGGCCGCCCATTGCGCGGTTGTCGGGCCACTCACTGGGAGGAGGGGAGGACCCTGAACTACCTAGTAGTACTTAGTTCGGTTAGTACTACCTAGTACTATTATTCACGGAGTAATAGGTAAGGTACCTACCTACCTATGACTTACTACGTACCAACTACTATTACCATATACAATGTATGTACTTACCTACATCATACCTAGGTAGGTACAGGTACCAGGTAGGTACTGTGCAGTAGTAGTATGTCCCGGATTCGGTTGGTTGGCCGGTCCCTGAACGTTGAACGCTGGATGAACTGAGATCCGGGTCGCAGTGACCCCATGGCTCGTACCGGAAGGGTCCACTCACCACTCCCTGGGTAGTAAGTCTCCCTGGTAATCGGATCGGAGGTATACCACTCACTGCACTGCATGCACCACTGCACCCGCTGCCACACCCGCTGCCTGGGACTTAGTACTACCACCCTGCCATGAGCCATCCCTGGGAACCGATGCCGTCACTGCAGTCTCACACCCAACCGTCCTTCCTGTCCTGTCTGTCTCTTTCACTTCCAGCCTTCTTCACCCTTCTTCCTCTCTCTCCTTCTTCGCCCGCATGTCCTGTCATGTCGGCTCGGCTCAACATTCCACTTGCCCTTTGCTACTGTGGCTCTTTGCCCTCATTTCAATCCAGCGCATGGTCGGGGGTGATTGACTCCCCCATTCTTTCTCCATCCCCTCCACTCCCTTCCGCATTCCACCAATTCTACTCCTGCCCGCCTGCTTTGACTGACCCTCCTTCCACTCCGTCGCGCGCGTCGATGCCGTTGTCTGCGGTCTCGCCGTCCTCCGTCTGATACGATACTGCCAGTCACGCCCTTCGACAATGGTCCTTCCTGGCTGGATGTGGGCGGTCTTCCTAACCGTCTTAATCGCCTGCCATGGAACAGTGACCGCTCTACAGCTAGATGTGAACGACGAGCGTAAGCCTTCCAATTCCTCCTCCCCGAGAGGAGCGGTCCGTTCGCCAGAACTAACCTTGCGCTGCCATAGAATCCATCAAGAATGCGGCTGCGACGACGGCCTACAATATGATGAGCTACTACCATGGCAATGAATCGGGACAAACACCGGGGAAGCTCCCCGACACCTGGTGGGAGGGCGGTGCTATGTTCATGACATTGATCCAATACTGGTACTGGACCGGTGACACCTCTTACAACGAGGTCACGACTCAGGGTATGCTCTGGCAGAAGGGGGACGACAACTACTTCCCGGCCAACGATAGCAACTATCTTGGGAACGATGACCAGGTCTTTTGGGGCCTGGCCGCCATGACGGCGGCAGAACTCAACTACCCTGAAGACGACGGCCAGCCATCTTGGCTGTCGCTCGCCCAGGGCGTGTTCAATACCCAGGTCCCCCGCTGGGACACCTCTAGCTGCCAGGGTGGACTGCGCTGGCAGATTTGGCCCTACCAGGCCGGCTACACTACCAAGAATGCCATCTCCAATGGCGGTCTCTTCCAGCTGGCAGCTCGTTTAGGGCGCTACACCAACAACGAGACGTACATCAACTGGGCGGAGAAGATCTGGGACTGGAGTGCCACAACCCCATTGTTGAATACCAACGACTGGAACATCGCCGACACGACCACCACCGAGGCACAATGCAAGGATCATGGGGATATACAATGGACGTATAATTATGGAACTTTTCTCAGTGGGGCTGCATACATGTATAATCAGGTAAGGCATCCCGCATCTCTGGCATACTCTTCTATTGTGACCGCGGCGCTTACGAGAATCAGACCGACGGCGCGGATAAGTGGAAGAAAGGCCTTGATGGCTTGCTCGGAAGCGCTTTTCAGAGGTTCTTCCCCCAGGAATTCGGGGGCAATGTGATGTCTGAGATCTCCTGCGAGCCGAATATGATGTGTGATCGGAACCAGGACTGCTTCAAGGGCTTCTTGGCTTCCTGGCTGACCTTTGCTACCACCATCGCTCCCTACACTGCTGGCGAAATTCTTCCTAAGATCCAGCAGTCAGCGCTCGCAGCAGCAAAGCAATGTTCTGGCGGCAACTCCGGCACTGGATGTGGGCGGCGGTGGCACCAAGCACAATGGGACGGCGAGACATCGCTTGAGACTGATATGAGTGCGCTAAGCGTGTTCTCGTCCAATATGATTACGCATGTGAATCAAGGTCAAAGATCGCAGGGACCTCTGACCTCGAACACTGGCGGCACCAGCAAGAGCGACCCCAACGCAGGCACCGCTCCGAAGAGTTCGCCAAACACGCAACCCGCTATCACGAGTGGGGATCGTGCGGGTGCGTCAATCATTACCATCATCTTTATCAGCAGTTGGATAGCTGCCATGACCTGGCTGGTCTACGGAGGCTGAGTATCGAAAATCCGGTTTTGCCGGGACCTAGATCTGTACATACGATTTGAGCCTAGTTGGCTGTCTAGGTACGATGAGGTGTAGCTTTTTTTCACCATTGCCGCTCCCTCTTTTTTCCGATGATACGGCTTTTTGTCATGCTGTTTTTTCTTTCTTTCTTGGATCTGCATTTGTCAGTCAGATTAGTCATAATACTTGCGTAGGATCCTGGGAGTTACTTGGGGTTGGAGTTGAGGTGCCAGGGAAAGCCCTGTCAAATCCAAGACCGGGGAACAAGTCGGAGATTACTGGTTTGAGACTTCTTGCGTATCCGATTGCTTGAATCTACTTTGCGCACTTTTCACTGTCAACATTTCAATAAGCATTTTGACTCATTGGTATTGATAATTTATTGTGTAGAGCAGAGTCAGAGATCGGGCTTAGAAGAGAGCTAGGACACACTCAGCTCGCCCGATCAGACGAAATTAGCAACCCAAACATCCATGGCCCTAAGAAGCTCGCCTCACACGCATCCCGCAACGCCAGAACCACCGCCCGTTCCCTCTCGTCGCTTACTTGCTCCTCTACTTCCCTTTGAAAAAGAGGAAGAAAGACAAGCAGAGACCTCCCATTGTCCATCCAACAGCTCCTCCTGGGAAAGGTTTAGAAGTGCTGGATGCTGAAATGGGTGGGGGTCCTGTAGGGAAACACGGGCGATAAAGCCGGCGTCGACTAGTGTGGACATGTTATGTATGCTTGATGGCTGTTGGGCACAAGACGGCTGGGTGGGTTTTGCGTAGCTGGTGCTGGAACTTGGAACTATAGCCTTTATTGTAGCTACTGAAGAGCTGCGGATGGGGACATCTTATATACCGGACCATGGTAATAGGTAATAGGTACTATCTAGGTATACAGGACTCCCTACCTAGGTAGTACGTAGTAGTACCTAGTACTCCGTACTACTCCGTACCTTAACTAGTTAGTTAATTGTCTACGGACGCTGACTGTTCCTGTGACTAAGCATCCACATCACCCACGCAGTCCTGTTCAGGCAGGCGGTGAGCTTCGCGGGTTCCATCCCGAATCGACCAATAATGCGGCGTACTCCCGACAATATTCAAGATGGGACGGAAGATTCACTGCGTCCCCAGTCGATGGGAATTATCCCCCGCCCATGGCCCTCACTCTGTGTTAGTGACTGGCACCTGCCTGATTGTGACTCAACGCTGTGTTATTCATTCAACACTACTACTTGCCACCCTCGAGGCTCCGATCCTGCCTCCACCCCCTCCCCCCATCTCATCCATCATTTACGTATCAGATCTATCATACGGAGCGCACCAAGCTCAGTCGTCTGTGCCTCTCAGCGGGCTTTCCACCGGATAATGCTCAACATCCTTGATTACTCTTACTAGTTGAACTTCCTGATTGAGCTGTGCTCCGCGCACCCATTCCTCGACATGGTCTTCTTACGCTTGCGAGTAAAGGTGTTTCCTCGTGAGCAGGTTGCACCCCCGTCGTCCTCCTCGTATCGCCCATGTCTCGGTGATCGCAACCGCGAAGATGCCAGCCGCGGCACTGATAATCCCACCATTGAGAAACCGGCCACTTTTTTGATCGTACTCGGGAAGCCGGAGGAGATCT
Source organism: Aspergillus ellipticus CBS 707.79 (assembly GCA_003184645.1). Taxonomy (NCBI): domain Eukaryota; kingdom Fungi; phylum Ascomycota; class Eurotiomycetes; order Eurotiales; family Aspergillaceae; genus Aspergillus; species Aspergillus ellipticus. The sequence goes on along the minus strand of KZ825798.1, from coordinate 329,196 downwards.
CGATGGGTGGTTTGGCGGGCATGATCCAGGATAAATGGAGGAAGCTGAGACCAACTGCGAAGTAAGTGCCGTGATACGGTTTTTGCATAGGCTTTGGGTTATATGTACTATGCTTTCAAACAAGTGCCCTGACGTGTTCGGTGTTATAGGCCTCTGGATATCAAAAAGCTTCTCGATGATGACCATGAACTGGACGACCTCGATGCCGAGATGACCGTCGCCGAAGTCTTCGTCGACAACGGTAAGGCACTTCAGGATGGCTGCGACCAGCGAGCTACCGTTAGGGTCATTCAAAATCCGGGTCAATACGCTCCTATACGTTTCCCCTCTGTCGTTCAGGATTGGGACGCTGCCGCTCAAAGCTTCGAGCGTCAGATACAAATCAAGAAGGAGGCTGTCAAAGCGGCTATGGATCGAATCCCCACAATTGAAGAGGAAAATAATGATTCTTTGAGCTTTGGAACACCGAGCGGGAGCTTGTCTGGGTGGGGTCCTTATAAAAATAATGAACGCCAGACAGAGATCCCCGTCTTGTCCCTTGAGAATGATGAAATTCCCGGATCTCCCTTCCCCTGGGAGCATGCAGATTCTCGGGATCAATTGGACAGTACCGTCGCCGCTACACCTCAGCGCAAGCGCATAGAAAGCCAGGAGCTGGGCGATTCTCCCTCGCCTCACAACCCTACACCTAACGCACAGGATGCTTCAGTTAAGCGTGGAGGCTCCTCAAGGCGGTCAATGAATAAGAAAACGACGAAGCCTGGACATGTTGTATCGCACCAAGAGAGAAGTATAGATGGATCTCTCCCACCTTCTCACATTCCCATGCGTAACGCAAACGATTTGTCTGCTAGGCATAACGTCTCCGCAAAGCGATCCATCACGAAAGAAGCGACGGCACCTCCATCCGCCAAATTGCGACAACAGGGAAGCATAGATGGATCTCTTTCGCCATTAAGTATTCGGCAACCGCTCAAACGTCAACTTGCGCAAACCCCTGAACCACTAATGTCAGATCATGGTAATGGAAATGCCGAAAATGGCGAGAGTCTGGGTGAAAAGAATCGACATCAAGAACCCGACATCGTTATGCTTGATACAATTGCTACAGCTCCAGGTGAAGAGAAAGATTCAATCAGCTCAGTAGTAAACTGTGCAAGGAGGACGGAAAGCGGTGGGTCGCGTAAGAGAAAGCTGAGCCAGGAAGATTTCGAGCCCAGCAAAGAGGCCCGATTCGACGTGTCCCAAGCTACTGTGGGTGGTGATAAGAATGCTGAGAAAACTATTCTGACGCCTAAGGTAAGTCCTTCAACTCCGCGCAAGCGCGCAAGACCCCCATCGCTCCCTGGCTGTGGTCGCCGCTTGAGCTTTTATGGACGCACACCGTCAGAGCCTCCCAAGTCTGGCCTGGGACTGGGAATTACAAAGAGTCCGCCTAACAAACGGCCGATGTTGCTTGGTCTGTCCCAGGAATCTACCGTACCCACGCAACCCGCCCCCAATGGCACACCCGAGTTTCCCAGCACTGCACATACCACCCGCCGTAACTCAGTATTACTGCCTCAAAACAACCCAACGCCATCAAAGGTCCAAACTCCTGTCGTCAAGATCCTAAACTCGGCTTTGCGCAAGGATTCGCCCGCTGAAAGACCGTCTGGACGCCGGTCTGTGTCGTTTGCTGACGAAGAAGAAATTCTTTTCACGAGTTCTAGTCCAGCGCCAAAGTCGACTCCCCGGACTACGTCAAAGCTTCGAACTAAGGTACCGGGTGCCAACAAGAAGTCTTATGATTCTAGCCCAGTAGCTTTCCCTCCTGACGTGTCCGTGGATCACGTGAAACAGCTTCGGGAAAAAGCAGAGAAGAAGATTGAGCATGATGAGCAGTACACCAAGCAACTCGAGGAGAAGGTCAAAATAATACAAGGGCAGAAAACAGATCCTAAGTACACCCGTGAACTACAAAAGTTGTTTAATTCATGGACCGCTCTTAAGCGCGCTGAAAACAATAGCCGTCTTCGGTATACGTCCAGGGTTCGGATCCTCTCCAATGAGTTCAAGTCCCAGCGAAAGAAAGTTGAGAAATTAGAGGCCTCTTTGCAAGCAATGTCTACTCCCAAATTTTGCAAGCCCCAAGAAATAAATTCACATCCCCATCTCAAGGATGTCGCCTTGGATACTACGACCCCGCTTGATGAGAAATCTGCAAGTCAAGCCCAGACACCTGCCTTGGATAGCGATGCGCACTCTGCAATCTCGACCAGGAAGAATTCTTCTCAGCAAAAACTACTCACCACGACGTCGATCAAGGTAGCAGCTCCCTCGAGGAATGTTTCAAATGAACCCCCTCAGAGCTCCGTTGGATCGGAAGGTCCGGACTTGCCGCCTATGGGGAGGACCGTTCACCGGGCCGGCTCTACCAAACTCAATGGTACGCCTCTCCAACGATCCACTGCAGTTAAATCGCCGCAGCGAGCCCAGAAATCGGCCGATAAAGATTCAGCAGTGCTATCTTCTTCATCTTCCTCGGAAGATGAAGAGGAAGGGAAAGAGGAAGAGAAAAACAAAGCGAAAGAGGAGAGTAAAAAGAAAGGGGAAAACAAAGAGAAAGAGGTAAACGAAGAGAAAGAGGAAGACTCAGCCAAGTTTAGATCCGGGTCTGAATTAGAGTCCGGATCGGATTCGGACTCAAGCTCTGAGAATGACGACCCCTCTACCGGCAAGCTCGACGTCCTACAACGCAATGACATGTCTTCGTGCCTTCCTAAATCGCAACCAGCGCCGGCGCAATCGCAGTCGTTGTCCTGGCCACACCCATGGAACCCGACTAAAAAACAACACACTACGTTGGCGTCACTGAAGGAAGCCCAGGAGAAGGAGCTCGAGGCGAAAAGGGAACAAAGGCGCGTGATGAACCAATCTCTGCAAAACAAAGACAGGCATCCGCCACTATTGGAGAGCTCTGATGAGAGCGACAGTGACAGTGACAGCGATAGTGACAGCGATAGTGACAGCGATAGTGATAGCGATAGCGACTAGGGTGTATCCAAAAGGTACCATCGCATCGTATCCTGGACAAACAGGCTAAACAATAAATATTTGCAGTCTCCATACGCCTCCCTCTGGTGGCTTCTGGAATTAGCTTTCCTGGCGCTTCTACGTTGGCGTACTTCGGCCTTTTTCTACCAGGATTGTTTGATGAGACGCTTCGGCTCTTGTCCATCAAAGACTTATATGGCTTAGCAGCGGATTTTGGAATTTCCCTCCCTTGTATGTAGTGGAATCCAGATGTGATATTCTTCAATCCGGTTCAGTCAATTTCTAAACGCCTAATGGAGCTTTCTGGTGATCTTAGCTATGTAGGCGCTTCACCGATAAAAAGGCGTCCTAGGCCTACATGATTGTTGCCCTAGCCACCGTCTGGAATCACCTCTTGCAGGGCCGAACTCACCGAGCAGGCCATTTACAGCATGTAAGGTTATGAAGATGCGATCGTAAACAAAAACTTTTTCTGCAGCATGTACCACTCTCAACACCACTCGGTACTCTACGGCACATTAACCCCATTTAATTCCTTCTCCTCATGATCCCCCTCCCCCTCGAACAACTCCTTTGGTGGGCTCTCCACAACATAATTCCATCCAAATGGATCCTCAATCTTCCCACATTGAATTCCTTTCAACACTTCCAACAATTTAACACACACCTCTCCGCCTCCCTGTTCCTCCCCGCCACATTCGAACCCCCAGCGACTCCCCCTCGACCTCATCGTGATACTCCGAATAGGTACCAACGCGGCCGCGGTCCCTGCCGCAATAACCTCGTCAAATTCTCCAATTTCCTCATACGGCACCCTCCTCTTCTCAACGCGGTACCCCAGCAACCGCTCTCCAATCTTCAACACCGATGCCGCAGTCACCGAATCAATCACATTCCGACTATCTGGCTGCACCAACGTGACCCTCCCCTCCGCATCCCTTTTCACCCCAATGAAGGCCGACGTCGAAAACTCATCCACCTCGGACCGCGTCTTGCTATCCAGGTGTAGCGTAATCCCGAACCCCTCCCGATACGCGCGCGCACTGTGTCTCAGCACGGGGGCATAGTTCCCGCCGACCTTGGCAGACCCCGTCCCCGCCGGCGCACTGCGATCATAGTCCTCCAGAATCAGCGCATCCACTGCATGCACCCCATGATATACCCCCGTCGGTGTCACAAAAACTACGAACGTGTACTCATCCGGTGGAGCCAGGCTGAGCTGGGGCGAGGAGCCGAAGACCAAGGGCCGGATATACATGGCAGCGTTGGCGAGGTGTGGAGGCACATATTCGGCGTTGGCGGCGACGGCGAGGCGCACACTTTCCAGGAATACCGGTTCCGGGATTGGGGGGATGGAGACGAAGTTGCAGGAGTGGGCGAGACGCCTGGCGTTGCAGTCGGGCCGGAATATTGTGATGGTGTTGTTAGTGGGGTGTCGGAAGGCTTTCAGGCCTTCGTAGGCCTGTTGCCCGTAGTTGAGACCAGGAGACATTCCGTGGATGGGGAGGTGGGGAGTTGTGACTAGTCGCGGGGGGGACCAGCACCCAGTGCTTGTGGTGTAGGTGCTTTGTATGTGGCCGTTTGCTGCAGATACGGTCAAAGGGGTGGTTAGAGGGCGTGGGGCAGGCCTACCGTCGCGGACTTTGAAGCCGACGTTGTTCCAGTCGATCGAACTGGCGGGGGGAGGGGGGGATGGGGGGGTCATCTTGGTCGGTTGGCCGTAATGGTTCAGTGTGAGGGAATGTGAGTGAGATGATGAGAATGGGGGTCGAGGTATCGGACTCGGTCATTTGGCGGGCTAGCCGACGGAGGCGAGGCGCGGAGCAAGGACGGGAAAGCAAACTTCATGGGCGCCGACTGCTGAGAGTTTGAGATGACAGTTTGGATCCTGACGCGGGGGCCTGGCCAATTCCGGAAGACAAGGAGTACTCAGGGTAGTATCTATACATGGTGGAATGCACATCAATTCAATCCGTCCAATGCGAGGCGCTGCAGTCGATGCAGTCGATGTCACCGTCCGGGGTACATAGTACGCCACGGTGGAGAAGGAAGCGAGGGATGGACCCACGATCCCTCCGGGGGCCACGACAGTCTCTACTCTATCAGTATCTACTACTACTTTCTAACTTAGTCCAGACTCCAGATAGTGATACTCAGTCGGCCTCATCTTCACTTCTCAGACAGTACCGGAATGAATCTGGGTTTCCCGGGCACATCCATCCCACCCCGCACGCAGGAAGCGACAATATTGTATCAAACACGAGGAAGGGGCTCCACACGGGTGGTCAGATGATCGGTATGATAAGAGACATTTTGTACCTAGTACAGGGTACGGAATACGAAGTCCCTTCAATACGAGGTCCAAAGGTTGAGTAAGGTAGGCAGGTAGGTAGGTTCGTACTCTCTAGACAGGTACCTTAGATAGTCATTATTCCGTAGTACTACGGAGTAGTATACTACTGTCTTAGTACTAGTGCTACTTTCACACTAGTACTCCGCAGCCCACTACCATCCCCACCAGCACCACGTGACCGGTGCGGCCAAGCTGCCGCCCGAAACGGGATAGCGTACCGATGTCGCTGCGGTGGCCGGCATGATTCACACTTGCCTAATCCAGTCAGTAAAGAGTCGTCCCCGTCCGAATCCCCCCTCTTTCAACATCTTCCACAGTCATCCCTTCCTCCAACTCCACCCATCCACCTCTACACAATATCCAAAAATGAGCGGTTCCAATTCTGTCGCTGAGAATATGCTCTGGGGTGGTCGATTTACCCGTAAGTGTCCTTTCTCCCGTACAATGGCTTTTCTAATGGCCCTGCGACTAACCTACGACTCTGGCTTCTTCAGAGGGTCTCGACCCCCTGATGGTGCAATACAACATGTCCCTGCCCTATGACCGTATTTTCTGGAAGCAGGATATTGCCGGATCGATTGCTTTTGCCCGTGCCAACACCAAGTCGGGCATCCTGACCGCGCATGAGTTCGCCGAGATCGAGCGAGGCTTCAAGCAGATCGCCGAGGAATGGAGCACCAACACCTTTGTCGCCAAGGAGAATGACGAGGATATCCACACTGCCAACGAGCGCCGTCTATCGGAGATCATTGGCAAGGAAATCGGAGGCAAGCTGCACACCGGTCGGTCCCGGAACGAACAGATCGCCACGGACATGCGCCTGTGGCTACGAGATGAACTGCGCAAGCTGGAAACCTTCCTGTGCGACCTCGTCAAAGTCTCCATTGCCCGTGCGGAGACGGAGATCGAATACATCATGCCGGGCTACACCCACCTGCAGAAGGCCCAGCCCGTCCGCTGGAGTCACTGGCTCCTGTCGCACGCGACCGCCTTTGGCAGCGAGCTCCAGCGTCTGCGTGAAGTCATCAAACGGGTCAACCGCAGTCCCCTAGGTACCGGTGCTCTTGCAGGAAACCCCTTCCAGATTGACCGGGAGGCCATGGCTCAGGAACTTGGCTTCGATGGTCTATTGTACAACTCGATGAACGCCGTGGCCGATCGTGACTTTGCCATGGAAACCATGCAATGGGGCAGTTCCTTCATGCTAAAGATCTCTCGCTGGGCTGAGGATCTGATAATCTATAGCAGTTTGGAGTTTGGCTTCGTCCGACTGTCTGATGCTTACTCCACCGGTTCCTCGTTGATGCCTCAGAAGAAGAATGCAGGTAGGTTTTCTTTTTCGTTGATCATCCTCCGCAGAGGCAATCATAACTAACGATTCCCTCAGACAGCCTGGAGCTTCTGCGCGGAAAGGCTGGTCGCGCCTTCGGCCAAATGGCCGGGTTGATGTGCACTATCAAGGGTCTACCCACCACCTACAACAAGGATCTGCAGGAGAGCGTGGAACCTCTGCTCGACCATATCAAAACTGTTGGCGACAGCATCCAGATCGCCACCGGCGTCCTCTCTACTCTCACTGTCATTCCTGAAAAGATGACCGCTGCCCTAGCGCCCGAAATGCTCGCCACCGAAATCGCAGACTATCTTGTCCGCAAGGGCGTGCCATTCCGGGAGGGCCACCACATCTCCGGTCGTGTTGTTGCGCTCGGCGAGAAGCACAACGTCCCCATGGACACCCTCTCGTTGGAGCAGCTTCAGACCGTCGATGCTCGTTTCGATGATGATGTCCGTGCCTGCCTGGATTACGACCGTGCGGTTGAATTGAAGGATGCTGTCGGCGGTACAAGCCGTCGGGCCGTGCTGGAACAAACTGGTGTCCTGAGAGGATTGTTGTAGGCAGAATTTTTGTTTCGGGGTTCCTGTATTCCATTGGGTTGAGGCAAAAGTTAGCGCGTTTGTCTAGATAGAGTTATTGGTATATGATAGGTATGATTTTTATTGGATTTAATATCAAGATGTCAGTCGGGTTGCCCTTGTTTCTTTTGTTTTTAGGTATGTGTGCCTTATAAATCGAGGCCACTCATTTGCTGGACTTAGGTCTCCTCCCTCCGATATCTGGCTCTCTCATTTGAGCAAGGGCATCAGTAGTATGTTCGTTTATCAACATGAGACAAAAAGAAACACAAGCAGATAGACGACGCTTGGATCAGATTTACACAATATTATCAACTTAAGCCGTCGTCTACAAGAACACTTCATGTCTACCTCCCACTACTCTGGACCAAAATCCACAAAAGTCCCACTCTTAACGCTAAAATCCCAGATCCAATTATTTACTTTTATTTTATATGACACAATACCCTCCGCGTCTGATTCATTACCATATGTATCTATGAATCTAAGCACGGCTGAGACTCTCGCCCTCCTCACCCTTTTGGAGACCGTACTTCTTCAGACGGATGGATTGGATGGCAACAAATCCGGTAGTATCAGTGGGCTCGAAGTCCTCGAGAGAGTCCATGGAGGCCTCCTCGGCGTCGTAGAGCTTCTCGGTGCTGCTGGAACGGCCAAGGATGTAGACGTGGCCCTTGTAGCAGCGGAGGCGGACTTCGCCGTTGACGCGCTATAAATGGGGTTAGCGATGGGAAAATGTGGTTGGGGGAGTTTTTTGGGGGAGGACCTTCTGACTGAACTTGAGACTGTTCTCAATGAACTCGCGTTCGGGGCTGAAGTAGCTATTATGGGGTTAGTAAACCCGTGAAATGTGTTTATTGAGGGTATTGTGGGTTACATACTAGCCGTTGTAAAGCTGAATGGACCAGTTGTGGGTAACAAATTGGTCACGCAGGGCGCGGACCTGGCCATCAAGGACAAGACCTATCATTGGTAAGTGGTGCTGTTCGCCCGGGGACGGGGGGGTGATATGACTTACCCTCGAGGTCGAGGTGAGCATCGCGAAGAATAGTCATGGCAGGAGCTGGGGCTATGTTAGCCTGGATCTGATTATATTGATCTGGAAGAAATGGGGAAGGTACAATCGTAGCAGCCACGGCTCTTCAGACCGATGAAACGGTTCTCGACAATGTCGATACGGCCAATACCGTGGGTGAAACCAATCTTGTTGAGGGTGTAGAAGAGTTCAACGGGATCGGTGTATTCCTGTTGAGGAGTGACGAGCTTGGTGGGCACACCCTGCTCGAAGTGGATGGTGAGGTCGACGGGCTCGTTGGGGGCCGTTAGGGGGTCGGCGGTCATGGTCCACATGTCGGAGGGGGGAGAGTGGTTGGGATCTTCCAGAACGCCTATCATTGTGTGAGTAGAGAGAGAGAGAGAAAGCTGCAAATGCCGCCACAATAAGGTCACTTACCGGCCTCGTAACTGCAGTGGGCGGAGTTGGAATCTGTGCTAGTCAGTATTCGATGCGGTTTTGTAATGGATGCAAAAGCCGCGTTACTAACCCATTGACCACGGCTTGGCCTAGAAGGTAACATGTTAGCCTGGATTTCTGCGAGGCAGTGCGTGCGATTTCCATTGCTCACCTTGGTAGAAGTGACGGGAATACCGGTCTGGGCGGCGTAGTCAAGCAGGTCATTGCGACCAGCGAACCGCTTGAAGAACTTGGGGTCACGCCAGGGAGCAATGATCTTGATAGAGGGCTGGATGGCGTAGAAGGCCAGCTCGAAGCGGACTTGGTCATTGCCCTTGCCAGTAGCACCGTGGCTGACGTACTGGCAGCCTTCCCTCTGCGCAGCGCGCATCTGAGCCCGAGCAATGACGGGGCGAGCCAAGCTGGTTCCTACACAGTGTCAGTTATTGTCCCGGGCGCATCATCGTGGCGCATCATCACGCACCGAGGAGGTAGCGGCCCTCGTAGATGGCATTGCACTCTGGCATGGACGTTAGCGGATAAACTGCGACCACCAGTCGGACTCGATTGTCTTACGGATTGCGGGGAAGCAAAGCTCGGTGATGAATTCGCGCTGCAGGTCCTCGATTATCATCTTCTTGGCACCAATCTTGAGGGCCTTCTGCTCAACAGCAGCCCAGTCCTCCTCCTGGCCGACATTGGCGAGGAAGCAGACGACATCATAGCCCTCCTCTGACACGGCTGTTAGTCGAAACAATTGTATATCGATGGGGGGCGGGCAATTAAGTACCGATGAGCCAGCGCAGAATGCAGCTGGTGTCAAGACCACCTGGATAGAAAATCGCCAGTCAGCAAGTAGCTCTTATCAACCACCATGCAATATGCGGGGTCCGAATCCGGGCACATACCGGAGTAGGCCAGGCAGACACGGGGCTTTTCAGAGGCCATTGCGATGGTTATGGAGGGGGGGAAGATTTAGGAGGTGTGGCTGTCGAGCTTGAGGGGACGAAAATGCGCGGCGGGGAGATAATGGAGAATAGCTTGGGAAGAAATAGTAGTTTTGCGATGGCTCATCCTCGAGCGATTGTTGAGAGCGGCCGAGTGACTAAGAGGTCGTTGACTCATCCGGAGTCGGAGCCCGGGGCCTTACGTAATATAGGGTCGATTGTGGGCCAGTTATTGAGGACCCGCCTAAGCGAGTCCCTATCTCGCAGGTATCCATATTCCATGCCATAATACGGCCAGATAATGGGAAGGTGAATGATAGGTAAGTACGGCCGGGTATGTCTTAGAGGCGACTTGTTGCCGGACCAGATCTGGGAGTACAGTATATACTAACATATAGACTACCTACCTAGTAGGTAAGTATATACTCCGAACGTTCTACCCCACGGAGTGTATAGTAGTATGAGTATGAAAAGTTCATTCGGGCGAAATATTGTTTTCCCGGCAGTTGTACAAAGTACGTCTCACGCTGGTCGATGATGAATTGCGATGCTGGAGCGATCTATACTATATATTGGAGAAGACGTACCTACCTAAGCAACCAGGGCTCTCTCTCGACAGCTTATTTTAGTCCGCAGGGGATAGAGATCTCACATAGACTTGTAATAATATATTGTTTTATTATAATGTGTGCCTGATGAAAAAGAGGTTAAGATTTGATGATAATGGGGTGAGACCTTTGATGATTGACTGTGGTTGAATTGAATCACGGCTAGAAACATTCATAGGCTTGAATAACATTAATTTTGCTAATCTTGAAACCAATAGGGACGATGGCGCATCTGGGAGCGCGTCAGACTGAAGATCTGGAGGTGGCCGGTTCAAGCCCGGCTCGTCCCATTTTTTGCCTTCTTTTTTGGGGGGAGGGGGCTCCTCCCCTTCGATCAACTCATAGTATTTCATTCGCTGCATTTAGTACTCCGTACTTTTCTTTGGGCTACCGGTTTTATCTCCCGATTAATATTGCCCTCCCATGGTCGGCACCAACTTAACCTATATCACTATACCGGGGGAGGAATGAGGTGAACATGCCATCGATGTCTGATTCAATAGTCTCCGTGGGGGTACCGATAGAGTCGGTGGGGCTTCGTATACACTAACTAACTAGTTTTCTACCTTACCTTAGTAACCAGAGTTTACTCCGCAGTTCGCATATTTCCAACTTACGCACATAGATATATACCTTAAGTAGGTAGGCACTCCGTACCTGGTAGGTAGGTGCTAAAGAAACATTGCATCGAGACATGGGGTCAATTTCAACACTAAAAAAAAGGATCCCTGGAACGAAGGCAACCAGAGAAGAGCAAGGTGGCGCCAAGCTGCGGCGGTGGTGGTTAGTGGTTACACTGGTTGTCCGTCGGCGATGGCGATCCAGCTTGCTATAATTAGTTCGCCGACGAGCCAGAGTCCTGCAGGCCCAGTCTCCCAGGGCCAGAGCCTGTTACTACCCTGCTAGTGCCAAGGACCTGCACCTAGCCTATTGAAGGCGCCCTGGGGATTCCATTCACCTTTGACACGCTTGGCACTGTGAAGCCGACCAACCATATTCAGCAGTCATGTCAACCCCCCCAAGCGCCGCTCGCGATCCAGTTGATGTCGCCTGTCAGGCTTACCTCTATCCTGCGTGTAACAACCACCATCTCCTCTCTCTGCAGACCACCTCCCTGACCAGCCTCCAACGACCACCAGGCAACTGGCGACATGTCAGATAGTGCTCTTATCTTGGTCGCCTGTCTTGGTCGCTGTCGTCAGCTGTTAGCTTCTCCCTTCTGCCTTTCTCCCGAATCATCACCCAACCCGCCGTCCCTGTGATAATGCGCTGGACAACGTGTCTTATCGGTGCCCTCGTCACGTCTTTGGTGCCACTCGTGACCGCTACCAGGCTTATAGAATCAAATGCCTTGAACATCTGCCAAAACAGCCCCAATTTCACGGCAACACATTTCAGCGTCAGGTTTACTCCCAACAATCAATCTCTTGCCCTCAGTTTCGATGGGGTGGCTGCCATATCGGGCTATGTCACGGCCGAGCTCTCTATCAATGTCTATGGATACCAACTGGCCAGCGAGACACTCGACCCGTGTAAAATGAACCTGCAAGGCCTGTGCCCCATGAGTGCGGGGGCCATCAACGTCCAGAATGCCAATATAGACATTCCTCAGGATGTGGTGGATAAGATCCCTGGTCTGTCTGTCAAGGCTGGGTGCTGATGAATGTCCCAAGCTAACTTGCTTAGGTGTCGCATACACCGTGCCGGACCTTGATGCCTCCATCCGAGTCTATATCAACTCCACCGCCACGGGAACAAGTATCACTTGCCTAGAAGCGGCACTGTCGAATGGGAAAACGGTGTACCAAAAAGGTGTCGGGTGGACCACCGCGGTGATTTCAGGCATTGGGCTTACTGCCTCAGCTGTGACGGCTGGACTTGGCAACTCAAACACCGCGGCCCATGTCGCAGCTAATGTGCTTGCCTATTTCAGCTTCATGCAATCCCAGGCTATGTTAGGCATGATATCTGTACACATGCCACCGATAGTCGAGGCATGGACTCAGAATCTACAATGGAGCATGGGAGTCATTCATGTCGGCTTCTTGGACACGATTTGCACCTGGTATCAAAGATCAACCGGCGGTACGCCATCGACCGTCTTATCAGAACTCTCTACAACATCGGTAGAAGTGCTCAAACGCAAGAAGCGTTCCGTTGAGAGGGCTGCCAACTTGGTCTACAAAAGGGCGTACGCCCAGTCGGAGACGGCCACATCTAGTACCACTGTCGTGCGTGGGATCAGGCGCGTGGGCTTTCGAGGCGGAATTGAAGAAACCAACATCTTCCTCACTGGCTTCATATTTTTCGTGGTATTTGTCGCAGTGGTGATGATTATCGTTGCTCTTCTGAGAGCAATCTGCCAGATACTTGCGAAGAAAGGCAGGTTTACCAGTGACAAATTTGCAGATTTCCGGGTAGGCAAAGGTATTTTGTACCGGCTTATCTTGATCGGTTTCCCCCAGACGTGTGTCCTGTGCCTGTGGGAGTTCACGCAACATGATTCGGCCGCCGAAGTGGTCCTGGCAGCTGTCATGTTATCATCAGTGATCGGTACCCTAGGCTGGGCTGCCTTCCGAGTTATCACTCTTGCAAGGAGGTCCGTTGCATTGCATAAAAACCCAGCATACATTTTGTATTCCGATGAGACATGCCTGAACAAGCTAGGGTTTTTGTATGTGCAGTACCGGGCAACAGCATATTATTTCCTTGTTCCCGCCCTTCTGTATATTCTCATAAAGGCCATGTTCATTGGTTTGAGTCAACCATCTCCGATCGTGCAAACCGTGGCCATGGTGATTATTGAGACGTCCGCACTCATTGGGATTGGTATCATGAGACCCTGGATGGACAAGAAGACCAATGGCTATAACATTGCCATTGGGTCCGTTAACTTCTTGAATGCCATCTTCCTGCTATTTTTCTCCGAAGTCTTTGACCAGCCTGGCATTGTGACAGGGGTTATGGGAGTTGTCTTCTTCGTGTACAACGCAGCCTTTACACTTATTCTACTGATACTTGTTCTCATAACGTCTGCATACGCCATATTTTCGAAAAACCCCGACCTGCGCTACCAGCCCATGCGAGACGACCGTGGATCGTTCGTCAAATCGCAGAGCCAGTTAATCACCGAGTTGGATGCGCTGGGCTCGACTGCTCGTGGCGAGAATAACAAAGATGCGTGGAACAAGACCAGCTTACTGGATGTCAACGAATCAATTTCCAGTGGCAACAGGGTCGATAACAACCATCCAAATCTGTCGGCGACCAAATTTCATTCACCCAGCCGCCAATTTCCCGAGTCATCCGCTAATCAAGCGGCTTTGGCTCCCGCTGCTCGAGTAAGTAGTCCCGTTGAGCGAGTATCATCACCAGTGACAGGGCAACTGCGGCGCAATGTACTCAGCGACAGCGATAACGCCACTGGCAGTGAAAAACATGTTGGTTCATGATAACCAGAGAATACCATCGCGACCAGAAATGTTCCACTCTGACCGGATAGAGAGTCTGCAAAATCTTGAAATCAGCGGGAATGGGTCGGTCTTGTGTCTAAATCCATTTCTCTCATCTGAGATCCATCTACATTCATATAGGAGTAGCATATCCAGTAGAGGTTGGCCTTGGTCAACTTACATGGATTTTATGCCCAGAAGGGAGCCTTTTCACGTTGTGAGCCTGGCTACCCAAGAACTTATCGCTGTTTGTTTTTCCGGGCCAGTAGTATTATCTTAACTGTTCCAAGATGCAGGAAAGGAGCTTCCATAGTCTCCAGGGTTGGCCCCAGATGATAAAGTTTTTTGCGACCCAGGAATATGTCGAGAGTTCCTGCATGTTATATGCCTAATATTGCCCCTTCGAAGCCTGCCTTGCGTAGGAGGAGTGCCTACGTAGTAGAAAGAGCATGCGAAAGGCAAGGAATTGTATTGACTCAATTTACCATCAACCTTCCGTTACTGCTTCAGGAAGCCGTTCCCCCCCCACCCACACAGTATTACGAGTCTAAGGAGTAAGGTAAGTGCTTAGTAGTAAGTGGTACTAACTACTAAGTTAGTAGCTACTAAGTGCCAAGTACCTAGATAAGCACCTAGTAGTACTCCGTACGTAATGTGTAGCCCTGATGGGTGGGTCATTTTCTGCTCGGTAATCGGGATAGCCCGAAACCCCGTGGGGAAGGAGCAAACCTTCCTAGTTCCTCCCCTTCCAGTTCCAGTTCCAGTTCCAGTTCCAGACTTCTCAGTTCCCACTTCCTCCCCCTCCGCCCCCTCCTCTTCTCTCCGCTCGTTTCAAAGCTAACACCCCTCCATGCAGCAAGCTAGGTGCGGGGCCTCTTCATCGGTTTCCGCCATCCCCCACCAGCACTCCCGGCTTGTCAGGCTGTCAGCATAGTTTTTCGGAAGGAGTTGAATGCTCCACTCTGCTCGGAGGGATAATCTGCCGATGGCCCTTGTTCCCCGTTCCCCTTGACCATGATCGGTCACCAATGGTCCGATAGTCCCGCGGCTGGGTCAAGCTCTCGGATGTCAGGAATGAGAATGATACTGCTGGTTTATGGGCGTATATAAACAAAGAGTCGGGCTGGTCGGCTTAGAAAAAAACGAAGGACTACTTATTGGAATTTAATCTACCCAGATGCGGTTATCCTGGCTTCTGACGCCGGCCTTGCTGGCCGTCACTGTCCTGGCTGTCCCCTATGAAGAATATATCCTTGCCCCAACCTCTCGTGACCTTGTTCCTGCATCTGTCTATCGCATCAACGGCTCTGTCTCCAATCCCGCTGCCCTGACCAGCTCGACCACGGAAAATACCACCTTCTACGGCGTGTCTTCCGTAACCTATGACTTTGGGCGGAACATTGCTGGGATTGTCTCTTTGGAAGTCGCATCCGCATCATTATCTGCCTTCATTGGGGTAACTTTCACGGAGTCCAACCTGTGGATAAGCAGTGAGGCATGCGATGCTACAAGCGACGCAGGTCTTGACTCGCCACTGTGGTTTCCTATCAGTGATGCCCCCGGAATCTACACCGCAGAGACGAAACACACTCGTGGTGCATTTAGATACCTTACGGTCGTCAGCAATACCACAGCCACCGTCTCCCTTAGCAGTATCCGGGTCAAATATACTGCGGCCCCCACGCAGGACCTGCGCTCTTATCAAGGGTACTTTCATAGCAATGACGAGCTTATCAACCGCATTTGGTATGCTGGTGCCTATACTCTGCAACTCTGCAGCATTGATCCCTCTACAGGAGACTCCCTAGAATGGCTAGGTGTCATCTCCTCGACCGACAATATCACTCTCCCACAGACGGACTCATGGTGGTTGAACTACACTATCACCAATGGCAGTAGTACCCTGGTCGACGGAGCCAAGCGGGACCGCCTCGTGTGGCCGGGCGATATGTCAATCGCCTTGGAAAGCGTGGCTGTCAGCACTGGAGACCTGAACAGTGTTCGCACAGCGTTAGAATCATTGTTCGCATTGCAAAAAGCAAATGGCCGTCTGCCCTATGCCGGAAAGCCTTTCTCCGACATGGACATAGTAAGCTTTACTTATCACCTGCACAGCCTGATCGGTGCGTCCTCTCTTTATCAGTACACTGGAGACCGTGCCTGGCTATCGCGATACTGGGGTCAGTATAAGAAAGGTGTAGAGTGGGCGCTGGCGAGCGTTGACGACACTGGGCTGGCCAATATTACAGCTAGCGCTGACTGGTTACGTTCTGGAATGGGTGCGCATGTGAGTTCATTTCCACTCTTATAGTTATAGGAGAAAGGCTTGCCTCATATTTCCCGGTAGGACTATATTGACAAGGACATAGAATATCGAGGCGAATGCGATTTTGTACTACGTCCTCAAAGATGCCATATCTCTCGCCCAAACCTTCAACGACTACTCCAATGTCAAGAACTGGAGCACGACTGCGGCAGGCATCAAGACTGCTGCCAACAGCCTTCTCTGGGACGACCACAAGGGCCTGTACTTCGACAACGAAACTACCACACTTCACCCCCAGGACGGCAACTCTTGGGCGGTCAAAGCGAACCTCACCCTGTCATGCAATCAAAGTGACTCCATCTCATCGGCGCTTGCCTCCCGCTGGGGACCATACGGGGCACCTGCCCCAGAGGCTGGGAGCACGGTCTCTCCTTTCATCGGCGGGTTCGAGCTGCAAGCACATTACCTTGCCAACCAACCTGATCGGGCGCTCGAACTGCTGCGCCTGCAATGGGGATTCATGCTCGACGATCCGCGCATGACTAATTCGACTTTCATCGAAGGATACTCAACTGACGGCTCCCTGGTATACGCACCGTATCGCAATACACCGCGAGTGTCGCACGCACATGGGTGGTCGACGGGCCCAACGTCCGCCTTGACCTCTTATGCGGCTGGGTTGCATCTCACTGGTCCAGCAGGTGTGACTTGGCTATTCAAACCACAGCCGGGTAGCTTGACCCAGGTAGAAGCTGGATTCATGACCCAGCTGGGTTTCTTTGAGACGGCCTTTCGCAGGTCAACCGCAGGTTCGTATCAAGAGCTGACGTTCACTGCACCTAATGGAACATCCGGATCCGTAGAGCTTGGCGACGTCACTGGGAAACTAGTTTCCGATAATGGAAGGCGCGTGCAGCTAACCAGCGGCAAGGCGACCGGATTGCAGGGAGGAAGCTGGCGACTGACAAGCCTGTGAAGACGACGATATGTCGAGTAGGGTATAGGTCAATCTCATATGCTGTACAAACTTCTTGAAGCCTCGTGTAGATCCGTGGGCCATGTAATCACCGCTGACGGCGCACACGCGACAAACTCCAGCGAACATTTTCTCGAGGAGCACAACTGCACTGACCGTCCCTGCTGCTAGGAACGTAAAACCGTGAAGCATATGGAGCAGTGGGGACAGAATACTCCGTAGATATGAGGAATAATAGGGCTTACAGCTCGGCGTGGTCTGAAATAAACTCCGCGTGGTCTAACACTAAATACAGAATAACCCTTTTCTGTCTTGACTACGATAAGCTGTGCCAAGAATAATTTCAGACTATAATAAGCTATACTAAGAATAATTTCAGACTATAATAAGATATACTAAGAATATATTTAAACTATAATAAGATTTAAACTCTATTTACTATTTTATAATACTACTAGTCTTCTTTTCTTTTTTCTTAAACTATATATATACTGAATATATACTATAATCTACTGATAAAATAACTTAATAAAAAACAGAAGATAAGATTATCTGCTAGTTAAATAATATAAATAAAATATATACTCTATATTCTTTTTATATATACTTAGTATTATAACTTACTTCTTGCCGGTGATCTTCTCTTTAAAGCCTGTATTTACTTTGGATAGGTTTTCTACTATATATTATTAGTATATACAGAATATATACTAACTGAAATAATATATATATATTAGAATATACTTAGTATATATATCAGTAAAGCTATATATTATTAGTTTAGACTTGATATATACTGAGTATATCTATATACTGCTATTTATAATATATAATAGATACTATATATCTATATTCTATTTACTGTAATATTACAGCTATTCTTTATTAGTATATATTTAATATATACTAGAATAATTATTTATACCAGACTGTTAATACCTGATATATACTCAGGTAGGACGGGTAGGACTATCTTAATTAATATATACTCAGTATATATATAGATAAAACTGATATTTATTCAGCTTAGTAGTAATAGCTTTTTTAAAATTAACTAGTATTTTATTAGTATATATATTATATTTATATAGGATATATCTTACTGGTAGATCTCTAACTAATATTATTATTTAAAATAGAACCTATTTATAATTAATATATACTTTATTTATATCTTATATATACTTACTATAATAGTATTTATAGACTGACAGGTTTATAGCTGCTGCTACTTTCGGATTATTAAAGTTAAATATAGTATTTATTTTATATATATATAATATATATAATAGTAATATAATATTAAAATAAAATAAATATATAAAATATATACTCGGTATATATTAATTATTATAATTAATAATATAAAATAAATATATACTCAGTATAAATAAATAAAATATATATAACTTACAGAAAGCAGGAAATTCTTTTTTATATATATAAAGAAGATACTGGGGTACCAGAGCTCTTATTTTACAGTATATACTGGATATATACTTATAAAATAGAGAAAAAAAAATAACTTATCTAAATAAATATAAAAGAGAAGAATAAAATAAAAAAAAAAAAAACTATTTATATATATATTAAATAGTAAATATAAATATATTAAATAAAATATATACTTTACTTGTTTACTTTACTACTTATTTTAAAAAAAAGAGTAAATAATAAATAATTATATAAATCAGATATCTGATAAAGAATATAATAAATCTATATTTTATATATATAATATATATAGTTAAATATTAGATAATAATAGCTATAACTGAGTAGGTTTTTATAGTATATATATAGTATATAATTAACTAAAGTTGGTTGTAGTCAAGATACTTATTATAGTCTAAACCTCTTAATACAGGAGGGTTCAGACCATGCCGAGCATATGCTAAGAACAGCTCAGTGTAGTCTGAAGAGGGCGGTAAGATGACCGGCAGAATATTAGACCACGCTCACCTTTTTTCAGACCATGATGAGCTGCGACCCGGGAATAATATCTGGGATCCTTTCAGGTGTTCTGATTATGTCACCTACAGGCCCACGGTCGTAGCCTGACCCGCCGGACCGATACCTTCCGTCACCGCGGTCCTCTCACCGCCTTGACCAGCAGTGGCCAGTTGTCGGGAACGCCGCATGAATCACCGGAGATCTTCATTCATAGGCACGGAGGCCGTGGTTTCTTGTGATGCGAATTGACATGCCCCTATAATACGCATCATCCGCGATGATAACAAGACAACCGGGGCCGCATACAGAAGCCCAGTCATCGCCGACCCAGTCACACAGCAACAATGTGTCTCCAGAAAGTGTCATTGACCCACTGCAGCAGCCTCATCCTCCCTTGACTGGAGGGCTACGTGAGCCGTAAGTCCTAGCCAACCGAGCACCCGCACCTGGAGCTGCTAGACTGACAACTCGTGCATAGGGTGTCTTTCAAACGTAAACAAAAAGAGCGCCCCAAATTCCAATTTTCGAATCTTTTCTCAAGTAGCTCTGCGGAGTATACTGGAGCCACTAGCTTTGGCTCTTTGTTTCGAAGCGAGCAACCATCCGACGAGATACAGCGGTCACGAGACGGATCGGTCAGCGGCAATGGAAACCTAGCGCACAAGGATTCGGGATTTTTGGATTGGTACGTTGAAGGACCGGGGCGACGGGTTGGTTATGACGACCTGACCGCAATCGATTGGATTTTTGAATATACAAAGGAACGTCAAAGAAAGAGGCTTCTGTATTCGAACAAACACGGCGTTGTTGGATATTTGCGCAAAGTCTTGGACTCTAGTAATGTCTGGATTGTGTTGATTGCCACAGGAATCTTCGTTGGAATAATTGCGGCTTGCATTGACATCAGCAGCGACTGGTTAGCCGATTTCAAAACCGGCTATTGCAAGAACGGCCCCGGAGGAGGCAGGTTTTATTTGAATAGAAGCTTTTGTTGTTGGGGCCATGACGGTAAGCTGTTGCTTATGGATATCTGTTGCGCATTCTAATGTCGATGCCTTGCCAGATATCTCCGAATGCTTAGACTGGACGCCCTGGAGGAAAGCCCTCGGGGTCTCCTCATCAGGTGGCGGATACGTCGTTGAGTATATCTTCTATGTCCTCTATTCTGTAATCAGATCTCCCTAGTGCTGTCCCTTGGCCTTTAATAACCAGCAACAGGTGCTCTTTGCTGTTTGCGCATGCATTCTAGTTAGGAGCTATGCTATCTATGCAAAACATAGCGGTATTCCTGAAATAAAAACAGTTCTTGGTGGTTTTGTTATAAGGCGCTTCATGGGGCCTTGGACACTTGCTATCAAGTCTTTGGGGCTTGTATGTCTAATCTGGTTTCCCTCCAGCTCTAGAGCTTGCTAACAACTTGAAGTGCTTATCCGTTGCTTCTGGCCTGTGGCTTGGTAAAGAAGGTCCCCTCATTCACGTGGCATGCTGCTGTGCCAGTGTCATAATGAAGCCATTCCATAGTCTCAATCATAATGAAGGTATTTATATCAATCGATTCCCGAATGGATTCGGCTAATGAGATAGCGAGGAAACGGGAGGTGCTGTCTGCAGCTGCGGCCGCAGGCGTTTCTGTTGCTTTTGGGGCACCTATTGGCGGTGTTCTGTTCAGCTTAGAGGTACATCTCCAAGAGACCTTTGAAATTCTTGTATACTAATCCTGTCTGTAATAGCAACTCTCGTATTATTTTCCCGATAAGACTATGTGGCAGAGTTTTGTATGTGCTATGGTAGCCTCGGTAACTCTGCATGCGCTTGACCCGTTCCGCACTGGTAACATTGTGCTCTACCAAGTCAAATATACACGTGAATGGCATCGTTTCGAAATGATTCCATTCATCATTCTTGGCATTATGGGTGGTCTCTACGGAGCGTTTCTCATTCGGCTGAACATGAGAGTCGCAAAATGGAGACGCTCCCGAAAGACCTCTCAACCGATTTTAGAGGTGATGGTTGTGGCTCTCTTGAGTGCTTTGATCAACTTTCCAAATCTGTTTATGAGGGCCCAGAACTCAGAGCTTGTCCATTCGCTATTCGCCGAATGTGGCACCGGAACTACAACTGAAGATCCTTTTGGTTTTTGCAAGGCCGGTGCTGTGTCTGCTGGTACTATTTCCCTCTTGGTTCTGGCTGCTATTCTTGGCTTCTTCCTCACCTCGTTGACATTTGGAATGGATATACCCGCCGGCATTATCCTTCCATCAGTTGCTATAGGTGCCCTATATGGTCGTGCGCTGGGCATGACCTTTCGGATGTGGCAAGAAGCATTCCCAAAATTCTTCCTATTCAGTAAATGCGAACCGGATATCCCATGTGTGACCCCTGGAATATATGCGATCATTGGTGCAGCTTCAGCGCTTGGTGGTGCCACAAGAATGACGGTCTCAATTGTTGTCATTATGTTCGAGCTCACAGGCGCCTTGACCTATGTTATTCCTATCATGATTGCAGTCATGTTGTCCAAGTGGTGTGGTGATATCTTTGGGAAACATGGGATCTATGAGTCATGGATTCAGCTAAACGAATATCCCTTTCTTGATCACCGCGATGATACAACCCCACCCGATGTTCCTGCCCACAAGGTTATGACGTCTATAGATGACATCACAGTCATTGTTGCTGTTGGCCATACAATTGCTTCACTTCGCAATCTCCTCCTGACGACTTCTTATCGTGGGTTTCCGGTTGTAACTGATACGTCGAATCCCATCTTGCTGGGATACATTTCGCGCAATGAGCTTTTATATGCACTAAAGCACCCCGCATCACCTTCAGATAGCGCATTTTCTGGTGAAACACAGGTCTTCTTCACCCATCAGCCATTCGCAGATCCTGCTGAAACTCTGGATCTACGGCCTTGGATGGATCAAACACCCATCACTCTGAACAGCAGTACGACCTTCCTCATCGTATTGCAGATGTTCCAGAGACTTGGCCTGCGTTATGTTCTATTCGTCAACAAGGGAATCCTTCAAGGATTGCTTACCAAAAAGGACATTTGGTCAGTCGTTAGCCGACCGACATCTCAAAAGGATGAAACACTGCGTGAACGAGCGTATGACCATGGAGATACTGCAGAAGAGGTTGGCTTGCTCGAAAGCGATGATAGGAGAAGTCTTGCCAGTACCATAGAAAGACAGCAATCATTTTGATGTAGCGCTAGGGAGGATTGCCATATCAGTTGAAATCTACGCCTGATAACATTGCAGATCTGACGACATTCCACCCATGTGATGTGGTCGGGGGATGCTGGGGTTCTCCATTCCTCCCCTCTCTCTTTCTTTGAACGTTCTTACAGCTACCTTAGTGCCAATGAACCTTTTTCCTCCTGAGAGTTGCTGCTTGGCATTCGGCCACTGCTGCTCATCTCCTGTACGCGGCCAGGTGTAACCAACCAACCAGCCAATGAAACCCCTTTCCCAATAATTTCCAGTAGATATATATACTCTCAATAAGACCTTTTCGCGTGGTCACATGGGGAGGGGGGGGGGGCAAGAAACTGAAGAAGTGAAGAACCAGCTACTACTACTACTGCGGAGTAACTATCCATGCCATCTCGGTCATGTGACCTAGCACGGTGATGAATGATGATGTGCCCGGCAGTGTGTGCCGGCTTGTTCATTATTCGTTCGTTCGATCACTTTGGGAGATAAGCGTATGCTGATTAATAACGATGCCCCTCCGCACCCCCACCACACCAGCACCAGCAAAAGAGGACCTGCAGCGGCCCTATATGAACTGCATCTCAATTCAACTTCTTCTTCTTCTTCTTCCAGGGTCCTGATCGAATCTGGCTCAGCAAACCCGGTCTGGTTGTGATTCCAATTTCCACCTTTCCACCATGACCAACTCCATCTATTCCGACTACCCCCCCCAGATTAACTCCGCACAGAAGGAGTTCTTGGTGCGAACAGTCAAGGATTGGACTGCCCAGCATGGCCTAGTAATTCGACCCTCCCCTGCCTTTATCTCGAAAGAATCCGATCCTCGAGGTGTGACCGTGACCAGTGCACCGGTGACCCTCTTTCCCAGTCCTTTCCCGAAGGCTTGCTTCGAAGAAGCGAAAGCCCTCCAGACAGTATATAACAAGCTCTATGCAGCGATAACGTGCAATGAAAAATGGATTGGCGACATCATGGAAGAGTAAGAGAACACCTTGGATATAGCATGTTAGCACCACGACCAGATTGAGTTGTGCTTGTTCCGTTGTGCTGCAGTTTCTTCGGCTGCCGACTTAGACAATACTAAATACTCTATAGCCTCATTGACGTCGATGATTTCATCTCACACCTCTGGAAAGTTCACCTTGCGGTCAAGGAAGAAGGATACACCCAGACACTATCTCTTGGTCTCTACCGCTCAGACTACATGGCCCATGTCCCGTCGGACGATACCGCCCCGTCCTTGAAGCAGGTGGAGTTCAACACCATCTCCTCATCATTCGGTGGTCTATCATCACTAGTGACATCCCTTCATTCTGAACTCCTCGACTCACCACCCGGCCACCCCATTGCATACCCATCCCACCCTCTACTTGACTCGAACCGGCCCCCAGAGAATACTTCTGTGGAGACTTTGTCTGCAGGCTTAGCTACAGCACACACAGCCTATGGGCCCTCTAAGTCGTCCCCAGCCCTTCCTACATGCATTCTTTTTCTCGTCCAGGAAGGCGAAAGAAATGTGTTCGACCAATTAGCGCTCTCTAGGCAGCTGACTACAACATACAAGATTCCCGTCTTCCGTCTGCTAAGCTCCGAGATTTTTGACCACACGTTTATTCCCAGCTCGAACCCATCCAGGCCTCTCTTATACCGGCCTCCCCACGCTGAAAGCACCAGTTTTGAAGTGACAACTGTCTATCTGCGGTGCTTTTACACGCCAACGGACTACAGGTCCGAGCGCGATTGGGAGGCACGGACCCATCTGGAGCGTTCAGCAGCAATCAAATGCCCGACAGTCCTCAACCAGCTTGCCGGAAGTAAAATTGTGCAACAGGTACTCGCGGAGGAGAAGGGAACAGACCACCTTGCGAGTTTTTTGGCCGATACCAATCCAGCCATCCTCGCGCGACTGCGAGAAACCTTTGCGCCACAATACGATCTTTCGGTGAATAGTCGCGGACGCGAGCTTGCCTTGAACCCCATAACAGCAGCGAATCACGTCCTCAAACCTCAGCGGGAGGGGGGGGGTAATAATGTCTATAAAGAAGCTATCCCCGAATTCCTGCAATCCCTTCCCGAGACTGAATGGAAGCGGTGGATCCTGATGGAGCTGATTCAGCCTCCGGCTGAGGCGAAGAATGTGGCTCTCCGGCCGGATGGCGAGGTTCTTAGTGGACATGTCATCGGGGAGCTGGGTGTTTACGGAACAATCCTTTGGGATCAAGCTGAAGGGAAGGTTCTGCAGAATGAGCAGGGAGGATGGCTGATGCGGACCAAAGCAAAGGATGTGGACGAGGGGGGTGTTGCAACGGGGTTCTCCAGTTTAGATAGTATCATCTTGTATTAAATCTGTCAAATCGTGAACATATACATCGGTAAGGCCCGGCATGTTGATACTTATCTGTTCAAACTTGATGAAGCTGACGATCTCGACCGAGAGTTAGAGCCATGTTCAATCAGTAGGCGAGGTAATATTAGTGGATTGGTTGTAACGCGTTAAGTTATGTACAGGGGGGAGAGGTGGGCTGGAAGTGTCCAGCAGGACATGCTTCAGTATTTGAGGTGTTATACCCTTACATGTTAGACTCCTATCGATACTAACCAAGTCAATTGCTGCGCAGACGATGAAGTTCTTCACTCGATACCCTGAACATTCACAGCCTTGCTATTGTACTGTAGACGAGAGGAGGTCCTGGAATTACTTCAGCCTAGAAGCCCCACCCGCATTGGACATTATGGCCGTAGGTTCCAAGGTTGATTAATGACATATACCATTACTCTGACTCTGCACGGAGCACACCCAGTTTTGTTTTCCCGACACCAATGCTATGCATACAAAATCACCTGGTTGGGGTCTTAATCGAACCAATCAATCAATCCATATCGTCAAAAGCCATGATGTGTTGGCCCCCCTTCTTGCTCTTGCTCTTGCTCTTCTGGCGTTTCTGCTGCGAGCGCTCCTGCTTGTCGCCAGCTTCACTATTGTCCGAGTCATAATCACTACCGCTGTCCTCGCCATCACTGTCCCCGTACATGCGCTTCTCACCCGGCATGGCTCCGTATCTATCACCATTCATGGCCGCCTCATGCCAAACCTTCACCACCTGTCCACCGCCGCTTACCATGCGCCCCTCAACATCGAATCCAAGTCCCACGACTCCCTCAGTCTCGTCATGCATGACCTCTGCCACGGGCCTGTTGGCGCCTATCCGGACGAACTTGACCCCACCACTACCCAAGCCAACGGCGACCAACTTGCCTTTGCCCAGCTCCTCAGGGACAACGGCCATGGTCTCCAGTGATTCCCCGCCACCGGACCCACGCTGGACATAGATTCGCTCGTCCTGGTCATCCCAAGCGCCCTTCTCCCATAGCGTCATGACGCCACCAGAACCGCCCACAAGAACCTTTTCTCCCCTACTTGTACCACTAGCTGCCAGCCCGTCAATGTGTACAGAGCTAATCAGCTCCTCTTCCTGATCCTCGCTGCGCACGAGCACCCCGCGTCTGAGGTCGGTAACTGCTAGCGTAGTCCCGCCTGTCGTCACCCATTGCTTGCTGAATCCAGATGTGCTAGTGTCCGAGGCTGGCAGGGGCGTGAGCGAAGAGACATAATCGTCATGAGGGTGATGTGTCTGCTGTGGCTGTGCGGAGACCTTGGAGAATGGAGTGCGGAGATCGTAAAGGTGGAGGGCGCTGGAGTCAGTAGCGAGAAGGAGAGTCTGAGGGGATAGGGCATGGATGATGGTCGGGGCATCGACAGATCTGGTAACCGAAATGAAATATGAGCAATCACGTAAGTTTGTAACAGATGAACAAAAAAAAAAAAACAGCTCACCCATCCTTCATTGTCGGAATAGCAATTTTATTTTCCACGACACCCGTCTCCGCCTTCGCGGCCTTCACCAACCCATCCGTGCCGGCAGAGTAGAGCGTTTCCCCATCGATCCCGAATGTCAGACACCGACAACTCCCCTTATGCCGTCTAGTCCTCCACATCGTATCAATGTGTCCCTTGCCATTGCGCGACGAGGAAGTCGACGCATCATCTTCGCTTTCTGCTTCTTCGGTGGGCAGTCGGAAAGTTTGTACGTGACCGGAGGAGAGACCCACGGACACAATGGGTTCCTTGGGGTGGATGACCTGCGAGAACAGGTCCGCAGATAGCGGAAGTGTGCAAACCGTGTCGAACATGGCAATGGAACGAGCAGTTGCGCGAGGAAGAGTCACGATCGTTTTTTGATCTGCGCAGCTTGCAGCTTGCAGCTTCGGCGGCGCGGCAAACCGAACAAACGCCCACGTGCTGTCGGTCATGTGATGTGCCCTCCTTACCTGGCGAGTAGGTACTCCGTAGATATTCCGGTAGTTGCGCCGTAGTACTAACTACTCCGTACGGACTAACTAACTACGGAGTACTCCGTACTTACTACTTACTCATCCCCCGACCGGCCGGCCTTGGGCCTCGGCTCACAGGGCTGCTCGGCCCATCGGTTTTCCCCGCATAGCAATGAATGGGGTATCGAACGCTCCTAGCGTAGGATCCTGGCAGCCAGATCCTCCTATTCAGTTGACTAAGACTACTAGTCTAACTAGTTATCAGACTTACTTAGAACCTCCTGGTTTCTAAAACGTATCCATTAACAATCGTTCGCTCGTTCACTCATCTCTCTAAATTGCCAATTGGCGATATCATCTACCGAATACTCAACCGACACGAACTATAGAACACGTTCATCCCTTGACTACCTACCCACCTACTACTACGACCCAGCGCCCGAGCACCTGACTAGGTAGCACATCCACCCCAGCGACCACCATGGCCGCCGAAGACCCCATCACAGTGACTTACCAGGATCGCCTGGCAATCATCACCCTCAATCGCCCCAAGAAACTCAACGCTCTGGACCAAGACTTGTACTACCTCCTTGGAGAAAAGCTCCGCGAAGTCGACAAAAGGGATGACGTCTTCATCACTGTCCTAACAGGCACAGGGCGATTCTTCTCTGCGTAAGCAATTCCTCTTGCCGTCATCCGAACTCACCCCACCCCCAATCCCCGCGAAACCGAACTCACAGCCCATTCCACCTCTAGCGGCGCCGACGTAACCATCAGCCGCCCCGGTGGCAGCCTGAACAGCCAAGCCCGCCGAGAAATCGCACGGTCATTCGTGATCAACAACCTGGACATCACACGGACCTTCGCACACCATTCCAAGATCCTGGTCGTGGCCCTGAACGGCCCGGCCGTCGGTCTCTCTGCCGCCCTTATTGCCATGGGCGATTTTATCTATGCCGCGCCCCATACCTTTATCCTCACGCCGTTCGCGTCCCTTGGTCTCGTCGCCGAGGGTGGGGCCTCACGGGCCTTTGTGGAGCGCCTCGGGATCGCAAAGGCCAACGAGGCGTTAATCATGAGCAAGCGGATTCCTTGCGACGATTTAGTGGCGGCCGGGTTCGTGAATAAGGTAATCAAGGCACCTTCTGGGCGGAGTGACGACTCCGAAGGGTTTCTGGGCAAGGTCTTAGAAGAGGTCGAGGAACGTTTAGGGTTGCATTTAAACCAGTCGAGTTTGTTAAAGATCAAGGAGTTGATTCGAAAGCCCGAGAGGGAGGTCCTGGATCGACAGAATTCGTTGGAGGCTTTTGCGGGCTTGGAGAGGTTTCTTAGCGGTGTGCCGCAGGAGGAGTTTAGGAAGTTGGCGGCCGGGGAGAAGAAGCATAAGCTTTAGAGTTTAGAAGTGATGTTGGGTGGAGGTATAGGATTATAGGTTCAGGGTTCGATATATAAGATAAGTTGACACTCGCTCTAACGAGTTAAAATAAGACCAGAAGAGCAGTTGAAGAAGTTGGTACTTTTTATTTGTCTTTCCCCCGCTAATTGATAACGCCATCTATGCCGAACTCCAGGTCGATTTATGTAGAAATACAATTGTAACGAACATACTAGTTATTTATTGGCTGTCGTCCGAGTCGGATTCTTGTGTCTGCTTCGCGAGAATATCCTGCCACTGCCCCAGGAACTCACTCATGCCACCGGGTCCAGTGAGAGAGGCATCGACTACCTCTTTTGGCAGTTTATGAGCTGAATATTGTGGCGTAGAGAAGGAATATGCCTCTGGGTCATCGCGCTTTATCAGACGAAATTCCGGGAATAAGGGAGCATCATCCTCGTTGTCACCAGACTCGGACTCGGACTCAGGCTCAGACTCGGTTTCAGATCCCTTGCATGGTTCCTCTCCGGAACAATCCTCGGTGTGCCCATTCAGGGAAAGTCGGACAAATTGCACCTCATCTTCATCTTCCTCCTGGATACCAACTGGGTCCTTCATCCGCAGAATCTCCATCCAGCTGAACAATAGCGAGTCCGTCCTCTCGGCCCAAGGATTGATATCAATGAGCCACACCTTTTCATGCGGAGGGGGGACGTAGACATCGAACGCAAAGCTGGGGTCCGGGAATGTATCCTTCAGCTTCTCATCAAAGAACGACTGGATCCGGGATCGGAGGGAATCTCGCAAGGGAAAGAGGAAGTCGAAATGGTTCTGATCACGCTGGCAGATACATAGGAGGACTTTGTTGCGTACAAAGCATCGGAATTCGAGCGCGGGGTTAAAGTTGACATATTTGCGAAGAGCAAGGTGGTAGGGAATTTCGGGTGGCCCGACGGAAGAAGGGTCAGTGGTATCGGGGACACAGTCATCGAACGGGTGTTCCAGATCGTGCGTAATGAAGTCACTACTTTTAAGAAGGAGATATATATCATTTGGTGTAAGACACTGGGTGTCATTCGTAGCGTTCATCCATGTCGCATCTTTTGGCGCGCTCCAGTTCAGCTTCGGCGTCACCTTACCCCCATATTCGGCAATTGTAGATTTTATCTGGGCGTGGATTTCGGGCCATTCGACGGACGGGTCCGATTCTTCATCCCCACCATCATCGGAGAATGTGTCATCGTTATCGTCGTCTGTACGAGGGGCAGTCTCTGGCGGCAAGACGATGCCGTCGGCCCGGAGATAGGAAACGAAGGGGGCGCTGAGGGGGATGAGACGGGATTTGGGGACGAAGGCTCGGTATCTGCAGAGCAATATCCCTCTATTAGTATTCCGATCAGAGCGCACAGAGTGAGTGATGAAATGTAGGGTATACCGAGGTTGCCAGTGATGATAAGAGCAATGTAAGATGTGAGAGAAGGTAATCGGGGGGAAAGGCAGGCTTGTCAGCTCTTCAACAGGGGTATCAGCTGCAGGGGCTGGCGCCTCCGGGTCTATCAAAGGCATGGTCGTTGAGAAGAGGTAAATTGGCGGAAGGGTGAAGTTGAGCGAGTATTTGGTTGATCGCGAAGTGAGTCCGTGGGGTTAGTCATTTTCTTTTTGGGCGGATCAAGGCCTCGACTCAGAGGGGAGCCGGGCCGAGGGATCTTCCGAAGTTGCTGGCTGGTACGGAGTGCGGAGTAGTAATATCGTAGATCCATCACGTGACGTGATGACATTGCCTGCCCGCCCAATGGCCGGTTGGATCCGCTGTATGTCATGTGACGTCTACTGGTGATACTGCCACATCCGGTAAGAATTATTTCAGGGACATCCAAGTCATCCTTCAATTTTTTTAGGGATTACTGTGTTGTATGCTCCCATTTCGCAAAACACTTCTTAAGATGGCCGAGGAAACAGTTACAAAGAAGGTCAAGACCTCTTCTCCCTTGATTGGGACGCATAAGTAGGTGCCCGCCCCAGAATCCCATGGCAGATTTGTCGAGACTAACTGACTGATAATTGCTTCTGATCAGCGGCCACTTCCACGCCGATGAAGCTCTCGCCGTATACCTACTCCGTCTGCTGCCAACATACTCTTCCTCTTCGCTCCTCCGTACGAGAGATCCGGCCCAACTAGCGACCTGCCACACCGTGGTCGACGTAGGTGGAGAATACGACCCCGCCAACAATCGTTATGATCATCATCAGCGTACTTTTGCGACCGTCTTCCCAGCTCACAACACAAAACTCTCCTCCGCAGGGCTGGTGTACATGCACTTTGGCCGAGCTATCATTGCTCAACATACCTCGTTGCCCTTGGATCATGAGGACGTCACCCTGTTGTACGAAAAACTCTACACTGATTTCATCGAGGCCATTGATGCCAATGATAACGGCGTCTCCGCCTACGACCCCGCCGCAATCTCCGCCGCCAATATTGAAAAGCGCTTCAAGGACGGCGGCATCACGATCGCCTCGGTTGTTGGCGACCTGAACAACCCGGATCCCACCAGTCCTCCCGGAGAGCCCCAGGACGAGGATAGCCTGTTTTCCAGAGCCAGCACGTTCATTGGAAATGTCTTCACTCGCAAGTTGCACCAGGCAGCTTCCTCGTGGCTGCCCGCGCGCACCACCGTTGGTGCTGCCTATCGTTCCCGTCGGGATGTGCACCCATCCGGCCGTATCATCATCCTTCCACAGGGTGGTGTCCCCTGGAAAGAGCACCTGTACAACTTTGAACAGGAAGCTTCTGGATCGGAGGATATTAACCCCACAGAGCAGGCTTATTATGTCCTGTACCCCGAGAGTGCGACAGAGGGCTCCAAGTGGCGTGTGCAGTGTGTATCGGTCAACGAGGGAAGCTTCGTGTCTCGCAAGCCACTACCGGAGACGTGGCGAGGTGTCCGCGATTCGGACCTTGACAGTGTCCTGGCTGCAGAAGCCGAGTCATCAGGCAACCCCAAGATCCCGGATGGTGCTGTCTTCGTCCATGCGAGTGGCTTCATTGGTGGCCACAAGACGAAGGAAGGGGCGCTTGCCATGGCCATTCGTGGACTGGAGCAATGAGCCGACTTTGCTCTTGAACCATCTCGGGCGATACGGCTATTGGATGATCAAACAAATATGTCGCGCTTTATGTCATGATGCCACAGCTTTCCGATTCGAGAAATTCCATAAAAGTTCCATTGTTTTGAAAGGATACATGCAGACACCTATCACGTGTAGACGTGACCGCCCGAAATCGGCCCGCCGGCCTATGTCATTAGCAGCCACCGCGGACCAAGACTAATACATTAGAATAAGTCCATAATCCACAGTGAACAACTTTACACGGTCAAGGCTATAGAAACCTGGTGATAGTCTCTTCTACATCAAATATTGTTTACTTAACATGGACAGATATCAGGTATGTACTTAGATCTTGGGATTCTTTGAGTGCAAATTTACTGCCAATGAATTCCCTCACACCATTGCTGAGCCAGAATTCATCACCGTTATTAAATCGGCAGCTGTTATTGGCTTGGTCAGTAGTACAAATCCTTGTATTGCCTTGTTGTGCTTGCACTACCACTCCTTACAAGCGGCGGCGTGATCCAGCATGATTCGTTGTCTCCGTCTGAGACTCGGTCGCCCGCACACGTAGTCTTCCATCGCTGAAAATATGGACTTGCGATACATCCTTCCATGATTTCACCTGCTGAATTTACAAGTAGCACTTCAGCCTGCTCTAGCAACTGCTCTAGCAGACAAGTAATCCCCGACCGAATCCGTGCTGCAGGGTAGAAATCGCAGTGTAGCAATGCAATCGCAGGCTGTATGTAGTCTTGTGCCTCGTGGGTACAAATGGGACTAAGTAGACGTTCGGGATTGACGTAGACACGCCAGGTATTTCGAGTGAGAGGGGCCTGATGATGGGGGAGAAGTTGTACAGTACGGTGTTCTCAAGGGGTCGGGGTAAAGCTTCGCGGCTCTCTGTGGGGGAGGGGGGGGGGGGGGTGTGCAGGATCATCACGCTGGGAGCATATAATCTCAAATCCTAGAAAGGTATATTAGATAGAGCCATCATGGCCTGCTTCCTTGCTGGAGCAGGATCGCGACCGGACGTAGACAGGGCTCTTTTGTCAGATGGATTGAACAAGTGCGACGTCGGGCGGGAAATCGATGAACCAGACCAGGCACACGACATGACGACGCAGGGTCGCAGGCAGGACAGACGACCGAGCGAAGCGGCCGGTCGGAGAAATGCCCAAGGTGAGGTGAAGCCAGGAGACTCCACCGAAATGCCCGAGCTCAGAGCTGGCTTGACTCGCTGACCGCGATGCAGTCGGCAATTCGTCATTCTGCCCTTTCCGGAGGGCCCATCGGCGTGCGACCCAGAATTAGGAAGTCTTCTTCTTCTTCTCCTTCTCCTCCCCCACCACCGCCGCCGCGCTTCAGCTCCTCCCTCCTCCTCATCCGCCCTTACGCCCGCCATAGTGTCGCTACCGACCAGACTGGGCCCGTCATGGAAAAGATCACGGACAAGATCGCGGCCTTGCCGCCAGACGCAAATTACTTTTCGCTGGAGTTCTTCCCCCCCAAGACTAAGATGGTGGGGCAGCCTCTACTCCCCGCACCCGGAAGGAGACGATGATCTGGATATGGATTATGTTGGCTAATAAAGATATCACTCTCTAGGGTTTCGCCAATCTGCAAGCTCGCTTGGAGCGCATGGCCCAGGCTTTGCGCCCGCTGTTCGTCACCGTTACCTGGGGCGCTGGAGGAAGTACCGCAGCGAGATCTTTGGAGCTGGCTGAGATTTGCCAGCGCCAACTTCAGTTGACGACATGTCTGCATCTGACCTGCACGAACATGAGCCGCGCCCTGGTCGATGAGGCGCTCGAGGAAGCCAAGGTACTTGGAATCAGGAACATCCTTGCCCTCCGTGGCGACCCACCTCGTAGCGAGGAATACAACATGCATGGGGAGGACGATAGCAACCGGGAGTTCACATTCGCGGTGGACTTGGTGCGGTATATCAAGGAACAGTATGGCGACTACTTCTGCATCGGTGTCGCTGCGTATCCCGAAGGCCACCCTGCCGATAACGCCCAGGACAGACAGGATCCGGAAAGAGATTTGCCATACCTGGTTGAGAAGACGCAAGCGGGCGCGGATTTCATTATGACTCAGTTGACATATGACTTGGAAGCATACACCAAGTTTGAAACCAGGCTGCGGAACCACGAATCGGGCGCATTCAAGACTATCCCCATCCTTCCTGGTCTGATGCCTATTCACAGCTACAAGATTTTGACGAGAGTGACGAAGCTCAGCCATGTCCAAGTCCCGCCCCAGATTCTGGCGAAGTTGGAGGAGGTGAAGTACGATGATGATGCCGTGAAGCACATCGGTGTCGACATTATCAGTAATATCGTGCATGGTATCCGAGATCTTCCTGGTTCTAAGCTCCGCGGATTCCATTTCTATACTCTCAATTTGGAGAAGACGGTATCCTTTATTCTCGAGCGCTGCGAACTCATTCCTCCCTACTCTGAATATGACAACGACGAGGCATTGGCTGATGGAGGGAATTTGTCCGCTCTCGACTCATCGTCGTATCTCGCTCCAAATGGGACCCAGATTCGCAACCTAACCAGCCGTCGTTCGTCTGTCAGCTCCATCCCTCACAACCGTGTTATTGTCGATAAGATTCAGGCTTCCGAAGGATCCTCGAACCACTCCGTCACGCACGAAGCATTGGCCTTGAGTGCTGGCCTACCTGCCATGCCGCCAGACCGCAGCACCACTCTCCAGATCTCCGAGGGTCTCGGCGCTCTTGGCAGAGAAGCCACCTGGGATGACTTTCCCAACGGTCGTTGGGGTGATGCTCGTTCGCCTGCATTTGGAGAAATCGATGGTTATGGCCCATCACTGCACGTCCCACCTTCTGGGGCCCGCCGAATCTGGGGTTACCCTGTCACGCGCGAAGATATCAGTACCCTCTTCCGCCGTCATGTCTCCGGAGAGCTGCACATGGTGCCGTGGTCTGAAGGAGGCGCTGAAGAGAACAGCAGCGGATTGAACGCCGAGACTGCTGTCATTCGGTCGGAGCTGTTAACACTGATCGACAAGAAGGGCTGGTGGACGCTGGCATCGCAGCCCGCCATCAACGGAGTCCGCAGCGACGACCCCGTTTTCGGCTGGGGTCCTCCCGGCGAAGGTTTCGTCTTCCAAAAGCCCTTCGTCGAATTCTTCTGCCCCACCAAAGACTTCCAGTCCGTCCTCAAGCCCCTCTTCCAGAAGCACGGCCACGAGAAACTGGCCTGGTTCGCCACCAACTCAAAGGGCGATTTCGAGTCCTCCCTGCCCGGCCCAAACACGGACGACGCCGACCCGATCGACATCAACCCGGCAAACGTCAACGCCGTCACCTGGGGCGTCTTCCGCGGCAAGGAGATCGTTTCCCCCACCATCATTGAGGAAGTCAGTTTCCGCGCCTGGGGCGACGAAGCCTACCGCATCTGGGACGAATGGCGTCGCATCTACCCCAAGAACTCGGCCACGGAGCGCTTCCTCGACCAGACCAAGAATGACGTCTGGCTGGTCTGCGTTGTCGGCCAGGAGTTCGGAGCCGGCACGGAAGTCGGCTCCCAGGAGGAAGAGGACGAGGTCAAGTGGATGTGGAGGGAATTGGCCAACAGTCAGTGAAATAGATCAACAGCCTCTTTACCCTGGCCGCTGGCTAGGTCAGGGTAGCCAGTTATGTGTTATGTAGTACATAGTACTATGATGTTTATAATCTTCCCTTTGTCGACACCCCCCCCCTTTTTTAGCAGATAGTCGCCTGCCTACCTACCCACCCTTCATGATTAGTCTGTATGGATGTTATATGGGATGAATCAAAATAGAGTATGGGATTTGTTGAATAACTATTTACGCCACCGTTTCTTCAACCAGGGCAGATTTAGAAAGATAACGGGATCAAAGATACGAAGGAAACATGTATGGCAATGATTCTTATCTGTGTATACTATGCTACACATTCCGCACACGGCTAGTTCATTTAGCAATGGGTGCACCTAAAGTGAGATGCACAACACCATATATGCCCGGTTTCAAATGACCTCGTAACCATCAATATATATCAGCAGTCGCGATCTGTGCGACCCATGCGCAGATAGAATTCTAAATAAGATGGTATAACCACAAAGCAGTTCCTGGTAGAATGTAAGCTAATCTAACAAGCACTTTTCCCCAGATCAGCCCAGTCAAACGCCATACTCGCCAATAGAAATGGACCAATTAAAAAAAAAAAAAAACCAATCATGACCGGCACTTGCTGATCCTCCGTTTCAGGTCACCAACACTCTGTTGCATGGGGTTGAGTTTGCGGTCGCGAGCCATAGCAATGTAATTATCTCCGTGCTTCTCCACCAATTTCTGAATCCATTCCTCCTCTCTCGTACTCTGGTGGCGGGGCTTCTTGGCCTTGACAGACACCCCCTCTTGGTCTGCCTGCCGTTCGAGCTGTTGAACGACTGCAGTGGCTGAGTTCTTCTGGTCTGGTTGAGCAACGTTGAAGGCCAGATCCTCTAGGGGGTCGTTGAGTGGGTTGTCGCGCTTGTGCTTGCGTCCGGCAATCTCGACTTCGTCATCGGGGCGAATCACGCGCAAGATCTTTCCGGTCTCAGGGTCGCGTTCAACTTTGATATCGCTGGTGGCAGACTGCTTGGCGGCGGCTTGGGCGCTGTTTTTGATATACAAAGAATCCTCCGGCTCTCCCTGGACACCATCCCGAAGTGCACGCTTCTGAGAACCACCGGAGGGAGCGTTTAGGCGATGGACGAGACCCAACTGGCGGTAATTTTGTGTGAGGGTAAGCTTGCGGTCCCTGATGGAAAGGCAGATTAGCGTTGGTGATTGTGATTTGCGGTGGCTTCAGGCCTCTATTTTCGAGATAAGCGCATTTAAGGCGTACCAATTTTCCGCGATAATGGCGTTTCCTAGGACATTAATCTTCTTCTTGCCGCTTTTGAGAAGACCCGCTCTCTTGGCCTTGGCCTTGGGCAAAGAGGATCTTTGCTTTCTCTTCTGGCGGATGTTTCCCATGGTGACGGATGCAAGGCGATGATTTTGGGAGGGGTGATGTCGAGCTTAAGTGTCAAAAATTGCGGCGAAGAAAACGATCTTATCGAAGGCCAAAAAGTTGAGGGTGTTTGCATCGATAGGCGCTTGGCGGGTTTGCATGCGGGCCGCTAAAACTCGCCGCTCACCGCCTACCCAGTGCGCGTATGCATTTCTTGCCGCTTTTTCGCCCTCGTCGGAGACCTGGGTCATTTGCTGGCCTAATATTAATTGCTCAGCTGCTCCCAGTATTCAGCATCTATTTCCATGGCCCGGAGGCCTATATCTCCGATTGCCTGCTTAGGGTCAGGGTTCGGTTTTACGAACGTGACCCTCTTTGTACATATCAGCCTCCTAGTAGTTAAGGCCCTTCGTAAGCCCTCATACAGCTTGAGCGCGTTCTATCTTGTAGGTGCTTTTTTGTCAAACGCTTTGTTGGCATAGTAGTATCCGTAGCTCTGGCCCCCTTCCGCTGCTTCGCCCTCTTTGCCCGATAACTTATCGGCCTGTACGGTGGTGGAAGTTCCGCCGAAGTTAAGTTGTGTAACCGCGGATCACCTTTGACCAGGTATCCCTGCCCTGTTCTCACGGATGGTTTTTACATATACAGGGTGTCTGCCAGCATAATATACACATATCGCCCCAACGAGAAGAGAGGCGAAGAAGCCTCTATACACCACCATCAATTAATAAACCAAATTCCCAACGCCACTCATGCAAGCAAACAACATCATCTAGCATCTCTCAACCAACCGCCACTGTACCTCCACCTATTCACATATGTCCAGGGTCCATCCGTCTAGAAATCCGTCACCCTCCCCCCATAACTCCAATCTCCCCCAGACCCCCATCTCAGAGGCTCATTCTTGGGACCCCCAACCTCCCCCGTCTTGGGGTTCTTCTCCCCCTCAAACTCGGGCTTCAGTCCGTTCTTCACATCCGGATGGAGCTCCTCGCCCTTGCCCGTGGCGTTGATCTCCGCTGCGGCGGCCTCTGAGTCAGGCGATTGGTTGACCCGCGGGGTGCTGAATGCGCCGGTGGATTTGCGTTGTAGTTCTTCGAAGATCTCTTGTTCTTCCTTGGGAAGACGCGGAGGGGCCGGAGAGCGAGGGAATCCGAAGGAGGGTTGGTCGTCGGAGAGGAGAGTTCGGTTCGTGGAGAAGGGTCGCAGCAGGGCCGAGGAGGGTTTGGTGCGGAGGCGGCGGATGGTGGAGAGAAACATTTTGTATGTTTAGTTGTTGGCTGATTGAACCTTGGCTCTTGGATTGGGTTGGGGGTAGAGATGATGGTAGGGAGCCTTTTCCCCTCCCTGGTAGGTGATGATTTGGAGAAAGAGGATGCGGAGTGGCGGAGGTCGGAGCGCGACGAAATAATACCCGATAAGCCCTGATCGTCCCGATACCGTCTCGGGGCTTGGGCCGACGGGGTTGTCTGTACGATGCAGTGGCGGGCTGGCGGTCTAGACTCTTTCCTTTAGATGTATTGGGATAATATGGTCTCGAGATCCTTGCAGCCATTGATTATGCCGCTTTTTGACGAGATTTTCCGATGGAAACATATGGATGGCTGCCACCTGAACGGGGCCCTACTCCACGACTGCAAGGCCGTCAGAGGTCACGTGGGAAGACCGGCGGGTGACGATGCCAGCTGATCTCTCTATTATCTTCACTTTCCTCAACCCCATCGTCAACCCACCGCCCAGAAGCTCCATGATTAGCATGTCCCATTGCAGCAACTCTCCTCCCTCTCCGTATTACCCCTGAAGATCCGTATTATCCTCGCCTGTGTCTACACTACGATCCCCGTCGTAGTATTCTAGAATCAGTTCCCCTTCCCCTATCTCCCTAGGTTATGTCCTCGGCTCCCGAAGCAGACAGGCTATCAATGTTACCTCTTCCCGGGTCCCCGTCTTCTTCGTGGTCCCGATTCCGACAGCAGCTTGGTGCATTGTTTCATAATGCTGACCCCAGAGCATGCGTCGCATTCTGGCTACTTGGTAAGCTGTTGGCCATCCCGTAGACCCCCGAACTGATAGAGGAATCTTTCATGGTCACTAACTCGAGCTGTGAGTTTAAACCAGGCCTGATTAATAATGTTCTCTACGTGATTATTCTTTCTGCTGCCCTTGATCTAGTCGGGCCCAGCGTCCCCAAAGGAGTCGTCCTTCTCGCAGATGTCATTCCCTCGTTTGGAACAAAGCTGGTCGCTCCTTACTTCATCCATGTGGTGCCATATCCTGTCCGAGTAATGTTCTTTGTTCTCTGTTCTGCAATAGGCATGCTCCTCATCGCCTTGAGCCCTGCATATACAGAGGGTGGTACCATCTCCACAAAAATTGCGGGCATCATTCTGGCCAGTTTGTCCAGTGGAGGAGGTGAACTAAGCTTCCTTGGACTGACACACTTCTATGGACCGTTCAGCTTGGCTGCATGGAGCAGTGGCACTGGAGCTGCTGGATTGGTCGGTGCCGGTATGTATGCCCTGGCCACTACCTCCATGGGTTTCAGCGTCAAGGCAACACTTTTGGCATCGGCATGCTTGCCAGCTATCATGGTTGTGAGCTTCTTCACAATTCTGCCCAGATCGCCGATGCGTTCAGCAGCAGGAATGACCGCTGGATATCGTCCGGTTGGGGAAGAGGATCGTAGTGACCCTCTTGATGAAAGTGAGGGACTGCTTGGCTCTCCCATACACTCAAGTCGGGGTCCCAAGATGAGCGACGACGGTGACGGGGGCCTTGGATGGCATGTTTTCAGGGCCAATCTACAGCGGGCCGGAGGCCTTTTCTTCCCCTTGTAAGTATACGCTTCAGTGGTGGTGAGGTCAACTCTGCTTACTGGATTCTCAAGCATGCTTCCACTCCTGTTGGTGTATGTGGCCGAGTATACGATCAATCAAGGGGTGTCTCCGACTCTACTCTTTCCCCTCGAGGGCTCACCGTTCGAGCACTACCGTGCCTTCTACCCCGCGTACAATGCGATCTACCAAGTCGGCGTCTTCATCTCGCGATCGTCAACGCCTTTCTTCCGCATCCATAATCTGTATCTCCCTTCGTTATTGCAGGTCGTCAATCTGGTTGTATTGACCCTGCATGCCCTGTTCGGATTCATCCCGAGTGTATACATCATCTTTGCAATAATTTTCTGGGAAGGGCTGCTGGGCGGGCTAGTCTACGTCAATACGTTCGCGGAGATCGGGGACCGTGTGCCGCAGGAAGACCGCGAGTTCTCGCTCGGGGCGACCACCGTCAGTGACTCGGCGGGCATCTGCATTGCCGGGTTCGTGGGGATGATGTTTGAGGTGTGGCTGTGTGATTGGCAGGATGCCCATGGACGCGACTACTGCAGGAAACTGTGACCAGAGGCAAACCATTACTCTCTCCTAAGTAACTGCCTGATAATCGGCGCAGGGAACGGATGGCGGCCCACATGACCTTGTGGCGTCACGAGATGGGGTTGTTTGCCAGCGCCTTAATTGCGGCCGCTCCCTCTCTTTAGCAGTAAAGTACGGAGTACGGAGTACCGACTTCGCGACTGCGCCCCGAAGCCGGCATGGCACGGCTATTCTCACGTGACATTAATCCGGGTCCCCCAGTACCCCACAGAATGTACACCAGTATACTCCGTACCTACACAGTATACTTCTGCTATCTTCCTGAGGGGGATACGCAAGCGCTAGGCTCTTCCGAATACAGTGGATGGAGATCACTTTGACCCGATTGAAGGGACTTCTTTCCCGACAGGTAGATCTATTACCTTTCTTTCTGCCTTCCTGTATTGCATCATATTTCAGGCACTATGTGGTAGACAATAATGCCAAAAGTGAGGACCCTGGCAAGCTCGCCAAGTTTCCATTGTCCTGGGTAGCGTCATAGTATTCAAACAAACAGAGTAAGGGGCTCTTGGGTGGATGGCTAGGCCCTAGTAGGGAAGATGAGAATGCTCGCATCCGCAGAACCCCTCATCTATCGGTATGCCAGGTGGGGTACTTAGACGCTTATCACCATTGTCTGGGCACGGGCTGCTATCCGCGTATCTGCAAGGCCTCTGGCCTTACGTGTATCCTTACTTACGAGAGGCAGATAAGCCTGAGCCGATTCCCCAGCATCTGTCTTATATATCCAACCGCCCCCCCCCCCCCCCCCCCCTAGGTGAGTAGGTACCAATTACCAACACCCAGCACACCACCTCCCCATCCATCTCTTAACCCCTTCCACACCATCTGCCAATACCATGTACACCCCCCTCGTCGGTGACCGGCTCTCCAGCCTCGATACTCCCTCCATGATCGTCGACCTTGATCTTATGGAATCCAACATCCAAAAACTCTTCTCCACGCTCCTTCCCACGGGTCGGCACATCCGTCCGCATCTGAAAACCACCAAGAGCGCGATCCTAGCCCGCAAGCTCGTCGCCGCCGGTGCAAAGGGCTGCTGCGTGGCCAAGGTCTCCGAAGCGGAAGCCATCACCGCGGCCGGCTTTGATGATATTCTGATCACATGCGAAATCATAGGCGCCCCAAAGGTGAAACGACTGATCGAGTTGGTGAAAAAACACCCGGGAATCCGTGTCGTGGTGGATAGCGAGGCCGGGGCGTCAGCAATTGACGAGGCGCTGGGACAAGCAGGGATTGCGAACCCGCTAGCAGTGCTGATTGACTTGGATGTGGGCCTGCACCGCACGGGCGTGGCTAATACGGAGGCAGCAGTGGCGCTGGCAAGATATCTTTCTGGACTGAAGAACTTGAAGCTGATTGGGGTGCAAGGATATGAGGGGCACTTGCAGCATCTGCACAGCCGAGAAGAGAGAAAGAGCGCGTGTTTGGCGTCGATGGGGATTCTGGTCGGCACAGCCGAGAAGTTGCGGCAGGAGGGGTTCCCTGTGGAGGTAGTGACAACGGGGGGCACAGGCACTGCGGAATTCTGTGCCTCCGTACCTGGCGTGACAGAGTTGCAGCCTGGGTCGTTTATCTTTATGGATACCGATTATCGGAATGCGGTCGGGTCATTCTATTCGAATAGTTTGACGTTGTTGTCGACGGTTATCAGTCAACAGGGAGAGAGGCAAGTTACTGTTGATACCGGTTTGAAATCATTGACCACGGATAGTGGGCTGGCGGAGTGTAAGGATTCCAGATATACCCACCAGAATCTTGGAGATGAGCATGGCGCGTTGAGTTGGGCGGAGGGCACCCCGGCATTGAAGGTTGGGGATAGGGTCGAGATGGTCCCGAGTCATATTGACCCGACGGTCAACCTGCATGACTTTTACTACGCGCATCGCAACGGGGTCATTGAAGAAATCTGGCCGGTTGATTCAAGGGGCAAGGTTCAATAGATATTGCAGCTTGAAAATACGTGAGCATTGGCCTTGTTCGGGAGATATACCTTAAATGCTTATTGAGGGTGGATTGCCAGTCTTCTACATTGCGCTCGTTATATTAAGCTCGACAGGCCAGGGGCACTCATGTAACAAAAATTTTATGGTGACGTTCAAGTCAAATATTAAAGGCAGCAATAGGTAATCTGGCGGGCGTGGCTAAACCTTTGTTCCGGACCACCTATTTAAGCAACATCTGCAACCGTATGCAGTTTCATCAATATCAGCTCAGTTGCTCAATATCGTTGAACTCTTGCATACCTCGTGTCCCCAAGTGGCCTACCTATTACTAGACCCTGCTTACAACATATGCTAGTAATAACTACTATATCTACTCGAAATAGTATCCTATATACATCAAAGTTATCTCCCTCCAGCTTAATCAACGCTATTTCCTATTTCAACCCCGCAGCCAACTCCTCCACACTTCTCATCGCTTTGTTATTGTTCTCTCCCACATCTAGGGCTACCAGCACCCGACTGACACAGTTATACCCTGCAACAGCCGTGGTCAACTCTACAATCTCGCGATCCGAGAACCCGACCTGTTGTAGTCTAGCAAAGGTCTCGTCCTGCACCCGCACTGTCTGTGTCATCTCATCCGTATACCGCATAATTGCCTTCTGTTGGGCTGTCAATACACTCTGCTCTAGTGCCCGAGAAGTCTCTACTGCTCCATCAGCCAATGATGGCAGTGTAAGCACAGCGTGCAGCTCTTTTGGGCCAATACCCCCCTTTAGAGCTAGTGGGGCGTGGGCATTCCACTCATAGATGGCACTAGTGAGAACAGCAACGCGGCAGATAGCCAGCTCGAGAAGACCCTGGTTGACAACGGTCTGGGTGCGGATCGCACCAAGGAAGCTGTTCCAGCCGTCCGCTACCGGGGGTGAGTGTAAAAGAGATAGATCAAGAGGGATGAGCGGGCGCGGATGGCGGCGTGCGGCAATGCGGGTATAGATATCCTCAGTTGCGGGATCCGCAGTCGGAGGGGTAGAGGGGGCGTAGGGCAAGCGCATGCTGCGGGGGGTAGTATAGGCTAGAAGTCGGATAAAGCCCTTGAAAGGTCTGAAGAGTTGACATCGTCAGTCGCAGTAGAAGTAGACGGACGTCTTTGGGGCTAGTGATGGGGTTACTGTGCGCGAATGGGGTGGAAGGCTGTGGTTCCGCTAGCTCGAGATAGGATCAAGAACATCAAGTGCTGGGTGGATTGTGGAATGTGGAGTGTAGAGCGTGGAGGCCGAGGGGGAAAGAGGCGTGTTTTAGACTTTTTAGTAGGGCTGAGTGGGGAGTATAGATTAGCCGGAACTCGGGCTCGAATAATAATTCAGACTCGGCGTCGTTGCTGGTTGGAATGATCCCTTGGATAGAGAAACATGGAGTATTAAATGGACACTCCACACTCCATGCCATCTCACCGCCTGACCCAACTAGGTTAGATCCGGCAATAAGCCAATCGTAACCCTCACCGCCATTACCTGCCCGTTTTTTGCGGCCACGCGCTGATTATTCAGGGTCACGCTTGATAAGGTATCATCCTTCTACTAGGTATGTAAGAAGAAAATTACGCACCAACCACGGCACTCTTCTGCCCATGGCTTCTTAGTGCGCCAAGCTTGATGCAGAGCAAGATCGAGTCGGTATCCTAACTGTTTATCTTTTCAGTGTAGCGAAGGAACCCCCCATGCACTATATGATTTGTAAGTGCTAAATAGAATCCATCAATCCATTGATTAATCTACAACCCCTATATTATCCGCCCAGCTGGGCTCAATGGTGCGACAGACACCCTCGTAATCCCGAAATTTCTGGGCATCCTCCGGCAGTCCCGAGGTAGTCCAAAACATGGTCCAATTGGTATCAGAAAGCTTCCACGTGCCCTGCGAGCGCTCAAAGTACCACTTGTTTACAGGGTTATCCTTGCGGCTGCGCCAGCACACGCCACTCGGGAAACAGGAGCGCACCATGGCGTTGAATACAATGTCGGCGACGCCACCGGCGCCTTGACTGCGCTTCAAGACCGCAAACTTGTCGAGGTACGGGACCATACGCGCTTGGCTTGCCTCGCTGCCGTCGTCTTCTACGCCGGGGGGCAGCTCCCAGGTCAAGATCGCCCCCCCTTCATACTCCCCTGCGATGATAAGTCCAGCCAAGCGCCCATTGACACGATTGAGGTAGTCTTGGACATCGAGTTTGCGATTGAATGAGTCTTCAATGAGATGAACAAGTCGCGGCAGGTCGATGCAGGGGTCATCTAGCCCCAGGAGAGGACGGGTCTGGGCTG
Source organism: Aspergillus ellipticus CBS 707.79 (assembly GCA_003184645.1). Classification (NCBI taxonomy): domain Eukaryota; kingdom Fungi; phylum Ascomycota; class Eurotiomycetes; order Eurotiales; family Aspergillaceae; genus Aspergillus; species Aspergillus ellipticus. Next base: position 285,503 of record KZ825798.1, on the reverse strand, counting down.
ACCAAGGGGAAACCCATGGATTTGGGATGACAGTAAGCGGCATGCCCCGTTTGACAAATGTAGTATGGGAGCTGGGCGTGATGGAGTTATGTCCGCCGTTGACGGCTGCACGTCGGCTCAGCGGAAGGGAAGATGAGAGTAAAGGTTTGTCAGTAAGCAGATTATGGATCAGAGGATTTCTCTGTCGTCGAGTTCCGACCGCCGACACGTCGGAGATAGCACTTTCCGAACTTTGGGCCGAATTGGCAACTTCGAAAGGGGAGGCAATGATACCAGACGAGGCCGAAGGCAGCATCGCTAGTGCCGCTTGACTTAATCGGAGGTTTTCCAAATGGCCTTCGACAACGGCAGTGTCCAGCATATAATGAGGCGAGTAGGGCTTTTGGCTTGGAGGTACTGGGGTAACTTCCAAATCGGCAAACTTGGAGAGCGGATTGCTGTCCGCAATCGACGGTAGACCCTCTTCGGGCAGGTTGGCTTTGGCCGATGCCGCAGACTGCCACACTCGGAGTAGCTCGTTCTCAATATCACTATACTCCTGCTCCATGTTGATGAAAACATGGGATATCTGAGGTCCGCTGAATGCAGGGATTCCTCCCAGGGGGTCTAATAGGATTACTCGATCCAACGAGACTTCCTTCTGCAGCCTAGTGACCCGCTGGGCGGTAAGAAGCGGGTCTTCATCCGGATCAGGTACTGCCGCTAAACCAGCAAGTTCCTTCGTCAAGGCCAGCATAGCGTCTTTTGCGGACACAGTCACCGCCCGGGGAACATCTTCTGTATAAGCTATCGGGGCCACGACAACGATCTGACCATCTCGTAGGGGACCCAGAAGAACCTTTCGAGACAGAACTTTCAGTGTATCTGGATTCATGGCCGAGATAGAAAGAACCGAGTCGGTATGTGCTGATTTCGAGTCTGGCTGGGCATCAATAGCTGTTGAAATGCGATCCACCTGTTCCGCAGCGGTTCTTCGCAGCTCATGGGTATTGTCTCCCGTGCCTGGGTCGACCACCACGCAGCACGCCATGCCCAGGCGGTTCAGCTGCGACAGTGTCTTTGCCACGCCATTTATTATAGTGTCGTCAAGGAGCTGAGGGGTTGTGACCTTTAGAAGAGCCAGATGCAAGCGCTCCGAAATGTATTGTTGAGGTGGAGATGGAGTTGAATCATGTCTAAAGACGGGGCTGTCATAAACCGACCGGGACGCGCCATAGAAGGAACCCGAGTTGATGCCAGATGATGGTGGCAGGGATAAATCGGAGGGCTCTGCTTGCTGAGGAGTCGGGTTCTGTTGCGGTTTCTTCTGGTGCTGGGCTTGAATCCGGGCCAGGTAGGACTTGGCCTCTCGCTTGGTCGAGGCGGAGTTTAACAAACTCAAAAAGAATTCCTTCTCACATTAGCATATGAACCGTGTAGGAAGCCCTTTCCATCGATGAGGCGACTATCGTACCCGATCCAAGAGCTTCTCCTTGGCCCGGCGACCCAGCCGATCGTACCTCTTGCTGCTGGAAGAGAATTCGGCGCTTTGCTGAACTTGCCGATCGGGGGTGGATGACAGACACCGACGGGAAAGCTCGCGAGAAGAGGTGTTACCGCTGGAGACATTCTTTCCCTGCGGGGCAAGAGAAAAAACCGTCAGCTACTGTTCAGTCGGGTTGTTTCCAGCGAAGCCATTTGAGTCATTGTGCGATCGAGCTTGCCCACCTTGAATTGCGAAGAGTTCGGAGTCCGCAGCCTGGTAAGTGTCCTGGAGCTCATGGTTTATTGCGGGCGGAGATCCGAGGCATCTATACTGGGAACCGATACATGAGAGAGCAACAGTTGAGGGGGAGAGAGGAGGTGGTGGTGGTGAGGGAATTGGGAGCAGCCAGCGCGGGGACCTGCACGGGTCGGAACTGCGAAAAGGAAAAATGCGGACAAGATTAATGACGCATCGTCCGTTGTCGGATGCCTGGCGCCCCGACCCGCCGCCGCTCGTGGTTGCCAAGGCCGTTCCCGCTTACCGCCTTATCAGTAGAGGTACTTTGAAACCAACCCGGTACTTTTGCCTTCAATCCTTGTCGGATCCTCTTGGCCTCTCGACTTGACCCTTTGTTTCTCCTTGCGTTTCCCTCCAACCATGTCGACCTCACAATTTCCTACTCGTCAGCTCTACTACGATGGTAGGGCTCAGCCTGCCTCTTCTGGAAAGACCTTCAAATCCATTAATCCCTCCAATGCTACCCCGCTGGCAGAAATCCAGGTCGCCGCGCATACCGATATAGATACAGCTATCGCCGCTGCCGATCGTGCCTTTCATTCGTGGTCTCAAACCCCGCCTATTGCTCGCGCCCGCATTCTTCAGAAAGCTGCCGCCCTGTTGCGCGAGCGTAACGATGAAATCGCCCGTGTCGAAACACTGGATTCTGGGAAGGCGTACACGGAGACAAGCACCGTCGACGTTGTCACAGGAGCCGATACCCTGGAATACTATGCCAACTTGGTTGGAGGTGGTGGCCTGAACGGGGAGACTACACAGCTTAGAGAGGATGCTTGGGTCTATACAAAAAAGGCTCCGTTGGGCGTCTGTGTCGGGATCGGTGCCTGGAATTACCCCATTCAAATGTAAGATCCATTGCCGCGGAAATCCCCTCAGTGAGGGCAGTTTCCAAATGGAAATATCGCTAAGATAAAACAGTGCGCTTTGGAAGTCTGCTCCTTGTCTGGCTGCGGGAAACACCATGATCTACAAGCCGAGTGAATTCACCCCCCTTCACGCGCAAACCCTGGCGGAGATCTACACGGAAGCTGGACTTCCCGCGGGTGTCTTCAATGTGGTATACGGTGCGGGCGATGTTGGGGCGTATCTGACGGCCCACCCAACTATCGCCAAAGTTTCCTTTACTGGCCAGGTAACCACGGGAATGAAGGTTGCCGGTTCTGCCGCCGGCAACATGAAGTATGTGACGATGGAGCTTGGAGGCAAAAGCCCTCTCATTATCCTTCCCGACGCAGAGCTGGATAGTGCGGTAGATGGAGCTATGATGGCCAACTTTTACAGCACCGGTCAGGTTTGCACCAACGGCACCCGAGTATTTGTGCCAGCCAGCATGAAGACTGCTTTCGAGAAACGTCTTTTGGAGAAGATGGAATACATCCGCCCTGGGCCTTTGTTCGATGATACCACCAACTTTGGTCCCCTGAGCTCTGCTGTTCATGCAGAGAAAGTGGCGTATTATATCCGCCACGGAATTGAGACAGACAAGGCTACCCTCCTCTATGGCGGGCTGGGCAAGCCACAGGTTCCGAAGGAGTTGCAAGATGGATTCTGGATTCGACCCACTGTCTTCACTAACTGTACGGATGATATGAAGATTGTAAAGGAGGAGATTTTTGGTCCTGTCATGTCAATTCTTACCTACGAGACGGTCGATGAAGTAGTCAAGCGGGCGAATACCACCGAGCTCGGACTGGCTGCCGGTGTCTTTACCAATAATCTCAACTTGGCCCATCGCATAATTGACCAGCTGCAGGCAGGCATAACCTGGATCAACACCTGGGGCGAGAGCCCGGCTGAAATGGCTGTGGGTGGGTGGAAGAACAGTGGCGTGGGTGTTGAGAATGGACGTCGAGGCATTGAAGCCTGGGTGAAGAACAAGAGTACTCTTGTGGATACGAATGGCGCGGTTGCCACCGTTTTTGCCAAGCTATAATTATGTCATGACCATACTACTACTGTGTATAGTTGCAACCAAAAGTGTATGAATCTTATACATAGCAGAGACTACAGGTGGGTGAACTGGAACTAACATGGGATCGAGCATGTTATTGCCTGTCACCTGAAATACATACAACCTTTTTGGGCTGATATAGATTACAAGTATATATACTATTTAGATTCTTCAGTTTCCAGACAACTGATGACATTATACAAGGTGAAGGTCGAGATACCCTCATCGGTCCACTGTAGTATTCGACCTCAATTCGTGTTCAACAACCAACGCTATATCAAACTCCGTCTCTATGATTCCCACCCAATTTGGTCAAATAGACCATGTGTATACAACAGAGATAGAGAGAGAGAGAGAGACAAAAGACCAATAAACATTCAAACAAATTAACGATAGATCACGTGTAGTACTAGTACGCAGACAGTCACGTGACCACGACTGTCCGTGTTCTTGTCCCCCAATTCCGATTGTTTTAGTTGGATGATACCAAGTTCCATCAATAATTTGCCTGATATATCACACTAGCCAGCCATGCTTACGCCAATCCGGGTTCGCGGCCGTAGGAGAAAACGCACTGCCGAGGAAAATAACGGCCCGAAACCGATACCAAGCGGACCCAAAGGTGGACGACCCTTCAAGACCCGCGAGGAGACTCTTCATTCATCGCAAGCAAGAATCAGCAAACGAGCTCGCCTGCTCGTTGCCAAACCGACCACACAGCGGAAGAAGCTCTCGAGCCTGGAATCACTACCTGTCGAGCTAATCGAAAGGATTTTTCTATATTCGTTGAACGTGAACTTTGGTCGCTCCTCATTACCCCTCAAAGCAGCAGTCTCCAGCGAACGAGTTTATCGGGCCTTGATTCTGCTAGCCTTTTGGGACGATTCATCCACACTCATTGCAGGAACCCACAATTCCGAAGCAGCAATATCCAGAATTCTACGACCTATAGATTACCATCCCCTCAGTGATGCAGACCGCAGACATCTACAGGATGCCATCCTGCGCTGCAAATGGTGCACCATACCACTTCTTATGGCCCAATTACCCGACCTAATGCATCTTTGCATTCAGCGGCACTGGTTTGGCGCAGGGATCGTTATGGCCCCAGACCAAGAAGACGCACTGAACCTATTCCTCGCCAAAGAAATTGACATCCGTATCTTTGAAGGCATGGATGGGCCTTCTAACACTGACACCAACAACACTAGCCAAGCCTCAACCCACTACACCCTAACCATTAACCCTCTCGTCTCAATCACAATCACCCACCACGAAACTAACCAAGTAATCACCCATCCTATTCTTGGTATCTTTCAAATACCCCCCAAATTCCTCGATGGCGTACCTGAAAACTCCGGAACAAAAGGCTTCACCTCTCCAGACCACATCCACCTTCTTGAAACCCTCCGCATCGCCAGCGGCTTCAACCGTACCGAACTAACTAGACCCACCGTCGCGATCTCCCGCCCCTCTCTACAACAGGGCATCCACACCGCCCTCGTTGAAAGTAACCGCAAAGCTCTCACTATACTACTTAAAATCGATGAATATCACTTCCGCTGTGAGAACACCCCTTTCACCAACGACCACAATCCCGCTGTGGCTACACCATACACCCTCCCCGCAGAACACTTCCGGACTGCTGTACGTGTTAACCGTCACGACCCGACCTTCTTCCAGCTTCTTGTCCGCGCAAGCACCGAGTCTGTGCCCGCCGATGACTCGGAAATCACCGAGTGGGCCATGCAGCGTGGAGATGTGTTCGGGCGCTGGTTGTTAGATCTGATGCTACATTTACCAAAACAGATTGAGGCGGCGCGGACGAACCCCGCCGAGCAGGCGGTTTTTTATTTGGGACGGGCGAATTCGCAGAGGGAATTGGCGAGACGGTATCTCCGGGAGGTGTTGGACGTGGAGGAGTTGGGTTCTTGGATGGAGGAGACCGCGTTTGATGTTTCGCAGTTATGGAGCATACCAGGGGCATAGACCACGATATTCTCGAGTATTAGGTAAATGGGAAATACCATCTTTCATACACCAATCACATGTTTCCTCGTATACCCGGAGGATGTCTCTCCACGCCCAGAGCAACAAGACATACGATACGCATAATCTCGTTCGTATTTCAACACTCCACAGGATATATGTACTTAACATATACTACAAACCCACCACAAAACAACATAGGTAAGTAGTGGTTGATAGAATGAGTCTCTGCCGTGGCTACTCCCGCACAATACAATGGTACTAGTACTCCATATATAGGGCTGTAGGGCTGATAGGGAAGTGACCCTTAGACATGGCGCTTTTGTACCCAGAAGAGAGATTTTCCCCGCGGTGTGGTTTGAGTCGAGTTGTGTCAGACAGCAAACTGCCAGCACATGTTTTTCGTTGCCCCAGACCAAGTTAGAGGTCATAGAAGGTGCCTCTCTGCCCGGCGGGTCAACCACATAGATACATGGAGCTCATGTCTGCAATCAAGTCTGGGGGAAGATGTTAGCTCGCAAACAAACATAGTCACATCATAATCCATACACGTGATCGATCACGTGTTAGATATACGACTAGCTCGCTCAAGAAATCCCCACGTGACTGACCCAGCTCTTATCGCCAAGACTAGCGCCCGGAAAAAAAAAAAGAAATCGAAAAAGAAGAATTGTACAGACGCCAAGAGACTCGACGGTGAACATCCTGCCACTTTCTCGTATCCACCCTCTTGATTCCTCACACCACTGGGACGGGATCCCGAAACTCTCGTCGACATGGGCAAGAGCAGTAAGAAGGACTCCAGCAAGGACAGCAAGATGGATGGGTCTCTTCCCCTCCTAGGGGCAAGCGCCTCCATTGATCCAGCTCTAGCTGCCTTGTTCCAGACCAGTGTGCGTAACAGATCATCCATGCCCCCTATAACATTTACTCTAAGACTAACATGACCTCATGCGGCTTCCTAGGCTGGCCCGGTAAAACCTCCGACGATCACCGCCGCCCTGCCCACACCCAAGCGGGCCGCGGACAACGAAGGCGAGGACGATGAGGATTTGATTTCAGAACCAGAAGATGATGAGATGCTGGAGGCCCCGGATGCCTCAAGTGATGCAGGTAGTGAGCCGGCGCAGGTAGCCGCTGATGCCTCCAGCCGGAAGCGCAAGAGGACCGCTGGGGAGGACGTCGAAGATACATACATGCGCCGCATAGAGAAGGAACAAAAGAAGGAAGAAGACAAGCAACGGAAGGAGAAGACGAAGCGGCAGAGGACGGCTGAGAGCGAACAGGATGAGGCCGAAGAAGAGCAGTCCCCAGACGAGGAAAGTCTTGCCGAGAATGAAGAAGAACTGGTGCCCCCCAAGCACGAGAGCCAGACCGGAGATGCCGAATCCAAGGAAGTTGACAAATCCAGCCGGACTGTTTTCCTAGGCAACGTGTCTAGCGAGGCGATCAAGTCCAAGACAGCAAAGAAGACCCTCCTCAAACACATGGCTTCCTTTTTCTCTACGCTCCCCGAGTCTACGGGACCTCACAAAGTGGAATCCATCCGTTTTCGCTCCACGGCCTTTTCTAGCGGCGGCCTGCTTCCCAAGCGAGCTGCATATGCCAAGCAAGAGGTGTTGGATGACACGACGCCCTGCACCAATGCATACGTTGTCTACAGCACTGTACAAGCTGCGCGCAAGGCGCCAGTGGCGCTGAACGGCACCGTTGTTCTAGATCGTCATCTACGCGTCGACAGTGTCGCACATCCTTCTGCGACCGACCATAAGCGCTGTGTGTTCGTGGGCAACCTGGACTTTATGGATAACGAGACCAAGCCCGAGGACGAAAACAGGAAAAAGAAGAGAGTGCCGGCTGATGTGGAAGAGGGGCTGTGGCGGGTTTTTAATGCGCATACGGGGGGATCAAAGAAGGAGAAATTGAAGAACGGCAACGTTGAGTCGGTTCGGGTGGTTCGTGACCGCGCCACTCGTGTCGGCAAAGGGTTTGCATACGTCCAGTTCTATGATCAAAATTGCGTGGAGGAGGCTCTATTGCTGGATGGCAAGCAATACCCGCCCATGCTCCCGCGGAAACTTCGTGTGGTGCGAGCCAAGAGGCCCGTGAAGAAACGCGAGGATAGTGGCAACCAAGGAAACAATGCAGACAAGACCCTCCAGGGCCGTGCTGGGCGGCTTTTTGGCAGAGCCGGTGCCGCTAAGCTGAAAGCTGCGGGAAAGACTTCTATCTCGCAGAATTCCTTGGTGTTTGAAGGTCATCGGGCCACGGAAGGTGGCACTTCACGCATCCGAGTCAAGACCAAGAGCCGGGGCTCCAAGGGCAAGCCAAATAACCGCAGCAGCAAACGTGCTGCGGCCTACCAAGCTGCTGGAGGGAGAAAGGGCAAGATGGGTCAGTAGTTGGCGATGGAGCCGAGGGTTAATCGGCGTATGGTGTATAGATCTTTCACGATGTAATTTATTCCATGGGTATGTCCCGGCTGCAAAAAGCAAATCGAGGAGGGCGAATTGAATCATCACGGCTTGGATATCCATCAATTGCATGTAGATCCATCATCCTTTTCCCTTATAGGCTATCTCTTGTAGGGTAAGCTCATTCCTCCCATCAATCCTAACTCCCTCTGCTTTACTCATACGTAAACTTTTTTTTTTTTTAAAAAAATATTATTAGACCGTTTACAACTCTTGGAAGATCATATACTCTTATATCACATACAGCTAGACTTTCCCAGCACTAAACTACACTTGCATGTAGAGTCGCCCGAACATCCCCGCAACTTGTTTCGATATAAAATCTCTGCAAAAAGAGTTTTTCTTCTGTAGATTTCTAGAAGAGCGCTACTGTGGCAGATCTGTGAGTGAGTCATTTTTATCAATTATTCTAAATTCATATAATGTGACACCCACCGCCTGCCAGGGGTCGGTTACGCTGGCTGTCTATCCGTACCAGTGTCACTGTCAGGGCTTACCGGGCCATTTTCACGTGACCGGATATGTTCACGTGCGTGGGGCATAACCCCTCACACCCCGAATTTCATCGATCGTATCTGCTACACACCCAATGGTTGGAGTATGTAATGCGTAAGTACCTTAGTAAGATAAGCACCGTGGGTGCGATTCCGGAGGGCTATTATTATTCCTTGTGTATGGAAATAAGTTGGGGCGAAACCTTGGATCCGAACCACCCCACCCAAATGCTATCAATCAAATCTGATTATCTTCCGAGGGGTTGGGTTCGAAAGGCCCGGATCAGATTAGATTGTACTTCGGTAGCACTGCAGTCGGACCAATACGGAGAATATACTATCTTCCCTGTAACACTCAGGTACATGGTAAAATATAGTCACGGATACATGCAGTAAGTACCTAGGTAAGTCTCAATATTTTCGATCCAGAAATGGGCCAACTGGCGTTGTATTTACCTCCTACTTTATTGTGAGGAGGGCAGTTGGATCTAGGCAACGGCTTTCCATTTGATGCCAATCTTCCAGCTTCCTCTGTACGGATGGAGTGTGTACCTTGAGTATCTTATACTTGGGCCGTATGAGGGATTAATCTACCGGAGTAAGTAGGCCATGATGAACAATCTAGCATAGTAGTAATTTCCACATGATTTTTCAATGGTTTACTAGTCTATACTATACTCCGTGCTGTGTGTGTACAACACAGTATGGGTATTGTGTAGATAGTGGGGATACCTTGGTCTCGTGTCGACTCTCGGCATCCACCTTGTACCAGGTGCGTACACTGTGTAAGTAAGGTAGGACACTCCGTACTACTGTAGGGAACGAGTTACGTACGGTACGGAGTACCTTAGACTGTAGAGACATGCTGGGTTTTTTCTTATCAATCGTTCCGAGTCCCCACCTTCACTGGGCGTCATCTCCGGTGTCAGTACTAGCCGATACCAGTATCCACTTAGTAGGCATGATGGAAAGCTACTCGACCTATAGGGAGTAGTCGTGACATCCACACCATCCCACCAGCACCAAGAGCCACCTGCTCACTGCTGAGATGCTCAGTCTCGTCTACCCCTCCGGTAATTTTGGGGGGTTTTTCAGCCAGACAAAGGATGGGGCCGGCAGCTTCTGGGTGAAACAAACCGTCCCGAGTCGCAGTTTGCAAGTGCGTCGAGCAATAATAATTCCAATACGAGCAAAGTCCCGGCTTTGAGTCCGGAACACCGTGTAGCCGATCTCGGAAATCCGGCAATTGGAGAAAAGATACATAAGCCCACGGCAGGGACCACTGTTTTCTGAAAAGCTTTCCCAGTCATTCCCCCAAAACCACACCTCACCCCCCCCTCCTTCCAAGATGTACTCCCAATTCTGGCCTAAGGGTGGCCTCCCGGGCATCCTACACCATTATGTACGTGCTGGTCCCCCCCTCCCTTCACCCACAACTTCGGGATCGGTCATGGCTAACCACCGTTTGAATCATGCGCGAATAGACCGAAACACTCGTCTCATTTGAATACACATCCACTGCTGTCCGCCAGCCTCACAGCATTCTTTTTGTTGGAGGTCTCGGAGATGGTCTCGCAACCACATCCTACATGGCTGACGTTGCCCGCGCGCTACAAAAAACCGAATGGTCTCTCTTCACCCTGAACCTTACCTCATCCTATCAATCATGGGGTCTTGGTCATCTAGACCGCGACACCGATGAGATCGCACAATGCATTCGCTACATCAAAGATTACAAGACCGAGAAATACGGCAACGGAAAGATCGTCCTCATGGGCCACTCGACCGGAAGTCAGTGCGTCATGCACTATCTGTACCGTCCAAACCCTCACACGAGTGTCCCCGCGTTCGACCCGTGGCTGGAGCACGTCGAACGTCTGCCGCTCGATGGAGCAATCATGCAAGCCCCGGTGTCTGACCGGGAGGCCATTCTCTGGGTCCTGAAGATGGGCATTGGTGGTAAGACCGGGGACGAGTGCCGGGAGGTGTATAAGAAGGTGGAAGCCATGGCAAAGGAAGCCATTAAGCATGATGGGAAATATGACACAATTCTTCCCGTATCGTTGACTTCTCAGATCGGCTACCCGGGAAATACCCTGCTGAGCTGTCGGAGATTCTTGAGTCTTGTCAGTCCTGATAGTCCTCAGTCGCCTGGTGAGGATGATCTATTCAGCTCAGATTTGAGTGATGAGCAGCTGGGAACGACATTTGGAATGATCAAGCAGCAGGGCTTGTTGAGACACAAGTTGATGGTGCTGTATTCCGGAGCCGACCAGTCGGTTCCGGACTGGGTGGACAAGGAGAAGCTGCTGTCGAGGTGGAAGAACGCCGCAGACCGCAATGGAAAGGACCAAGTCTGGGATCCAGCGAGCTCAATCATTCCGAATGCTTCTCATGCACTAAGTAACGATGACCAAGCCGAGCCACGGAAGTTCCTCGTCGAGAAGGTGCTGGGGTATTTGAAGAACGTGTAAAGATAAGCCAAAGACAATAATTATGGGAATGTCCTTCTAACGCAAACTATATGAAAAGAAATATGAATGATTACACCCAAAGTTCCTTCGCCGATGCTACAATTGAAAAGCAGGCTTTGCGGATCAGTAGCCAAGCTGGAGTAGATGCGTGGAATATGGCGAACCGCCTCGAGGTTGGGGGCAAGGCTGCGACGAGTGTCCAAGTTAATCATCCGGTTTCGCCACTAGCGAGCCGTACTCTGCAAGCGCGCTGTCTATTGAAGTGTGCTTCACTCCTTGTCTTGTTGTACCTTTCCGCTGCATATCTCGGTTCGAACAAAGATTGCGGAGGACTACCAGACAATTAGCTACTAGGCAACACAAGATAAATTACATGGCCTGGGTGGAGAATGGCATGAGTATAGAGGTAGTTACGTCTTGAATATGATGACATGAATATTCTTAGCGCAGCCCCAGAGTACCCAGAATATGAAGGTCAAGTTCCTCTTTTTGGAAAGCAGGGAGGCGCTACGGAGTACTCCGTACAGCCACACCACCTAGGCCTCCAGCCTGCCAGCAATCAAGACTCGCGCTAACTAACTAATAATCAATCTCAAGCCCGGTATATTAAGGCTCCGTTATGCGGGCTCGGTCGGGTGGTCACCTGACCGACCACCAGTCGCCCCTGACCACCCAGAGTTACTCGGCGTCTGTTTTTATGGCCTTCCCTGTACTCCGTGCTCCGTATTATTATTCCTTCTCCATTCATTTAGCATCATCTGGCCGTCAATCGGATTGAACCCTTTCGACTACTTTTTAATCCATTCTCTATCCATCCAATCGCTCCCCTCCCCTCCACCACCCATCCTGCCAACAGTGCCAAACCCTCCATATTCGGCCACCCAACAACAAACACATGTCCTTGAATCCTTCCCCTCTCCAAAAAAAATTCGTTATCAATGGTCCTCATCGCCCCTGTAGCACTCAGTGCCTCCACATGCGCAATCTTCGGCTGCGGTGTCGTAAACAGGTGCGCTTGTTTATATGACATTGACAAATCCCCCACATTATCAACCACATGCCCAACAACTTCTCCGTTCCGCTGCAACAATTCTACCAACCCCTTTCTTACATAATAAATAACCGTGTGCGCTCCAAGCCTGCGACAGAAGTTCATATTCCTTGTCAAGGACTCAAGAAAGACGTCGTCACTTCCGCCCCCAGGATCCGCGCGATTTGGATCGCGAAGATCCCTACGCCGCCGCTGCCACCATAAAAACTCTCTGCCCGGGCTTGATGCTGGACGGCACCAGAGCCTTGTAAGCCGCCATACCGGCCGACGTGAAGTCGACCGATGACTTCTTGCCCTGAGCCATTTGTGCGGGGAGACCCGCCGCTGCGGGGAGTCGATCAGATTAGATCGATCCACCCAGTGTGCAGCCAGTCGGCATTGAGCAATGTAGCAAAGACCAACCAATAATCATGATTCTCATATGAGTTCATATGAGTGAGGGACTGCTGGAGCTGTGGCATTTTCCTGTCAGTCATGTCCAGACCAGATGAGATCCTTCCTCGTAGCGAATTCCGCAGCAGAGGACCAGGAAGAAACGCGACAGGCGGCCGGCCCGGTTGGAGGAGGCCCACCGGGATCTTGCCGGCGGTGCAGACTGCAGAGAACACGCAGTCGGTACCACTCTACTGACCACCGGGCCAGAGAACCAGGCTCTGCCGGCCACTAATCCGTCCAACCCGAGTGATCCCTGCCGGATCATTCGTCCCGGACGCACCGCCCCGGCCCCAACGTACTGCTGTGCGCGCTGACTAACGGCCGGCAGTAACCGGGCTCTTATATCACCGGAGCTTCCCCGCGCGTCTCCTCACTCCTCACTCCTCACTCCCTCTCGCTTTCCCACCCTTCCCATTTGGTTCTGCGATTCAATTCGAAGATCCGACATCACCATGCAGTCCTCATTGCTCCTGCGTGCCCGGGGCCTGTCCCCCAAATGCCTCTCCGTCCCTATCGCCCGCACCGGCGCCCGCGCCATGGGCTCATACGCAACCTTCAAGGTGCCTCGCATTGACAACGAGCCTAACGTGAGTATTGTCGCCCATCGATCGGCTCGCCACCCGAATCACACTCGACTCACACTCGCAGAAATACTACGCCCCCGGATCGCCCGACCGCAAGGCCCTCGAGGAGGCCCTCGCCAAGACGAAGCAGAGCGCTCCCCTAACCGTGCCCTTGGTGATCGCCGGAAAAGAGGTCAGACAACAGAACCGGTCGCGAGGGAATCACTAACGCCCGGCAGATTAAGAGCGCCCAGTCCGAAACCCAGAGCAACCCCTCCTCCCACGCCCCCGTAGCCACCTACGCCAACGCTTCCGTCGCCGACGTTGAGACCGCCATCGATGCTGCCCTTAAGGCGCGCAAGTCGTGGGCCGCCACCTCCTTCGCCGACCGTGCCAGCATCTTCCTCAAAGCGGCTGACCTGATCGCGACTAAGTACCGCTACGACGTTATGGCGCTGACCATGCACGGCCAGGGCAAGAATGCCTGGCAGGCCGAGATCGACTCTGCCGCCGAGCTGTGCGATTTCTTCCGCTTCGGCGTTAAGTACGCCGAGGAGCTGTACGCTCAGCAGCCAGTTCACCACGCTCAGGGTGTGTGGAAGTGAGTATGTCCGGACCAGGTACATAAACACAACTAACCGGAACAGCCGCGTGGAATACCGCCCCCTGGAGGGATTCGTGTACGCCATCAGCCCCTTCAATTTCACCGCCATTGGCGGTAACCTGGCGGGTGCCCCCGCCCTGATGGGCAATGTTGTTATCTGGAAGCCCTCCCCGTCCGCTATTGCCTCCAACTGGCTCGTGCACCAAATTCTGCTTGAGGCCGGTCTGCCCAAGGATGTTATCCAGTTCGTCCCCGGTGATGCAGCGGAGGTGACCAACACGGTCCTCAACCACCGCGACTTCGCGGCCCTCCACTTCACCGGCAGCACGGCCGTTTTCCGCAGCCTGTACGGTCAGATTGCTAACGGCGTCGCTGAAGGCAAGTACCGCAGCTACCCCCGCATCGTCGGCGAGACGGGCGGCAAGAACTTCCACCTGGTGCATAAGTCGGCGGATGTGCGCAACGCGGCCGTGCAGACCGTGCGCGGTGCCTTTGAGTTCCAGGGTCAGAAGTGCAGCGCCACATCACGTGCTTATGTGGCGGCCTCTATCGCCAATGACTTCCTTGCGCAGGTCGCGGCCGAGACTAAAACTATTAAAGTCGGCGAGCCTTCCGACTTCACCAACTTTTGCGGTCCGGTCATCCACGAGGCCTCCTTCAAGAAGTTGTCCCAGGTGATCAACGAAGCCAAGAGCGACCCCGAGCTGGAGCTAGTGGCCGGTGGCACCTACGACTCCTCCAAGGGCTGGTATATCCAACCGACCGTCTACCGCACGTCGAACCCGGACCATCCTCTGCTGTCACGCGAGCTGTTCGGGCCAATCTTGGTTGTCCATACTTACGCTGACAACACGGAAGCCGACTTCACCAAAATGTGCGAGAAGATCGACCAAACAGGCGAGTACGCTCTGACTGGATCCATTTTTGCGCAAGACCGCGAGGTCCTCCGGATGGCGGACGACGCGCTTCGCAACACTGCGGGTAACTTCTACATCAACTGCAAGAGCACTGGCGCCGTAGTGGGCCAGCAACCCTTCGGCGGTGCGCGTGCCAGCGGCACGAACGACAAGGCGGGCAGCGGCAATCTGCTGTCGCGGTTCGTGAGCCTGCGGTCAATCAAGGAGGAGTTCGTTCCGACCTACAAGGTGGAGTACCCGAGCAATGCTTAATGATTCCTCCATGTTTGTTGCTTGTTACTTCGTTGCATTTTTGGCATTGAGCGATCATGTTTTTGTATGATAAATCCACCCATGTCGATCGGATTCTTCCCAGTCCAAATATTTATACAGAATCTGTAGTATGTACTGTGTACCTAGTAGTAGCTGTAGTCTGAAGAATCAAATCAAATCAAATCAAGTTCGATTAGCTTAGTCGAGTCAGCTGCTAATGCTAGCTATGTAGGCGCTTCTCCAGTGAAGCAGGAACTTGATGCCGTACGACTAAAAACGCTCAAAGCTCGCATGAATTAGAGCAAGGCGTGCAGGCAACTGGCCCTAGTGGCCACAGCTCTGTTGCCTTTGTTCTCGTGGCTCCCGTAAATCTCCCCCTATTCCACTAACCTGATCCCAAGTGCTTGGTATGCGTGTCCTCGCTAGCGTGACTCTCTAGCGAGCCTGCTCTGTGTGATGAACCAAGCGAGATCCGTGATAGAAATCGGTGTATTGTACTAAAACCATCGAAACCGAGGAAAAAAGAAAACAGGAAACGACTACAGGAGGGCGAGGGGTGATATACCCCGCGCGTACAAACAGTTTCCATCACGTGTGCTGTTTACATAATCATGCACGTGATCTACGTGACCGGTAAGTCCTGACACGCTTCCTACTCATTAATATTGTCCCGATTGTCCCGATAGCCCGCCGGCCTATGTTTTCGGTTAGCCTCTCGGGGTCGATAGAGTTCCATATGGCCGAAGGGGCCGAGCAGGCCTGTTTACAGCATGAACTCAGTGGTATAGCGGACCGCAACCGTATGCAGCATTCCGGAACCCGAAAGATAATCTGAGGGTTCATGAACACTGGGCAGGCAATAATTTTCCATTGTCAAAGCATTCATGGTGAGAAGGCCAGGTTCTGGAAGACACTCCATGTCAAAGGGGTCTGACACATCGTCATGTGATAGTTAGGTTTGTTTTGGTCCGCGGTGGGATGCAGTTGTCGTGTTGGAGAGGACTGCGCCTAATTCCCTTCCCAGCGCCATCTGGCGAAAAAGAACCGTCAAGGATCTTTGGTTATTGTAAGTAGACATTCTTCGAGTGTGCCCTAACCGAGTGGTCGTCTGATCTGGATAGCTTTTATAACCAGATGCGAGGGCTATATTTATGCCCTGTAAACAAACCCTTTCGGTGTCCCAGCCTTTGCTCGTGGCATCTATTCTGTTCTACTCTAGCGTTCGAGACCCGCGTAATATTACCGGGCTGGTACCGTACTACTTACCTTAGTGTGCCATGCGATTACTTAACTCAGTATTCCCGGCAGCAAGATAGGTAAGGTGCCTGGAGACCCTGTGGAGTACCGTAGGTTTTTCAGACAGTATTAGATTAGTCCTGGCTGAACTACTTACAGAGGCAATCCTTTATAAGACAGAAATCTGGATTTCAATCGCCTATCGCCTTATCCTAGGTAGAAAATTGCCCCATATATATCGATGAGACCTCTTGTGAATGGTGTAAGCTATTCAGCGCGGGCTGCAGATAATTAACCTTGAGCACGCCTTCCTTCATTTATCCTGTATGAGACTGTAACCTCCGGTCAAACAGTATAACACCGCAGGAACTAATGATATAAGCTACTTCTTTCAGCCAGAGCTACTCTTAAGCTGCATTCCTATAATAACTTAATTTAGTCGAACTGGAATTAAGTGATGATTACCTGGGCGGTGCTGGTTATTATACAGGAGGTTGAAGGCGGCGCTGGCGAGCCAGACAGTAAAAAAAAAAGAAAATATATTTCAGCGTAGCTAATAGTAAAGCAGATCCCCTCAACATATAAATACACCTCGAGAAGCTAAAGCAGGTGATGGGACCACAGTCCCGTCTCGGCGACAAACTCGTTGCTCGCGTTGAAACGAGCCTAGCTAATATCCACACATCAGGCTCTGCAGACGGACCACACGATGCTAGCAAGAACGTCGGAATAATGGGACCAGTGGACCAGTCGTGGTAGATCTTCGACCAGGCCAGCCTACAATCGATGCTTTACTCGGACTGGATGGTCTAGAATCAAGTCGACAGCGGCTTCATGCGCACGGATGGGATCGTAGCAGAGCGTGCAACTAGGGTGGATTTCGGGCTGTCGATACGCGACGACATGCTATCCGGCGTCATTTCGCCTTCCGATGACTCCCCCCAGCCCGTAGTGGTGTTGTCGACCGGGGTTGTCGGTGTCTCGTCTTGCTGGAGTACGGTTCGCTCTACTCCTGTAAAATACTGCAAACGCGGTTACTCGCCTGGTCTCTGATAGGGGAGATTCTCAATTACCTTAATAGTTTTCAGTCTCAGCTCCAGAGTGGCATCCTCATCTACAACCACTATACTGCAGGGGTGCATCTGCAGACAAGACAGGGTACACATATGGCTCACACCCCCTTCAACTGCCTGTTGAATGGCGAGGGCCTTAGCTGTCCCCGTCGCAATAATTATCACTTCCCTAGCATCCATTATTGTCTGCACGCCGACCGTCAGCGCCATGCGTGGCACCGCGTCGAAATCTCCGTTGAAGAACCGCGCATTCGCAATTCTCGTCTCGTACGCGAGGGATTTCACTCTTGTCCGGCTCGCCAGGCTTGACCCCGGCTCGTTGAACGCAATGTGACCATCGTTGCCTACCCCACCGAGGAACAGCTCAATGCCTCCTTTAGCCTTGATCTTTTCCTCGTAGGCAAGACACTCCTCGCCCAAATCCTCTGCGTTCCCATCGAGTATGTTGACGTTGTCCGCGGGGATATCAATATGGCGGAACAAATTCTGCCACATGAACGTGTGATAGGATTCGGGATGATCACGGGGTAACCCCACGTACTCATCCATGTTGAACGTCACGACATTCTGGAATGAGACTGCGCCCTGTTTGTGCGCGGCAGCCAACGCCCGGTAGACAGGCAGCGGGCTACTTCCCGTGGGTAAGCCCAGGACAAACGGCCGCTCTTCGCTGGGGTTAAAGTCGTTGATTCGCCCTGGGATGGATAAGTCTCAAACCTGCGGGGTAAAGGTGTTATACATACCTACTATATAGCCGGCGATGTACTGCGCCGCTTGCTCAGGACGATCTCGGATGATCAAACGCATCTTAGCTGTTCAGTGATTCGAGCAGAGATTAACTGTAGAGGTGGAAGTAAGCCTTTGATGAAGCTGTTCCGAAAAGCTGGAGGACTGAGTTCTTATCACTTGACAGGTGATGGTCGGCGATCAACGTTGGCGATGACGACGGAACCGGCGAAATCCGGCTGTCCGGCGGGGCGGGAAGAAAGAAAGACCCCGATAGTCGTCCCTGATTTCCGGATCCGGGGATGTCCGGTGCTGGTCCCGCTTCGATATCAGATTAACTGCGGTGAATGAAGAAGGGTATCACTGCTGTGAATTGGTTTGTTCAACTGATAAGTTCAATCGAATTGATTCCACGTTCGAGGACTCTGCCAAACGACCTTGCCAATGATGTCAATTATATGTCAGTCTACATATGTCGGCTGTTCGCTGATGCAACAGCACAGGAAGTTGCCCGGTAGTAACTTGGCTATACGACCCTGAGTAAGCACCTGATCTTATTAAAGTATACAACATCGCAATCCCACTCCACAGTACTATAGTATTCCACACCCACAGCCCCACTTAAGTCAGGTGGTATTATTCGGCCGATCTCACGGTAGTACAAAAAAAGTACCGTATCAGCGGACAATGGTCTTTCTTCCCGACAATCCTACTTCAACTAATAACACTTATTAAGTCACATTCCAAACCAAATAAACCTATGTAACCATACCATCATCCACCCCAATCGAAAAAAAAAATACCCCATCGTACCCTCTTCCCCCTCACATAAAAATAAAAAATAATGCTATAATCTATTCTTTCTTTGTCCTTAAAATCTTCTTTCTTTATTTCCGACTTCCTACCCCCCATTACTCTAAAATTAAAATAATTAATCCTCTGACCACTATATAGATATAGTTACAAATATATTGAACAGGAAACTGAAAAATATAATTATAAAGACCAGCCAAGCAATAGTAATACTATTTACCAGCTACTTCTTCTATCCGCCTATATAAAAGATCCTGTAATAGTAGTATATATTCTTACAGCAAGTAACTTAGTATATTTGTAAAAATTAGAATAAAGTATACTATATCAGTAATAGTAACAACTGCGCTGAGTATACTGTTAAAGGCGGTACTGCTACTGAAATAGAGACACTCTATAGTAGTAGCTACAGCGGTAACAAGAAGTTAAGTATTGAAGAGAATACTAAAGCGGGGGTAGACACGCGCCTACAGATACAAGAATAGTATAGTATTATTACGGGCGAAGGCCCAGAGTACTTATAAAATTAAAAGCTGGGAGGAGATAATACAGGAGCATAGAATAATAAAGAGAATGAAGATTAGATCAAAAGTACTGCCGGCGAATTCAGTAGCTTTAGCAGAAGAATTCCGTTAGGGGTAGACCGGTATTAGTAGTTAAGAGGACGGAGTAGTCTTACACGCTGAATATCAGAGTAATCAGGTACTAGATAAGGCCTGTTATAAAGACGATGGTAATGGTTATCCCGATGGCGAGGGAAGCGTTACGAGAGGGCTGTGGTTAGTGTATGGGCTTGAGGCGGTTGGGGGGGGGGGATTATGGAGGGGGCGTACATTGGGCATTTCTTCGGTGATGTGGGTGATGCCGTCGAGTCCACCGATTGGGCCAACGAGCTTCTTCGATGGACGCAACCGGATCAGACCAACCCCCCACCAAATAACACGATCAACACCGGCAACAACACCAATTACGAGGATATATTCTCGCTGTTTCCCGGTAATCCTGGCGGTGATACCAGTAACAATACCCCGGCGCAAAGGTCAACCATTCATGTGACCGGTGATATCACAGGTGATTTGGATCGGGATCTAGGGTTTAATGTCGATGAGGTTTTTTTAGTTAATTTGGATTAATTAGAAGGTGAGGAGATTATATTAATAGCGTATAATGTACGCTAAATGATGATTATATAACGATGATATTTTGTGCCAAGTAGTACATATATATGCAGTATCCGTAAATCCACTACACCTCACGGACTATAGAATAAATGAACTAATCTGAACCTTGGCCTCTCGATTCGATCTATTCTAAGTATATAATCTGCAATAAATAAAAGAAGGAACAAAAAAAAATTAACTGTCACTTACTGACCCAATCTTTTATCGCATACTGGACTGAGGTAGTCGATTGGTAGGTAGATCATCGGATCTGTTATTGCTTGGTAGTCCACCGATTACTTTCATCGCCCTCCTTCCATTGTTGTTCGACGTATCCGAGCTGCTTCTTAACTCTCTGTACGAGGTCCTTATCACCCGTGTTTTTGCCCAAGTTGTCACTGAGCTTGACAGCCGGACGGCCGTTAGCGGTGGCGATCTTGATGACAATATTCAAGGGCTTGGATTTCTCGTTGTTAGATTTGTTGGTGTAGTCGTCTAGGGGCAGTAGGTTAGTCTTTGTTTAGAATAGGGTGGGCATTAATTGAGGGGGAAATGTACTGGTGAAGAAGGTACCGACGCCGAAGGTAGGGTTGAACCCGGCCTCTTCGGCAATAGTCTTGTACTCGAGACAGGACTCGATGTTCAGGGAGTCGGAGAAGACCACGGTCTTGCGGTCCTTGATGCCCTCCCGGTTATAGAACTCCCGCACCTGCTTGACGAAGTACGTCGGGTCGCCCGAGTCCTGGCGCACACCGCTGTAGACTTGGGCGAATGTCTTATTAGAGTATTCGCCTTGGGCGTCGTCCAGAGGCGCGGCGATAGGTGCCTCAGTTTTAGCTTTACATTGGATCAAGGGCTCGACTGTTGTGCTGGGTCCTGAGGCAAATGAGCTAACTGCACCGGTACCGGCGCTGGTGAACGCCGGTATTTGTTTCCGGAATGCGTCGAGGAAAGCCGGCGTTCCGAATGTGTCCGTCAGGGCAATTCCCAGGACCTGAGTTGGGTCAGTTAGAGGGCTGGGGGACAGGAAATCTGCGGGCTTACTCCTTCGCCAAAGCACCCAAGCCAGTACCGGAGGGCCAGCTTATTTGCGTTCATATAGTCATCCGTGATCGCGGCAATGGTCATGTACCACTCATGGGCTACGGTGCCAACAGGCGCAACGCCGTATTTCATTGCGAAATGGACATTGCTAGTACCGGTAAACTGGCCCTTCCACCCCTGCTTCTTGCCCTCCTCCGCAGCCTGACTCAATCCCTTCATAACTAGGTCCTGAGTGTGGTAGTCACGGCGTCTTCGCGATCCGAATTCTGAGAATATGCATCCGTTTTCCAGCAATGCACATCCCTTACGACATGCCTTCTCTTTCTGGTTGGTGTAGTCCCAGTCCTTATCGCTGAACATGAAGTAGGCCTGACTCGTTAGAGCCAGCAGTGGGATCTCGTACAGAATTGTCTCGACCCACAGACCCTTGATGATAAAGTCCACGTTACCCTCATCTTCATCACTGTCAGTGTCCTGCGCGGGGGTGAAGTGAACCTCAATCTGTTCGGAGGGCTTGAGTGTGAACGTTGTCAGATAGTTCAGATAGGCGTCGTTGAAGTACGGGCATCGCAGCTTCAGGAACTCGATTTCGTCACTCGTGATGCGGATATTCGCAAGGACTTATCCAAAGAAGCTAGTCAGTGACTATCCAATCCCCGATAAGAACCTCACGCACCATCCATCTGCTCCAGGAGCCATTTGTAAGCGCCCCGCGTTAACTTCATCTGCGGAGTCCGGTTCGTGAAACCGTACGTCACATCTACGTTGGAGGAAACGGTTAGACGAGCCACACAGCGCGTGGAGGATGGATTAAGCGCTTACAAACATCCGGGAAGTATTTGAGGATAGCACATTGCATAGTCAGCTTGTATAAGTCGGTATCCAGCAGAGAGGAAATCCCCTCCGGGAGCGCAGGCGAGGCATCTTGACCCATGATGCGATGACGAGGTTTTGGCAGGACCGGACAGGGAGGGGAAGCTCAGGAACAGGTTGTAACACCCGGCGCCAGCCCGGGGAAGTTAATAGTCGCTGCCTAAGCGAAGCACTCGGAGGTAAGTACTCAGAAGAGAAATCTCCAGGCTTCCTGCGCGGGGAATTGCCGACTTGACACCGTTTGCACTGTTTGCACACCGGGTTTCGTCATCAGGCCGGCATTGCCAGGCCGCGCTGGGCTTCCAGTTCGGCAAGCGTCATAAACTTTATGCCTTACAAATCAGGCTCCCGACACCTGCTCAGTTACATCAAATCAAATCAAGTTCTAGTTATTGGCCTAATGGAGCCCGCTACTGATGCTAGCAATGTAGGCACTTCTCCGCGAAGTAGGAACTCGATGCCATATGCCTGAAAATCCTCAAAATTCTTAAAACTCGTATGAATTACTCCTAGGAGCCTGAAAGCGTGACTCTACAGCTAAAATAAAAAAAGGAGTATGACTACTGGCCGGGGGCTAGTTGTCTGTGGGCCTTCATCCCTGTGGCTCCTGTACATCTCCTGTTTCGTCAAACTGGTCCCAACTGCTTCGTATGGATGTTCTTGTTAGTATAACTCTCCAGCTAGCCTGCATCGGGGCCTCCTACCTATTATCTTTAGTTTGCGAAGCGCTTTAGCGCGAAGCAATTCTAAGGTAGGTCCTGGCTGCGGAAGTCCTGCAATCTCTGGGCTCTGATTGGTCCATAAGTTTGACAAGTTCTGGCGTTCTTATTGGCTCTTTTTTTTGTCATCACGTGTTTTGTTCTGCTACTTGAAAGAGGGAACCGGGGTTTAGCCAATTCACTCGCTCAAAGGGGACTAGGGATTCCGGTCGCAGTGCTTATACAAGGCCTAATCAATAGGTAGGGATAACGATATACTGAGTGCTTAATTCTTCTATACTACGTGGCTGCTTGCTGAGCCTAATATAACTATCAGACTTTTCGCTTAGCGCAGCGGGTCCGGAACATGGATGTTCCGGCCAACCAATCAGGGCTCTAAGCCTCTGACCTCGTATCACTACTCTCCTACTCCGCCTTCTACTTAGTTTGACGAGGTGCTCGATAAGGTGCTTGGTGAGGTGCTTGGTGAGGTGCTTGGTGAGGTGCTTGGTGAGGTGCTTGGTGAGGTGCTTGGTGAGGTGCTTGGTGAGGTGCTTGGTGAGGTGCTTGACCAGGTGTTTGACCAGGTGCTTGACCAGGTGCTTGACCAGGTGCTTGACCAGGTGCTTGACCAGGTGCTTGACCAGGTGCTTGACCAGGTGCTTGACCAGGTGCTTAACAAGGTGCTTTACAAGATACTTGATTTAAAATAACCTAACTGAGGGTTACTCTGCGCTAAAACGCTTCGCAAATTAAAAAGTACTTTACAAGGTACTTGACGAGGTAATTGGTGAGATGGTAAGGTACTTAGACCAAGGGGCTTAATAAAGTGCTCTATAAATTTACATATGTGGCTTTAGTACTTCCTGTAGGAAAGGTGCTTCGCAATGCCTTGAGCTGGGACTCCGCAGGCCAGGACCTAGTAGTAAATAATATTATATGTCAGAGCTCTAACCAGTAGATCAAAAACGATATATCGCGTCTATCTGGAGAGCAGACGGAGAGATATGTCCTAGCATTATACTTCTGTGACTCATGGAAAGCCAGCAGCTTGCAACCTACCTGGTACTTACCTGAGGAAGTAGGCGCTTCCGTGACTGCCTTACTGTGTAATCCTACTACTACCTACCTACTATTATTACTCCATACCTCGCACTAGTCGTGGCTGGCCACCTCAACCAGCCTCTTCACTCCACGCCTGATCACTCAATGGCCCTTGCCTTTACCACAGTAAATGCCATTGATCGCGTCAGTTTCAGCGCTATTGCCTGGGCAGACTTTCTGTGTCCAATTCTCACTCGAATCAATGGTTGCAACCAAGCTGATGTGGGCAGCCTGAGGCCACAAGGCCACCAGGCCACCCGCACGGCACAGCCACTGCCGAGGCTCCGACGATCATCATAATCCCAGCCGACCGCGAGTCCTCGGTGACATCGTTGTTCGATTGGCCTGGACTTCGATCAATTGACCTTGATGGCAGACATCTGTTGAACCATGCCCCAATGAATTAAATAAGGGGTCCTCGATCGCCTCAATTCATCCGATCACAAATGGCTACAGGTTTGATGAGCCTACACTGAACTGAACGCTCTAGCAGCCTACCTACTGACAACCTCTAGTGCGAATCTGCGTCTGTGGCGACGAGGGCACTGGCAAGTCCAGCCTTATAACCTCCCTTGTGAAGGGGGTCTTTGTGACAAACAAGATCCAGCCGATACTGCCTCAAATCACGATCCCTCCTACGATCGGTACTCCCGAGAATGTCACAACAACAACAGTGGTGGACACCTCCGCTCTTCCGCAGGAGCGCAACAACCTGGCCCGGGAAATAAGAAAGTCGAATGTGATTCTGCTCGTATACTCGGACCATTACAGCTATGAAAGGGTCGCTCTATTCTGGCTACCATACTTCCGGTCTTTGGGGGTCAATGTCCCGGTGGTCCTTTGCACAAACAAGTCCGATCTCGCTGCGAACCATACGGAGTCTCAAGTTATTGAGGAGGAGATGCTTCCATTGATGGTGGAATTCAAGGAGATCGACTCGTGCATCCGGACCAGTGCCCGCGAACACCGGAATGTTAACGAGGCCTTCTTCCTTTGTCAGAAGGCTGTCACCCATCCGATCGCGCCGTTGTTTGACTCCAAGGAATCTTCCCTGAAGCCGGCAGCCATCGCAGCACTGCAGCGAATCTTCTACCTCAGTGATAAGGATAGGGACGGGTTCTTGAGTGACAAAGAAATCGAAGAATTCCAAATGAGGTGCTTTGAGAAGCCGTTGAGCGGTGAGGACCTAATTTACATCAAGGAGACCATTCAGAGAACACATCCTCATGCTGTGACTCCTTCTGGTATCGACTGCCGCGGGTTTCTACAGCTCAACAAGATGTATGCTGAAAAGGGCCGTCACGAGACTGTCTGGATAATCTTACGAGCATTCCAATACACGGACAACCTTTCGTTGCAGGAAAACTTTCTCCATCCAAGATTTGAGGTACCCCCCTATGCTTCAGCTGAGCTCTCGCCGGAGGGGTATCGGTTCTTTGTGAATCTCTTCCTTCTCTCAGACAAGGATAATGATGGAGGCCTGAATGATGCGGAGTTGGCGTCGCTATTTACACCGACCCCGGGATTACCAGCCTCCTGGGCGGACGGCTCCTTCCCATCCTCCACCGTGCGCAATGAAGCCGGCCATGTCACCCTCCAGGGATGGCTTGCACAGTGGAGCATGACTACATTTACATCACCCAAGACAACACTGGAATATCTAGCATATTTGGGGTTTGAGTCGGCCGACCGAAGCAACCCTTCCACAACGGCAGCCCTCAAAGTTACACGACCACGCAAGCGGCGCAAACGCCCTGGGCGGGTAGGTCGTAACGTTGTCCTCGGCCATGTTCTTGGGGCACCAGGCTCTGGCAAGTCTGCGCTACTCGACGCTTTCCTCTCCCGTGGATTTAGCACCACGTATCATCCCACGATCCAGCCTCGGACTGCCGTGAACACGGTTGAGCTTCCAGGCGGCAAACAATGTTATCTTATCCTAGGCGAACTCGGAGAGTTAGAACCTGCGATTCTCGAAAACCAGGCGAAGCTACTGGATCAATGCGATGTCATCGCCTACACGTATGACTCATCAGACCCTGATTCCTTTGCCTACATCCCTGAACTGCGGGCCAAGTATCCTCACTTGGAAGAGGTCCCCAGTGTGTTCATCGCCCTCAAGGCCGATTTGGATCGCACCACCCAGAGGGCCGAACATCAGCCCCACGAATACACAGCGATGCTGAATATGCCGAGCCCGCCGCTTCACGTCAGTGCCACGTGGAGCTCAATTCAGGAGGTGTTCGTTCACATCGCCGAGGCTGCCATGGAGCCCAGCACCGCCTTTCCGCGGAGCGAGGAAGATGTTGAGGGCAAATGGATGTCTTGGGGGATTGCCCTTGGTGCGGTGGTCTGCGCTGGGGCCGCGGCAGTCATGATATGGCGGAGAGTCAGTGGTAGTGGGGCTTGAAGAGTTTGGATAAGCTGTAGAATTTCCGTCGAGCTAGATACCCTTGACGTTTGATCCTTTAATTATCTTGTATAATTACTACCAGCCAAGTGCCTGAGATTGGGAGACCCATCCAGTGTTGATGTGGTCAATGCTATGTATAATGAACACCTAACAATGGGGTCAGCTAACCCACTTCCATCATCCTCTTCAACCCGCCATATACATCCGATATGGAGGTGGCCAGCAGAAGTCAGAACATAGTTAATTAGTTAGTTAGTTAGCTAGTTAGTTAGTTATAACGTATTCGGTAAGCGAGTCGGCCATGTAAGCGAGTCGGCCACCTCACGCGTTTTGACCGCGTCCAAAAAACATCACCTTATTCAACCACCAACCATGCCTCCAAAAGCGCGTCAAAATCCAAGAAATTCAGCTGAGAAAGAGAGGAGGATTCTAATTACTATCTCTGCTTTAAAAATATAAAAAATCTCTAATATTTATAAAGCAGTATGTATTTATAATATACCTTACTCAATTCTTCAAGACTGACTATATAAAAAGAGAAATTAATTAGAAATAAATACTAACTTCTATAAACTGACTTAAAATAAAAAGAAATTATTTATATAATAGATTCTATTACTTATTTAATATAGAGTACCTCCCTGACTATTTTATATATAAGAAATAGCTAATATTCTTTTTACTGTATATAATACTATACTAATTTAATCAGTTAGAAAGAAATAGATCTATAATTTTATTTAACAGTATAATAAACTAAAGATATATTTCTCTTAATAATATAACTATTAATATATTTAATATAAAGATCCTAAGATTATTAGAAAGTAGTTTAACTGTATATAAATTACTATAATATAATATAAGATTATATCTGAAGATATCTATAACTTTAATAAGACTGGCTTTACTATAGATTTAGTAATTACTACTAAAATAATTACTAGAGCTGATCTTTATAAAAAAATAACTCTTATACAGCCAGATAATTAAGAATAGATTACTTTTATTAAGTATATTAGTATCTCTGGATAGGCTCTTCTACTATATATTATTTTTAAAGAAAAGATCTATATAAAAAACTGGTATTAAGATATTTTATTATATAACTAGAGAATTAAAATCAGTTTTAATAATTAGATTAGTAATAAAATAAGTTTTTACTAGTTTAAAAATCTTTTTATTTTTATTACTACTGGCTGTATAACTGGAAAATATTATCTTCTAGTTCTTAATAGCTATAGAAATTATCTAATATTTTAATTTAATTAGATATATAATAAAAATAATATTATTTCTATCTGTATATCTATCTATTTTTTATATCTACTACAGCCTCTGGATATTAGCTGTTTTTTATTATTAAAATATATATACAGATATTTAGTAGAAACTAAGATATATCTCAGATTTAACTATATTAATAAGCTTGACTTTTTTAAAACTTTTTTTCAGATATATATAGAGATCTATAGTATTAGTAATATCTATAGTAGTTTCTCTACTACTGGACTAGTTTTATATAATCTAGAGTAAATATTTAGTTAGTTAAATATTTAATTAAGAACTTCTATATTACTAGATAATTAGTTAATTAATTCAGTATCTAAAATATTCTATACTACCAGACAGCTTGAAAAGCAGGTATCTATAGTAAGAAGAAAGTTTTAAAAATATATATAAGAAGGCTTTTAAAACCCTATATCTTTATTAGAGATTTAATTAGATAAGATTATTAAAAGTAATAAAATTACTTTAAATAAGACAGTTTTTATATATTAAGAAATCTATAATTTACAGGCTGTAAATAAGAAGCAGCTTTTAAAAAGAAAGAAGTTTACTAAGCAGTTTACTACTATAGAGAATCTTTTAATTCAGAAGAGTCAGAAGTAATTTTAACAGGAAAAACAGATCTTTAAAACTTAAAATACTGTATCTAGAGAATCAGAGCTTTTTGCAGTTAGACTATATATACACGCACTACTGCAGTGCTCTAATTATTATATTCGGGGGTATACTAGAGTCAGATATTCTAATCTATCTAGTAATTAGTTTTATATAGAAATGCAATTGTTTTGTTAGTAAAAAGATGCTCACCTAGTCATAGAAATCGGGTGGAGGTGGCCGACTCGCTTACATGGCCGACTTGCTTACCGAATATGTTATAATACTATACTTATATAAACAGTAAGATAGAAATAGGTATACAACTTTATCTAATAATATAATAAACTAAAGATATACTTTTCTTAATAATATAATTATCAGTATACTTAATACATAGTGGCCCAGGGGGGTTGGCAGTTAGGCTTTTACAACTGGTACTATAGTATTAGAGAAGATAATAAACTATTATTTATAGTTTTTAACTGATCTGAAAGAATATTTAATATTATTATTATATAAGTTTATTATAATTATAATAATCTTATTATTATAGTTTTCTATTATTAAATTCAGTCTATAATAAGTAATTATTATTTAATCTGATTAGATATAAGTATCTAATCTTAAATTATTATTAATTAATAAAATCTATATCTATTAATTCTAATCTTACAGAATTAAAAATTAATTATAATATAATATAATTTATAATTTAGATTAACAGTTTTATTATAATTATATAATTTATAATTAAAAATAATATTCTAAATTAATATTATATAAAATTAATATTTTATGAATATAATATAATATTAAAAGAATTATATTGTAAGGGGAACCTCTGGATTTGTACAATCGACAGAAGTGCCTGTAAACAAGAAGAAATCGTTGAAGAAGGAATCTTCATATTATTGAGGAGGTGGTCTTTTATCCGTCGGTTCACCGCTCTTTCGTACGAGGAGCAATGTCGGAGTGAGGTGTTAGCCGAGCCATTCCCTAGGGCCAGGGGCTTCCTGCCTGGACCCGTAACATATATAATTAATATTTAATAAATATATTAAAATTAAGATAGAATATTTATTTAATTTTAAAATCTAGTTTTAGTAATATTTATTTATTAATTATGAATAATTAAAAAAAAAAAAACTAATTTTAAAAAAAATATATAATATTATAAATAAAATATTATGATAGGATCTACTTGTCAGGATAGGTTGCCTGTTAACTAGATAAAGAATTAACTATAAAGTACTATTAATTTATAATAGAACAGATAAAGATAGTCTATATTTATAGAATAGACTAGAGTGGCTAACGGCCAGGTCAGGTCAGGTTAATTAAGATTTTTGTACCTGACCGCAGGTTATAGTCAGGTATAACGGTTAACCGCAGTTAACCGTTCTACCTGACGGTTAATCTGATTTTATACCTTAACCTGACCGCCAGGTTATGGCCAGGTTAAGGTTAAGGTATAACGGTCAGGTTAATCCACTCTATACCTGACTGCCAGGTTATAGCCAGGTTAAGGAAATTTTTATACCTGACCGCGGTATAGCTAAAAAACAAGCAGTTAACTGTCTTAACTATTCTTAGAACTAAGATCTGCCTGCTATACCTATTTAGGCTCTAGTATAGTTAAGATATATTCAGATTAAGTAGTTATTAATCTGACTATTCTAACTATTATCTAAAAGTATACAGAAATAAGTGTTTTAAATTAAAAAAAAAAATTAAGAAAAGTATTAGTATCTTCTTTATTTTTATCTAAAAGAATTAATCAGAAAATTCTAATAATATTAATAAAATTTAGTTTTTTATAAAATTATTATTTTTATAGTAAGAAATATATATAAATATATATAATTATAGCTCAGTTTAGACTATATATTTTAGTTATAATATATAATAATTAAAAAACTATATATTTATTATTAATTAGATTATTAAGAATAAATATACTATTTTTATTCTACTATTTTTTTTCTTACTCCAGCTTAGATAGTTTATTATATTTTTATTTTCTATCTAAAAGAGCTGAATTATCTGTATTATAAATTAAACTTAAAGAAAAATCTGTATAATATTATTTATATAGTTTTTCTCAGTAACTGTACTTTCTAATAATTATTAAATTTAATAATAGATACTATACCTCTTAGAGGGTTCTATAAAAGTCTTTTCCAGACTTTTTCTATTAATATAAGAATAATCTGACTGATCTTATTAATTTAACCGACCTGACCGACTTTGTTAATCTTATTAATCTATTAATCCTAAGTACTTATCTGATCTACTAATATAATAATAGTCTAGGATAGTACAGCTGATCAGTACTGTTTAATATATTTATCTTTTTTTTTATTATTTACTTCTGTAGTCTTCTTTTCTTATTTTCTTCTTTTTTTTTTATATTTAATATTTTGTTTTATTAGTATAAAGTTAGTAAGAATAAACTGATTTACTCGGCCCTAATATAAAAATCTACTTTTAATAATAGTTTATTATATCCTAATTATCTCTGTTTAAAAGAAGAAATTATTCTATAACTCTAGACTTAAGATATAATTTCCTGCTTGCTAGGTCTCCTGAAATAAATAAAATACAGCAGATACTTTAGCTATATTTAAAATATAATAAATTATATTTATATAAAAGTATATCTTAAAATAAAATTTTTTATTTTTATTTTTCTATATCTATTATTTACAGAGTAGTCTTAGAATTATAAATTAATTATAATTATCTAGCATATTTTTAAAAAATATTATTAAGCTCTTTTTTTCTATTTTTTAGATTTTTATAAATTGTAATAATACTTAAACTGAGATAAGGTTTTTAAACCAGATCTTTTCTTCTCTTCTAAATCTTCAGATTATGTGTGTTATTAGAGTGGATTAACCTGACCATTATATCTTAACCTTAATCTGGCTATAACCTGGCGGTCAGGTTAAGATATAAAAAATTTTTAACCGTATAATTATAGTTAGGTTAAGATATAACTATTATTTTAACTGTTTATACCTGCCGGTCAGAAAGATTAGATATAGCAGATAGATTAATAATTACAGATTAATTAGTAATATATATATCCCTATTATACAGATAATATATAAAATATAATATATTTTTAATTACAGTATAATAATATTCTCTAGATTTAGTTTATTTACTTAATCTATTTAATTTATTTAATCTTTTTCTTTCTAACTCTAAGAAATATACTGTACTTTAAAAAAAGCTTTTATAAAATCTAATATAATAAAAATAGTATCTAATATTAGATAAACTATTAAGATTATATTATTTTTTATATTATTTAAAACAGTAATTATAGTAGCAGAGATATTAAAAAAACCGGAGTTTTATCTTTATCTGAATATATATAATATTTAAAAATTCAGATAAAGCTAGTTTTTTTATTTCTAATAATAATTTATTTTCTAGATTATCTTTAAAATTATTTATAATTTTATTTTTACTGATATAAAAGATAGTAATTATTCTATTCTTCTTTTACTTCTTAGATATAAAGATAATTAAATCTGTATTAAGATTATTAAAAATATTCTAGTATTTTTTACTGATAGTAAAATAATTAGTATATATCTAAAGTATTACTGCTTTAATTATATTAGAATAAAAATAACTCCGGTAATAATAATAAATATCTTAAAAACTATTAAATAAATATTTAATATTAATACTATTAGTAGTAACTAAAAGAAAATTTTTAATTATCTAATAAAAAATAAAAAACTGATTACAGTAAGACTTTTAGTAAATAAAAATATTAGTATATTTTATAATATCTAAAATAATATTAATTTAATTAAAGATATTTTTATAAGCTATATATCTTTAATATCTAGATATATCTTAAGTTTTTTAAATATTTTAGCTGCCGGTAAGAATCTCTAGTATTTAAAGATATTATAAAAGACTTTATCCAGGCCTGACAGTAACCCGGGAATAATTAATAATATATTAATAGCCGGATTCTGACTGTAATAGAAATAGAATATCTTTTTAAATATAATTTAATATTTATAATACTAGTTAGTATTATTATCTAGTTAGATATTATTTTTAAACTTTTTAAGCTTAAATATCAGATCTAGAATAATTATAATTATATAAATATAGTTTTCTATCTGGTAGATATAATAATAGTGTAAAGAGGATTACATACTCATCGCACCTATGATAAGCTATATGAGCAAGGCACATCTATATAGATAGTACTAATATATACTTCTTTTTTTTTACTCTTTTCTATATATATCTATATAATTAGACTACTGAGTATAACAGATATAATTCTTACTTATAATACATGCTGCTTATATATATATATCTTCAACAGATATATAAGGACTAGTTATAAGTATAGCTAGTATCTGTTTATATTAATAATCTATATAAAATATCCTGAAAGTAAGAGTATAGAATTTTTTAGAAAGAATATCTTATACTAAAAAAATCTAGCTATAAATAAAAAAATAAAAAAAATACTAAATATATTAATATAGAAATAAAGAAACTGGATAACTAAATTAAAATTATCTAGATATATCTAAAAAGCTAAATAAAAAAAATAAAAATATTTTATAGAATTAACTATTATATCTGAATAAATAGTATATAATAAGTCTAATAGTAATAGACTTCTTTTATAAATTAAGATATAATAGATTTTAAGCAGACTTTCTAAATAAATAGTTAAAAAAAATAGATAATTTTTCTATTATAAATATTCTAATATTAACAGTACTAGTACAGATTAGATTTATATTTATAATATTAATACCTGCGCCCGGTTTATAGACAGTATTTTTTTTTTAAAAAATAAAATATAATCAGATAGATTAATTAATTTAAATAAATATATAATAATTATAGAATTATTAATATAAAAAATATATTTAAGTACTTACTAGATTACTATAATATCTGGATAAATAACTAGATAAAAATTATCTAAGAATATATAAATAAAAACTGGTAAGTATTCTAAAAAACAGTAATTAATAAGTTTAAAAAACAGAATATATACTAGTAAATTAATATATACTAATATTTTAAAGCTTTTAAAAATTAGTTAAGATTATAAAATAATATTATAAGAAGTTATATATATAAATATACAGCTATATTAACTAGATTTAAAAAAATAAATAAATTAATAACTATACTAGAGTTCTATAGTTTATAAAAGAACTGTTTACAGATCTGGCTAAATAAGTATATTAAAAACTAGATATAGATTTTAATAATCTAGAAACTATTAATTTTAAGAATTACAGGGTCTGTATAATACAGACTATTAAGTTATTAGAATAATTTAACAAACTAGAAAAGAACAGCAGTTAAATACTATTGTTAACCGGCGGGTCCAATTTCTCGGCACCTAAGCCTATTTAAAAAGGCGGTAAAAGTAGGCAAAATACTGCTGCCTGATTTTGGCCTAATTTCTGCCTATGTCTGCCTAATTTCTGCCTTAACTAGCCTTTTTAGAACTAGTGCAGGTATAACAGTTAACCTACTATCTGTTACTTCTATAGTTAGAGATCTGGTTCAGAAATACTGTAGTTATAATATATAGATTTTCTTACAAACTGCTCAGAAGAATATATTAGAACCTGTAACTAATAAAATAAATAAATTTATTAAAAATTTTAAAATTATATATCTACTACTGAAGATACTCTTAGAATAAAATCTGGAAATATAGAATCAGCCTCGGACTAATAATACTTATAGAATATATAATACTTCTAATACTAGTATTATTAATTATATAGATACTAACTACTTTTATTATAAGTAGTTAGAATATTAGATAAATATATATCTAAAAGTAAGAGATAATATTAAAACAGGCCTCTGTTATATTAATCCTATAACTAAGAAGTATTATATAAACAGACTTAGAGATAGAAGATCTATAATTAAATTCTAATAAAAAATACCTGTAGGCCTGAAGATAAAAGAGACTTTTAAATAATAATATCAGAATATAGAAGAGTCTAGAATAACTAGTATATTAATCTGAATATAGAAGATAAAAAAAATAGAGAAAAAGATAATAATATAATATAAATTATAAAAAAAATAACTGATTAAAAAAAAAAAGTAGAGATATAAGTTTAAATTATTAAATATAATAGATATTAGACTAATAATCTTCTCAGTATAAAAATACTTAAATTAATTAAGTACTTAATAGAGAAACAGGAGGCTGAGACTGAAAGAATATATCTATAGATTTAAAAGATATAGATAGCAGGTAATACTAGACTAGCTAAAAAAGTTAAGAAAAATATAAATATAGAAATTCTTTTTAAATAAATATTAGATTAAAAAATAGAATATATTACAGTATAAAAATTCTTAAAAATATCTAATCTAATATATAAAATCTTTTTTATTCTATACTCCAGACAGGCTGCAGTATAGGATAATAAAATCTAAATAGCTATATACAGTATTCTAGATCTCAGATCTAAACCTGTACCAGAAAGTAATTTAGTATATATATAAAGAACAGTATATATAGATATTATAATTAAAAAAATAATTATTTTAGTACTTATAGATATAAGTTCTGAAGTTAATATTATATCTAAATATCTGGCAGAGAGATTTTAAATTATAGTCTAATCTGACTTTTACTTAATAATAATTACTGCTAATTATAAAAAAAATTAATATTTAGATTATATTCCAGATCTAGTTATTAATATTAAGGATATTATAATTTAAATCTCTGTATTTATAAAAGAATCTGTAAAAGAAGATCTAATCTTCAGTATATTATTTTAAGCAGCTGTCCGGATAGGATTATAAATAAAGACTGACAGTACTATTGTAAAGAGGATTATATACTCATCACACCTATGATAAGCTATATAAGCAAGGCACACCCATATAGGTAGTATAATAGTATACACTTCTTTCTTCTCACTCTTTTCTATATATATCTATACGGTTAGACTACTAAGTATAGCAGGTATAGTCCTTGCTTATAACACATACTGCTTATATATATATACCTTCAACAGATATATAGAGACTAGTTGTAAGCGTAGCTAGCACCTGTTTATATTAGTAACTGATACAGGATACCCTGAAAGCAAGAGTATAGAATTCTTTAGAAAAAATATCTTATACTAAAAATATCTAACTGCAGATAAGAGAATATAAGAAATACCAGATATATCAGTACAGGAATAAAGAAACCGGATAACTAAATCAGAACTATCCAGATATATCTGAAGAGCTGAATAAAAAAAATAAAAATATCTTACAGAATTAACTACTATACCTGAGCAGATAATATATATAGCTAGGTCTGGAATAGGCCAGAGCAGTCTTTAAAAGATATAGTAAGTATCTAACCGGACAGATGCTCGCAATCACCAACCACAGACCGGAAGAAGAGAAGAGAGAAGAAGAGTACAGAGTATAAGTATAAATAAAGACCGCGTCTGATTAGCCGAGAATTAGCAGATATTTATCCGGCAATCCCATCAACTAATCAGAGGACACGAAGCCGTATAGGGCAGAATCCTTAACTGCCTGTCACACCGCTACTGTGAGCAGGGTGGCCGCCGGCCTACAGAAAAGTAATATACACCAGTATTAGGAATTACACCAGGGAGAATATTATACCAGAGAGAATATAGTGATAAAAAAGAGAAAAGAGAATTAGTAAGAATTACTATCCTCTTTAAAAGAAAAGCTGATAAAGTCTAGTCTCTGAATTTAAATTTATCAGAAGATAATATACCAGAAGAATCTGATAGCTAGAAATTCTTATATTTAAAAAAATATTATAATACTAGAAAGCAGGATCTGAAAAATATTAGATTATATAATAAATAGCTATATTCTAGAATTATATAATTTAACTGAGAAGTTTATCTAATATAAAAATAACTGATAAAATTAAAAATTAAAAAGAATCTATAATCTGCTAAAATTACTATACTGTATAAAGTACTATTTTAAAAAGAAGAAGTACTAGACTGGAGATTTAAATATCTGGATTAGATAAGACTAGAAGTTATACTGCTATAATATATAAAAATAATCTTTAAAATCTGTCTATAAAAATCTAATTTAGATAGGTTTTATTATAGATAGTAAAAGCTTTTTATATTAATTTTTATAAATAGTTTTTAATATATTTTTTATATTAATATTTTATAGATAACTTCTAGAATATATTTTTTTAAAAATTCTTAAAATATTAGAAAAAAGTTTAAAACTTTTATTATAATTCTTTTATATATATTTAATAATACTGTTTAAAACTTTAATCTGAAGTTTTTTTAGAAAAGTATTAATTATAAACTAAATTATATAAGTAAGATAAAATATATAATACTAGCTTTAAATAATTATTATAAGATCAGAATTAAATAAAATATTATAAAAATAGCTGCTCTGGCTGAGCTAAGTGTAGAATTTAAATAAGATTATACTAAATATTAAATTATTATTACTAATATTATCAGTTATTATATTTAATAACTGATAAAACAGATTATATTTATATAAGACTAATAAAATATTTATAGCTAGATTTTTACTAGTATAAGATTTAGATACCGGTTAGAAGTCCAGCAGAATTTTATAATAATCTATATTTTTTATTAAAAAATATTTAGTTAAAGTAAGAAATATTTTCTAATCAGAACTGGTCTAGTAATCTACTATTGTAAACGGGTGCTAGCCACGCTCGCGACTAGTCCCTACATGTCTGTCAAAGGCATGTATATATAAGCAGCGTGTGTTGTAAGTAAGAACTGTGTCTGTTATACTCAGTAGTCTAACTGTATAGATATATATAGAAAAGAGTAAAAAAAAAGAAGTATATATTATACTATCTATATAGGTGTATCTTATTTATATAGCTTATTATAGATATAATAAGTATATAATCCTTTTTATATCTTTTTCTTTCTTCTTTTTTTTTTTAGAGTTCTGCCTTACTAATATATCTTGATTATAATAGATTCTAGTAGTAATTTATTATATTCTTCTTTATTTCTACTTCCTCTATTTCTACTTCCTCCTGCGGTTTCTGGGCGGGTACAGTCTGTTTATATCAGTATATATAAGAAGATTCTCCGAAAACAGTCTTCTTAATTTTAAGTAATTAGATAATAAGTCTTATTACTATATTTATAGTCTTAAAATATTATTTTTTTAATTATTATATATTAATATTTTTATTTTCTAGAATCAGATTATTTAATTTTATAAAAACTATAAGATTTATTTATTTAACTTTTTCTACTAGAGTATCTAATATAGCTTCTAATCTGGTAAGAAATAATATAATAGAAAAAATATAAAATATAATTAAATATTAATTTATAAGATCTAATAATAATTTTAATCTAAATATTATATTTTTATAAATTACTGTTAATTCTAATTATATTTTTTTTTTATTATTTCTAGAGTTTTATAATCTTTCTGGACTCTTATAAACTAAAATAGTATAATATATTATATCTATTTATATAACCCGGTTAACTTATATAATATAAATAAATATATAATTTTTATATTAAAAGTAGTATATAGTACTAATATCTAGTATATTTTAAAATATTACTTATTTTCTTTAGTAAAATACTTTAAATAAATTTTTATTATAAAAAAATTAAGATTTTTGTTTTTTTTTATAATTTAATTAATTATTTATTTAGTTTTTTATATATTCTAGATAATAGCTGGATATAATTATCAGACTATTTATTATTAATAAATAAAGATTTTTAGATAGTATTAATACTGCAGCCTGTTTTAATAGTTTTTATAATATTAATATTAATATATTTAAAAAATATACTATTATCTTTTTTAGTATATTTAATATAATATAGATATAAAATCAACTTTTAGTTATAATCTAATTTTATTAATATATAAAAAAGATAATATATAAAATCTTAATATATAATCTATTATTTAATAGAAAAGTATATATTCTGTAGCCAGCTATAGTTAGATCTGTTTTCTAGTATTATTTAGTAGTAAAAATATATATTTAATTCTATATTTATATATTAGTATAGTATTTTATTTTTATAAAAAAAATTCTTTTACTATATTATAAAAAATAGATTAAATAATTTTATCTAATTTTATTTTTTTTTAATAATATTTATTATCTTATTCTAATTAAGATTTTTTAGATTTATAATTTTTAGAAAGATTAGAATATATATATATTTATAAATATTTAATAAATCTTTCAGATATACAGACTACTTACTTTAATAAAATTTATAAAATCTTTACTTAAATATTTTAATATTCTCTGGTTTATAACTATATTCTATAAGAAAAATAATCTTAATTTATAATTTTTAATAATTTTTTATACTAGTTTTCAGATCTAGTTTATTTACTAATAGTTTTAAATATAAATAATAAAATATAATATTTTATTTAATTACTTTTATTAATAAAATAGTTATTATTATTTTTTTTAGTTTTTTTAATAATAAAATATCTTTTAAAAATAATATAATAATATTTTAATATTAATATTTATTTTTCTAGAATTCTTTAATAATTATTAGATTTATTTTAATATTAGATAAATTTACTGTAAGTTTAAAGTTTTTATTTAGAATTATAATTAGATTTATAATAATAATCTGTACAGTTATAGTAGCTGTATATTTAATATATTTATTATATTAGATAGCAGTAATTAGATTTTATAAAAATAAAATTACTATAGATAAATAATACTTTAATTAATTAAATTAATTAGTAGTCTTTTATCTGATAAGTTTTAACTAATTAAATTATTTTTTTATAATAAGAATATAATCTAGTATAATATATACCAGCTAGATAAAAGATAGTTATATAGATATAGTATATATTATTAGTAAAGATTTTATAATAATATTTTTTAAAAATTTTAGTAATATTATAATTATATCTATAAAAAATATATAATTAATTAGACCTGCTGTCCGGCCGGTATATTAAATATAGTAGATATAGATAGTTTAGATTTAAATAATCTGAAAATATTAATTATTAGATTTATTTCTATAGTCTTATAAATTAATATTAGTATAGTTTTTTTATAATTTATTATAATCTATATAATATCTGTAGAAATAAATATAGATATTTTTTAATATCTATTATCTAGTTATTTTAAATATATTATAATAATTTAATTAAAACTACTTCTAATTTCTATTTATAATACTTTTTTATTAGTAAGTTTTCAGATATCTCTTATTATAGTTATTAAAGATAATAGTTTAAATAAACCAGCAGTATTCAGAGTACTCTATCTCTTACTAACTATATACTAAATCTTATTAATTTTTTTTTTATCTTTTTATTTATTAAATAAGTTTTTCTATTTCAGTCTACTAGCTTTTTATTTTAGTAATTTCAGAATATATAATTATATTTTTTTATATTTTTATTATTTAAATATAATTCTAGAGCTTACTAATTATATTTTTAATTTATTTTTTATTAATTAAATAGTTATAATATAAATAAAATATTTAATTATATTTTAATTTCTTCAGTTATTAAGTAATAAATATTATAATTTTATTTATAGTTCTAAAAAACTTCTGGTTAATTCTAATTACAGCTTAATTTTTAGAGAATTATTAAAATAATTTAAATATTAGAGATTTTTATCTATATCTAGATATAATTTTAGATAGTATATATCTGCTGGAATCTTTAAAAGATCAGGCTTCTCTAGATATATTTTATATTTTAAATAGTAAGACTTTCACAGTATTTAAAGATTAAGAAAGTTAATTAAAAAAATAAAAAGAGAAAGAAATAAAAAAAAATAATAAAAATAAGTAAATTTTATATATATTATTTAGTTTTTAATATAAAATACTTATTTTTAATATATAATATTTATTTATTAATAAATATCAGTAAACTTTCTCTAATTTTCTGATAAAAAATCAGAGTTTTATAGCAGGATTTTCTATCAGAATTAAGATTTATTTAAATTCTTTATATTTATATTATCTATATTATCTGTATTATCTATATTTATATATATCTAGTAGTTATCAGATAAGTATTACTAGATCCTATCTAGATAGTATCTATACTTAGTTCTCAGCTACAGACTCCTATTCTATTATATTATCTTTCAGTTTCTTTATTTATTTAATATTACTTATTTCTTTTTTATTTTTTATATCTATCTTATTCTTATTTTTTACTGGTACTATTAACAGTATCTTAGAAAATAGTCTTATCTAGTTCCTTAATTCTATATATATTATTACTTTTTACTTTATATATTTAATATAATCTAATCTATTAAAATTACAGCTTATTTAAAACAGTTATATTATATTAATAGAATATATTATAGAGTAGAATATAATTTTTTAGTTCTAATAATTTATTTCTGATTATATTATAATTATTAAAATAATTATAATTTTATTTTCTGATTTTTTTTAATCTATATATAGCTTCTTCTAAATCTATATCTTTTAGTTTAATCTATCTAGCTCTAGTTATAATTAGATTCTTAGTAGTTCTGATTTTATACTATAGTAAGATCTACTATATAAGAATTTCTAGTTTAATAAATAAAACTATTTTCTATTTTATAAAAAATCTATAAAATATTATATTTATTATTTATTTTATAATTATTCTTATAGTAAGTACTATATAAAAATATTTAATCCAGCCAGTTCTATTTTCTTATATTAGTTTATTTAAAATATTTTTAATAATCTTATAGCTGTATTTTATATATTTATTAATTTTTATATAATATAATAAAATACTGATTTTCTTAATTTT
The DNA here is from genome assembly GCA_003184645.1 of Aspergillus ellipticus CBS 707.79. Taxonomy (NCBI): domain Eukaryota; kingdom Fungi; phylum Ascomycota; class Eurotiomycetes; order Eurotiales; family Aspergillaceae; genus Aspergillus; species Aspergillus ellipticus. Next base: position 244,661 of record KZ825798.1, on the reverse strand, counting down.
ATACTAAGTAGTTAAATAATTAATTATTTATTAATTCTCAGATTTTTTATTTATAAAAAATATCTGAAATATTTTATATCTGCAGATAATATTTTTATATAAAAACTAGATTATTATTTTTATATAGATTTATTAAAATATCTTATTTTCTATTTAATTACTAGTTTAGTATACAGCTGAAATAGTATAACTATATCTTTTCTCAGAGAATATATATATTATATCTACTCTATTTATATATATTTTTAATAATTTTTATTTTTTTAATTTTATTATTTATTATTTTTCTTACAGATTTATAATTTATTATTTTTTAAAATAATAAATCTTTATCTACTAAAAACTTAGTAGTTTTTTTTTTAAATTTTATTTTTTTTAAAAATATAATAAGGTCCGGCAGTATATATAAAATTATTAAATATTTTATAATTTTTTTATATTAGTTTGTATAGCTAGCTTCTAGAATTCTAGATATTTTTATTACTAGTATTTTACTATAGATTATTAAAAATTATATTTTTATTTATTTATTAATATTAGATTTATCAGTATACAGCTCAGTATCTAGTCTTCTAGATAAAATATTTATCATAATATTTTATATTCTAGATATATATTTAATTATAAAGTTAAATAACTGTATTTATATAATTTATAATATAACTAGTATCTCTAGCAGGTCTGTAACTGTTCTGTTTAGTTAAACTAGTAGTATATATATATCTATTTCTAGTATAAAGTATATACTAAATAGCCAGTATCTAAACTTCTTTAGTATTTTCAGAACTGTTCTATATTTTTTTTTATTAATATTATATTTAATCTCCTGTTTAATTTATACTCTAGATTTAAATCTTACTATTCTTTATATATTTTCTTATTCCTGTATAAGACAGTCTCTATATTCTATTAGACTGGTATTTACTACTACTATAATACTTAAAGATTTATTTATATAATCTATAGATATAGTATATAGCTTAGCTGTTATTAGAGATTTTAATTAATTAAATACTTAGACTTATTAATCTTTTTATTTAAAGACTACTTCTTTTCTAAATAGACTATATAGTAGATTTATAATATAAATATAATTAAAAATATATATTTTAAAAACTGTTATAAAATCTATAAATTCCTGTACTTATTTTATATATATAAATAATAATTATAATATAATCTTATTAATCTTAATAAATTTAGATTTTTTTTCTTATTTATTACAGATCTAGTCTATAATCTTAATATCTAGTATAATAAATTATAATTTTTTAGTAAAAACTACTGTACTAGCTAACTTAATTAGATACAGACAGTAATCTAAATTAAATAAATATTTAAAAATATACTAATGAATATCTGGAAAAATCTTTTTATTATTATAAACTGTCTTTAATTTTTTAATTCTAATATTATCTAAAAATATTCAGACTTTCTCAGAAAGAAATTTATATAAAATATATTCTACTATTCTAATAAACTATAGTATAGAGTTTATTTTTTTTATAGAATAATTATAAATCTTAGTAATTTTAAAAATATTTAGATAATAATAAAATCTTTATTTTTCTCTACTAATATTATCTAGTTATATCCTAATAAAAAATTTATTATAGATATTACTATTATATCTATAAATCTTTTTATAAATTTATCTATATCTAAAGATATATTAGTATTTCTCAGAGTATACTGGTTTATTCTGGTTCTATTATAAATTAAATAATAAATACTCTTTATTTTTTTAACTACTAGAAATTATATATTTTTATATAATTTTTAATATTTTTTTATAATTTTTTTCTTAAATTTTTTTCAAGAATATTATATATTTTATTATATAATATCTTTAGTATTTAGATATTTTTTTTTTATTATATTTTATATAGTACTATTTTTATATATTATAATAGTATAATTTCCGGTCTTATCTAATCTAGATATTTAAATCTCTAGTCTAATATTTCTTCTTTTTAAAATAGTATTTTATACAGTATAGTAACTTTAGTAGATTATAGATTCTTTCTAATTTTTAATTCTATTAATTATTTTTATATTAGATAAGTTTCTTAATTAAACTATATAATTCTAGGATACAGCTATCTATTATATAGTCTAATATTTTTTAAATCCTGCTTTTTAATATTATAGTATTTTTTTAAGTATAAAAATTTCTAGTTATTAGATTTTTCTAGTATATTATCTTCTGATAGATTTAAATTTAGAGACTAGATTTTATTAGTTTTTCTTTTAAAAAAGATAGTAATTTTTATTAATTCTTTTTTTTTTTTTATTATTATATTCTTTTTAGTATAATTTCTAATACTGGTATATATTACTTTTCTGTAGGCCGGCGGCTATTCTACTTACAGCTATCCTGTTTATAGTAGTAGTATAATAGACAGTTAAGGATTCTACTTTATACAGCTTTATATTCTCTGATTAATTAATAAAATTACCGGATAAATATCTGCTAATTCTCAGCTAATCAGATATAGTTTTTATTTATATCTATATCTTATATTTTTATTCTTTCTTTTCTTCTTCTGGTCTATAGTTAGTAATTATAAGTATCTATCTAGTTAAATACTTACTATACTTTTTAAAAACTGTTTTAGCCAGATATTTTTTTTATATTTAATATCTTACAGAATTACTAGGATAGTAAGCTTCAGTCTTTTAGTTTTATCTGATAAGTAAAACCAGCAGTTAATAGTACTGTTAGTCTTTATTTATAATCCTACCCGGACAGCTGTTTAAAATAATATATTAAAAATCAGATTTTCTTCTACAGATTCTATTATAAATATAAAGATTTAAATTATAATATCTCTAATACTGATAACTAGATCTAGAATATAATCTAAATATTAATTTTTTTTATAGTTAGTAGTAATTATTATTAGATAGAGATTAGATTAAACTATAATTTAAAGTTTTTCTGCTAGATATTTAGATATAATATTAATTTTAAAATCTATATTTATAAATACTAGAATAACTATTTTTTTAACTATAATATTTATATATATTATTCTTTATATATATATTAAATTATTTTCTAGTACAGGTTTAAATCTGAGATCTAGAATACTATATATAGCTACTTAGACTTTATTATCCTGTATTACAGCCTGTCTAGAATATAAAATAAAAAAGATTTTATATATCAGATCAGATATTCTTAAAAATTCTTATATTATAATATATTTTATTTTCTAATTTAATATTTTTTAAAAAGGATTTCTGTATTTATATTTTCTTTAATTTTTTTAACTAGTCTGGTATTATCTATTATCTGTATTTTTTTAATTTATAGATATATTGTTTTAGTCTTAATCTTTTATTTTTCTATTAAATATTTAACCAGTTTAAATACTTTTATATTAAAAAGATTATTAGTCTAATATTTATTATATTTAATAATTCAGATTTATATTTTTATTTTTTTTTTTAATTAGTTATTTTTTTTATAATTTTTATTATATTATTATTTTTCTTTTTATTTTTTTTATCTTTTATATTTAAATTAATATACTAGTTACTCTAGATTTTTTTATATTTTAATATTATTATTTAAAAAATTCTTTTATTTTTAAACCTACAGATATTTCTTATTAGAATTTAATTATAGATTCTCTATCTTTAAGTCTATCTATATAATATTTTTTAATTATAGAATTAATATAACAGAGACCTGTCTTAATATTATTTTTTATTTTTAAATATATATTTATCTAGTATTCTAACTATCTATAGTAGAAGTAGTTAGTATTTATATAATTAATAGTACTGGTATTAGAAGTATTATATATTTTATAAGTATTATTAGTCTGAGACTAATTCTATATTTCTAGATTTTATTCTAAGAGTATCTTTAGTAGTAGATATATAGTTTTAAAACTCTTTATAAATTTATCTATTTTATTAATTATAGATTTTAATATATCTTTCTAAATAATTTATAAGAAAATTTATATATTATAACTACAGTATTTCTAAACCAGATCTCTAATTATAGAAATAATAGATAATATCTAACTACTATTTTTCTCCAGTTTATTAAATTATTTTAATAATTTAATAATCTATATTATATAGATTCTGTATTTTTTAAAATTAATAATTTCCGGATTATTAAAATCTATATCTAGTTTCTAATATATTTATTTAATTAGATCTGTAGATAGTTCTTCTATGAATTATAAAACTCTAATATAATTATTGTTACGGGTCCAGGCGGGAAGCTCCTGGCCCTAAAGGAATAGCTCGGCTAACGCCTCGCTCCGACTTTGTTTCTTGTATAAAAGAGCGGTGAACTAACAGATAAAAGGCTATCTTTTTAATAATATAAAGATTCCTTTTTTAATAATTTTTTCTTATTTATAGATACTTCTGTTAATTATATAAATCCAGAGATTTTTTTTATATTAAGAATTATTTCTTCTACTAAACTCTTACAGAGGTATTTTTAGAGAAAAAAATAATAACTAAGATAAATAATTATAAATATATATAAGAACTGGTAAACTAGATAATAGATCTACAAGTTTAACTCTATAAATTTTATATAATCTAACTAGTTCCTGCTGCAGTACTACTAACCCTAGTCTACTATTTATAATATCCGGATTCTACTCTATTCAGTAGAGAAAATCTATATAAATACTATTTTTTTTTTATTAATCTTTATATAAAATTTCTGATTAAAAAAAATATCTTCTTTTCTAAAAATATAAAAATCTTATATATCTATAGTAGATTTAAAAAAAAAAGCTAGCTAATATCTTCTTTTCTAGATTACTATATAATAAGAAAATAACTAGTTTTTAATTCTTCCTGAATTCTATAACTAACTGGATTTTATATACTTTAATTCTAACTGTAAAAAAAAAACTCTTATATAAGTTAATATAATAAAATAAAAAAAAAAAACTCTCTATAAATTTTTAAATAAATTTAATCAGACTTTTATAGATATAGGAGATATACTATAAAGTAATAAATAAAAAAAAATATTAATTAAAATAGTAATAAATCTAAACTTACTTAAAATAATAATAAAAGTATCTTATATCTAATTATATAAGAAATACTATAAATAACTTCTAGAGATTAAATATAATATAAAATATCTAATTTAAATTAAAAAAAAAATAAATTATATAATAATAGTCTCTACTCTATCCCTGAGTAAAAATAAAAGAAATCCTGATAATATAGATTAGAAAGTAACTACTAACTAGATAGTAATACTCTAGATTTAAATAGCAGCTTTTTATATAAAGATAAAAAAAACTAGTAAAAAAAGAAAAATAAAATAGATCTCTTCTAATAAATTATAAATATATAGATAGAAAAATACCTGTATTTAATATAATAAAAACAGATACTTTATCCGGAATTATACTTTATTTCCAGCAGCTAGATCTTATATAATTATAGTAGTAACTATTAAAACTAAAAAAAAGAATAGTTATAAAGACTATACTATAAATAAATCTAGAATAGAATCAGAAAACTAGATATTTTTATATAAAAGTATATATAAAAGCTCTGGATAATTAAAAAGTATTTACTTAATTTTTAATAAAATTTTAAAAATTTATATATAAATTTCTAATCTTTTATAATTAATTTATTATTTAATTATTTTATTTTAATAAGAATATTTATTAATAGTAGCTGTATAATCTACAGTATAATTAGTAAATATTTTATATAATAATACTAACTTCAGAAGATATCTATACTGCTGAAGCTGGTAAAAAAAATAACTAAAAAAGAAATACAGATTATTTATATTATATAAATAAGACTTAATATAAAAATATATTCAGAAAAATAGATATTTTTTTATATTTTTAAAAATTATCTAGATTATAATCTAATTCTAGAACTCTCCTAGCTCTACTATAATAATACTTACTTTAAATTAAAGTAAGAAAAATTATATTTTTATATAATAAAAGCTAGAATATAAAATAAAAAAAATAGATTCTTTTAAATCTAAAAATTAAAAATATTTCAGTAATTATAATAAAAGTTTATATTTATTATATAGAAAAAAAGAATAATATATAAGTTTTTACTACTATAATAAATAATATTCAGAAAGTCTTAATACTGAAGAAGAGAATTAACTTTTATACAAGACTACTAGAACAGTACCAGAATTTCTTATATCTATTTAAATAAGACTAAGTAGAGAAGCTATCTCCCTACTAAAAAAAAAAATAGATTATAAGATTAAACTTATATAATAAAATAAATAAGAACTGTCTATCTTCTGGGGATTATTATATAATATAACTTAAAAAGAGCTAGTTATATTATAAAAAATTCTTATAGACTTATTTAATAAGAATTTTATTTAAATAAGCTACTTTTTAGCAGCTGCCCCTGTTCTCTTTATATAAAAATTAGAAAGAAAACTATAATTCTATATTAATTACCGGGCTCTGAATATAATTATAAAAAAAAATAAATATTCTCTTTCTTTAATCCAGAAGACTCTTATACAGATTAATAAAATAAAATAATTTATTAAACTTAATATATCAGCTGTTTTTTATAAAATTTAAATTATAAAAAAATAAGAATAGATAATAGTTTTTTATATAAGATATAGATTTTATAAATAACTGGTAATTTCTTTTAATTTAATAAATACTCTAAGTACCTTCTAGAAGTATATTAATTAGATTTTATAAGAATATTTTAATAAATTCTACTCTATTTATATTAATAATATTCTTATCTTTACTGATAGTTTTATTATATAATATAAAGAATATATATAAAAAGTACTTACTAAGCTATAAAAAGCAGGCTTATATCTTAATATATTAAAATATAAGTTTAAATATTAAAAAATAAAGTATCTGGAATATATTATATAAGTAGGTAAAGAAATAGTAATAGATTCTAAAAAGATTTAAATAATTCAGAAATAAAAGACTTTTCAGATAATTAAAAAAATATAAGAATTTTTAGATTTTATTAATTTCTACTAGAAGTTTATTTAAAACTTTTCTAATATTATATAACTACTTACTAAATTAACTGAAAAAAATAAGATATTTAATTAGATATAAAATTACTAGTTAAGCTTTAATAAACTGAAATCTTTTTTTATTATAGAATTAATACTAATAATATTTAATTCTTTTTATATAACTATAATAAAAATAAATTTTTCTAAATATATTATCAGAGAAGTACTCTCTCAGTTTAATAATAAAAAGATATTACAGCTGTATATATACTTTTTAAAAAAAAATTTATCTACTGAATATAATTATAAGATTTATAATAAAAAGTTACTAATAATTATATAATATTTTAAAAAATAGAGTATAGAACTATACTCTATATAAAAAAGATTTAAAATTATTATTAATTATAAAAATCTTAAATATTTTTTTAAATCTAGAAGACTTACAGAGAGATATATATAATAATATTTTTTTTTAAATTAATATAACTTCTAGTTTTAATATTAGAAAAAATAAGATAATAAAAAAACTGATACTCTCTCTTAATATAAATAAGATTTTTTATTTTTAAAAGAGGACTTTTAAATTACTAGTTATATAATCCAGTTACTCCAGTAACTAGAAGATAGTTACTATACAGCTATATCTCTAATTATAACTAGAATATATCTAATTATATCTTTTAAATATCTTTTAATTATAAACTATAAAGAGAAGCAGAAGATAGAATTATATAATAATTAAGATATATAGAAAAAAGCCTGAGCTTAAAATAAGACTTACTAAAAAGCTGTCTAATATTTTAAAATAAAAAAATAATAATTTTCTTTATACTTAGATCTGAAAATATCAGTATTAAAATATTATATTAAAAATAAATTCTTATTTTTTTATTAATAAAAATAGATTTCTAATAGTAAATCTTTTTATATAAGTATTATTTAAATAACTTATAATTCTTTTATAGCTGGCTACCCCGGCAGGAAATAAATAATAATATTAGTAACTGAAAAATTCTTCTAGCTAAATCTAGAATAAGATATATAATACTTTATATATAATTATAATATATATAAAAGAATAAAAATTTAAAAAAAATAAAAATAAAATCTACTAAAATCTCTTCTAATTCTAGATTAATTATAATAAAAAATTTCTATAAATTTTATTACTAATCTATCTTTATTAAATAATTATATAACAGTACTAGTAATTATAAATAGATTTATAAAAAAAATAATTCTTAAGATAATAAGCTCTACTACAGTAGAAAAGACAGCTTAAACTCTAGTATAAACTTTAATAAGATAATACAGATTCTTAAGAACTATTATATCTGATAGAAGAATATAATTTATAAATAAAATATAGATTATAATCTGCTGACTGGTCTCTATATAAAGATTATTTTTAACAGCCTACTATCTACAGACTGACAGTTAAATAGAAAGAGTAAACAGTACTTTTAAAGCTTATATTTAAGTCTATATTTATTATAATCAGTTAAATTAAAAAAAACTTTTCTTTCTTATTAAATTAGCTTTAAATAATTATATAATAACTATTATAAAAATAAATCTTTTTTTTCTAATTTATAGATTTTATTTCTTTTTTTTTAATTTTAAAAAAGACTGAGAGTCTCTTATAGAATATCTAATAAAAAATTTAATTTAACAGAATAAAACTATTATATAAATTATTTCTAAAATAATAAAATAAATTTAAATCTTAATTATCTACTTTTAATAATAAACTAAAAAATAAATAAATAAGAAATAGAGTATAACTTCTAAATATTAAAAAAATAATAAAATATAACTGAAGCTGTAGAATATTTATATAAGCTGTTTAAACCGGAAGCTAGACTAGAAAAATATAAAATATATAGTTTAAGAACTAATAGATTTATATATTATATAATTTAATATATTTTCTAGAATATATTTTATTTTTTATATAAATCTTTTCTATCTTATAGTAACAGATCTTTTTTTTTTATAAATAATAAATAATATTTAACTATCTGTAATTCTGGTAAACAGCTAAAAAAAATAGCTAATTAAAAATATTATAAATAAATATTATATAAAAAAAAATTAAGACTAGCAGAGAAAATATAAAATTAAATAAATAGATTATATTTATATAATAACTGAATATACTTCAGCTTTAGAGAAAACTATAGTACTGGATTACTAGTTATAAAAGACTATATTATATTAAGATTTAAAAAAGATTCTTAATTAGATAGTATAGTAAACTTCTATTCTAAACTAATAACTGATTTTTATATAATTATTTAATTAATAAGATCCTGGATAGTATTATAGAAAGAGAGAGATAAAAATAAGTTAGAAATAAATTATATCTTCTTTAATAGATTATAATAAGAATATCTTAACCGGTATAACTTTTATTTGCACGAAGCACAAGCACCTCTAAAGTATCCGGCCATCCGTACAACGGTATGATTTATCTCTACCGCCGGGGGGGGAACAAGGGGTATTATTACAGATCCAGACAGGAAGCTCCTAGCCCTAAAAAAATAGCTCAGCTAACACCTCGCTCCGACTTTATTCCTTATATAAAAGAGCGGTAAACTAACAGATAAAAGACTACCTCTTTAATAATATAAAGATTCCTTCTTCAATAATTTCTTCTTGTTTATAAACACTTCTGTCAATTGTATGAATCCAGAGGTTCCCCTTATAATTATTAATTTATTTATTTTTTTTAAATCTAATTAATATAACTGTTTATTTATATATATAACTTTTTATAATATTATTCTATAATCTTAACTTATTTTTAAAAATTTTAAGATATTAATATATATTAATCTGCTGGTATATATCCTGTTATTTAAACTTATTAATTATTATTTTCCGAAATACTTACTAGTTCTTATTTATATTTTTTTAGATAGCTTTTATCCAGTTATTTATCCAGATATTATAATAATCTGATAAGTATTTAAGTATATCTTCTATATTAATAATTCTATAATTATTATATATTTATTTAAATTAATTGATTTATCTAGTTATATCTTATTTTTTAAAAAAAGATACTGCCTGTAAACTGGGTGCAGGTATAAATACTATAAATATAAGTCTAATCTGTACTGGTATTGTTAATATCAGAATATTTATAATAAAAAAATTATTTATTTTTTTTAACTTTCTGCTCAGGAAGTCTATTTAAAGTTTATTATATCTTAATTTATAAAAAAAGTCTATTACTATTAGACTTATTATATACTATCTACTTAAATATAATAATTAATTTTATAAAATATTTTTATTCTTTTTTTTTAGTTTTTTAAATATATCTGGATAATTCTAATTTAATTATCCGGTTTCTTTATTCCTGTACTGATATATCTAATATTTCTTATATTTTTTTATCTATAATTAGATCTTTTTAATATAAGATATTCTTTCTGAAGAATTCTATATTCTTACTTTCAGGATATCCTGTATAGATTTCTAATATAAATAGATACTAGCTATACTCGCAACTAGTCCTTATATATCTGTTAAAGGTATATATATATAAACAGTATATATTATAAGTAAGGATTATACCTGCTATACTCAGTAGTCTAACCGTATAAATATATATAGAAACAAGTGAGAAGAAAGAAGTATATATTATACTACCTATATAGGTGTGTCTTGCTCATATAGCTTGTCATGGGTGCGATGAGTATGTAATCCTCTTTACAGTATCTTCTCTGGAAAAGATATATTTTACTCTATTATTATTTTTAAAATATTGTAATAACTTATAGTTAATTGCTAGGAAAGTATTAGCTGATAGTTTTTATAAGAAGGATTCAAGGATCAAGCTTACAAGTAAATTAACCGGATAATTTATAGAGGATATTAAGCCTATATAAATCCTTTGAATATATAATTTAAAATAATTTAAAATCAGGCAGACCCAGGCTTATAACTAATAAAGTAGGGATCAGATATCTTACTCAGAGTATTCAGGGTTTCCGGTTACAGTACTTATATAAGGCCTATTTAATATATACAGGCGGCTAGTCAAGCCTAGTAATAATACTCGTCTGGGTCTATATAAAGATATACTGAGTGCTTAATTCTTCTATGCTACGTGGCTACTCCTGAGCCTGATTAGAGTGGATTAACCTGACCGTTATACCTTAACCTTAACCTGGCCATAACCTGGCGGTCAGGTTAAGGTATAAAATCAGATTAACCGTCAGGTAGAACGGTTAACCGCGGTTAACTGTTATACCTGCACTAGTTCTAAAAAGGCTAGTTAAGGCAGAAATTAGGCAGAAATAGGCAGAAATAGGTAGAAATAGGCAGAAATTAGGCTAAAATCAGGTAACAGTATATTGCCGAAGGTTACTGCCTTCTCAAATAGGCTTAGTTGCCGAGAAATTAGACCCGCCGGTTAACCGCAGGTTAAGCCGGTCAGGAATATAAATATTTTTATACCTGACCATAACCTGCGGTCAGGTATAAAAATCTTAATTAACCTGACCTGACCTGGCCGTTAGCCACTCTAAGCCTGATATCAGACTTCTCGCTTAGCGCAGCGGGTCTGGAACAATGATGTTCCAGCCAACCAATCAGGGCTCTAAGCCTCTAACCTCATATCATGGCAGAACCGGCCACCCAATAGAAGATTATCTATCGCTTCCCACAAGTAGCTGGCGCGGAATGATAGTCGGACCGAAAACAGCGGATGCAGCTAGGTATTCAGCTTGTTTCTTCATCTGTTTTGTGGTCTCCGCTAACATTCGCAGCTCCAAATTCCCCATGAAGATCCTGCCTTCTGCCTGCAACCGCGCTATTTGCATTTTTCTACTACTGCATCACACGCCACTACGCGGTCATTAATATCTCCTTCAAGTGTCATTTTCAAGTCGGGTGTCAAGTGAACGATTTTAAGGTTGAAAATCAAGTTGTATATAGACGGTGTAGGTGGAAGAAACCTAGGGACTCCGCCTTCCTGATACAGATTAGAACATTCCTAATCGAGTGTAGCGGGTGTAGGTGGTAATAATTGCTTCTCTTTCCTCAATTCCTCCCATATTCCGCACTCACCCACCGCGACTCGCCGTCTCACTAACTCTAAAGACACTCGCCGCTTTTGTCCCCCCTTTTTACCTGTCAGACATTGCGGCTGCGGCTTTTTTCGCTCACCTCCACCTCCAAATCCCCTGCCCCGTTGGCCTAGACCGACTCGTTAGCCCCCTCGACCGTTTCACTCTTCCCTTGTCCATCCTCCTATTTCCAACCTCAGTTGATAACATCCCCATCCACTGACAAAATGTCCGACGAGACAATTGTGCTCCCGAGTATCGCCGAGATCGAAGCATCAACCGTTCTTCTCAGCGACCCCTGCAGATCCGTCAAGGCCGTCCGAGTAAGAGAACGTTTCGTGGTCAAAGTGGGCGCCTCCATCGCGCCGCTTGAAGCAGAGAACATGAAGTTTGTCGCGTCTAACAGCAAGGTCCGTGTCCCCAAAGTCCACGATGAGTTTGTCGATCCGGAGACCCGGAAACGATACATCATCATGGATTACGTCCCCGGGACCGATTTGGAAAAGTTAGCGCCATTCCTGTCGGAAGATCAGAAGAAGACAGTCAGCAAACGCGTCAGAGAGGCCCTTGATGAACTGCGACGTATCCCTTCCCCAGGGTATTTTGGGAACTTGAACCACACGCCTTACTACGAAGGCATTCTCTCCACCCTTGATCGCGACCCTAGTATATCTGGTCCCTTCGAAAATGAGGAGCAATTTAACCAAGGCATTCTAAAATCCCTAGGGCAAAGGGAGTCGCCGCATTACGTCCGCCTGCTTGGGGAAGCGATCCAACGTACACTAAGGGGACACAAAACTGTCTTCACTCATGCAGATCTCCAGCCGAAGAACGTGATGGTTGAACAGAATGGAGTGTGTGAAGACGGAAGCCCGGATTATCAGATAACACTAATTGACTGGAGTCTGGCCGGCTGGTATCCTGAATACTGGGACTATTGCAATTCGACTGTCTACTGCCAGGGAAAACCCGAGTGGCTTGAGCTAGTCCCGGATATCTTCGACGAGTATCCAGTGGAATACCTCATGATGCGAACCTACTATACATCAATGTTTTACTAAAGACATATGCAAAATCCGATTGGCAATTGAAAATGAATGGAAAAGCTAAAAAGAAGAATCTCAACTGCACCTGCTAGGCAGACTTCGACAAAGATATGTAGCCCAGCAAGCTCCCACCTTCTTGGTGAACACTTGTATATAGGGAAGCAAAACAAACGAAAGCCAAACGCAAATTTCAAGAGAAAGCGTACTCAAACACAATCTGATGACAATCTAGTAGCTCTGGCCTGGTTCACTGACACTTATACTGATTCGAGATTAGCCAACGATGTCCTTATCAGTTTCTGGATTTTCCTCACCATCTTCAAGGCCGAATGATTCCCTTCTCAAACGCCAACTTCTGAACGTCTCGGAGCCAATCTCCGCAGCGGTAAAGGGGAGTGCCCGGGTACAACTGCTGGCTCCGGAGATTCAATTGAGCACGGGGCGGAGGAACAGCCTCGCAGCATTCCTTCTCGAATTTTGCCAAGTCGCCTTTTACAATAGTACCGATCTTCTTCTTCGTACTCTAATATTAAAATAAATCTAGTAATTACTGAAGAATTTTAAAAGAATAAATATTAATATTAAAGTATTACTATATTACTTCTGAAAGATATTTTATTATTAAAAAAATTAAAAAAAATAATAATAATTATTTTATTAGTAAAAATAATTAAATAGAATATTATATTTTATTATCTATATTTAAAACTATTAATAAGTAAACTGGGTCTGAGAACCGGTATAAATAACTATTAAAAATTATAAATTAAGAATACTTTTTTTATAGAATATAATTATAAATTAAAAAATATTAAAATATCTGAATAAAGATTTTATTAATTCTATCAAGATAAGTAATTTATATATCTGGAAGATTTATTAAATATTTATAAATAAATATATATTCTGATTCTCTTAAGAATTATAAATTTAAAAAATTTTAACTAGAATAAAATAATAAATATTATTATTAATAATAGAATAATAAAAAATATTATTATAAAAAAATAGAATTAGATAAAATTATTTAATTTATTTTTTATAATATAATAAAAAGATTTTTTCTATAAAAGTAAAATACTATACTAATATATAAATACAGAACTGAATATATATTTTTACTATTAAATAATATTAAAAAATAAATTTAACTACAGCTGGCTATAGAATATATATTTTTTTATTAAATAATAGATTATATATTAAGATTCTGTATATTATCTTCTTTATATATTAATAAAACCAGATTATAATTAGAAGTTAATTTTATATCTATACTATATTAAGTATACTAAAAAAAATAATAGTATATTCTTTAGATATATTAATATTAATATTATAAAAGCTGTTAAACAGACTGCAGTACTAATACTATCTAAGAATCTCTATTTATTAATAATAAATAGTCTGATAATTATATTCAGCTACTACCCGGAATATATAAAAGACTAGATAAATAATTAACCAGACTACAGGAAAAAAAAAAGAATCCTGATTTTTTTATAATAAAAATCTATTTAAAATACTTTACTAAAAAAGATAAATAATATTTTAAAATATATTAGATATCAGTACTATATACTACTCTTAATATAAGAATTATATATTTATTTATATTATATATATTAACCAGGCTGTATAAATAGATATAATATATTATACTGTTTTAGTTTATAGAAGTTTAGAAAGATTATAAAACTTTAAAAATAATAAAAAAAAAATATAGTTAGAACTGACAGAAGTCTATAAAGATATAATATCTAGATTAAAATTATTATTAGATTTTATAAACTGATATTTAATTATATCTTATATCTTTTTTACTGTACTATCTCTTACTAAACTAGAAGCTATATTAAATATTTTAATAAAAAGAGTTAAATAGATAAATCCTATAGTTTTTATAAAGTTAAATAATCTGATTCTAGAAAACAGAGATATATATATATAGTAATTAAGAAAATAATACTTTAAGACTGTAAATACAGTAATAAGACTTATTATCTAATTACTTAAAATTAAGAAGGCTGTCTTCAGAGAATCTTTCTATATATACTGATATAAACAGACTATACCTGCTCAGAAACCGCAGGAGGAAGTAGAAATAAAGGAGAATATAATAGATTATTATTAGGATCTATCACGATCAGGATACATTGGTGAGGTAGAACTCTTAAAAAAGTAGGAAGGAACATGAACGGACCATACCCGCTCAGAAACCGCAGGAGGAAGTAGAAATAGAGGAGAATATGATAGATCACTATTAGGATCTATTATAATCAAGGATACATTAGTAAGGCAGAACTCTTAAAAAAGGAGGAAGGAAGAGATATAAAGAGGATTATATACTTATCACACCTATAATAAGCTATATAAGTAAAGCATACCTATATAGATAGTACTAGAATATACTTCTTTTTTTTTACTCTTTTCTATATATATCTATACAGTTAGACTACCGAGTATAGCAGGCACAGTCCTTGCTTACAACACACGCTGCTTATATATATATGCCTTCGACAGACATATAGGGACTAGTCGCGAGCGTGGCTAGCACCTGTTTACAATATAGAAGATAGTAATTATCTTATTCTTCTCTTACTTCTTAAGTATAAAAATAATTAAATCTGGATTAAGATTATTAAAAATATTCTAGTACTTTTTACTAATAGTAAAATAATTAGTATATATCTAAAATATTACTACTTTAATTATATTAAAATAAAAACAGCTCTAGTAATAGTAGCAGATATCTTAAGAACTATTAAATAGATATTTAATACTAATACTATTAGTAGTAACTGAGAAGAAATCTCTAGTTATCTAGTAAAGAATAGAAAACTAATTATAATAAAGCTTCTAGTAAATAAAACTATTAATAAATCTTATAGTATCTAGAACAGTATTAATTTAATTAAAGATATCTTTATAAACTATATATTTTTAATATTTAAATATTTCAGCTGCCGGTAAGAATCTCCGGTATTTAAAGATATTATAAAAGATTTTATCTAGATTTAATAGTAATCTAGAGATAGTTAATAGTATATTAATAGCTGGATTCTGATTATAATAGAAATAAAATATCTTTTTAAAAATAGTTTAGTACTTATAATACTAGTCAGTATTATTATCCAGTCAGATATCTTTTTTAAACTTCTTAAATTTTAATATCAGGTTTAGAATAGTTATAATTATATAAATATAGTCTTTTATCTAGTAAATATAATAGTAGTATTTTCAGAGTTTTTAATATATATATTATACGTAGAGTGGATTAATCTGACTGTTATATCTTAATCTTAATCTGGCTATAATCTGGCAGTCAGATTAAGATATAAAAATTTTTTAACTGTACAGTTATAGTCAGGTTAAGATATAACTATTATTTTAACTATTTATATCTGCCGGTCAGGAAAGTCAGGTATAGCAGATAGATTAATAATTACAGATTAATTAATAATATATATATTCCTATTATATAGATAATATATAAAGTATAATATATTTTTAATTACAGTATAATAATATTTTTTAAATTTAGTTTATCTGCTTAATCTATTTAATCTATTTAATCTATTTAATCTATTTAATCTATTTAATCTATTTAATCTATTTAATCTATTTAATCTATTTAATCTATTTAATCTATTTAATCTATTTAATCTATTTAATCTATTTAATCTATTTAATCTATTTAATCTATTTAATCTGTCTGATCTCTGTAATCTACTTAATCTTTCTTTTCCTAACTTTAAAAAGAATATTATATTTTAAAAAAGATTTTTATAAAATCTAGTATAATAAAAATAGTATCTGATATTAGATAAACTATTAAGATTATATTATTTTTTATATTATTTAAAATAATAATTATAATAGTAGAAAAATTAAAAAAACTAGATTTTTATCTCTACCTGAGTATATATAATATTTAAAGATTTAGATTAAGCTTGCTCTTCTGTTTTTAATAATAATTAATTTTTAGATTATTTTTAAAATTATTTATATTTTTATTTATACTGATATAGAAGATAGTAATTATCTTATTTTTTTTTTACTTTTTAGATATAAAGATAATTAAATCTAGATTAAGATTATTAAAGATATTCTAGTACTTCTTATTAATAGTAAAATAATTAATATATATCTGAAATATTACTATTTTAATTATATTAAGATAAAAACAGCTCCGGTAATAGTAGCAGATATCTTAAAAATTATTAAATAAATATTTAATACTGATACTATTAGTAGTAACTGAAAAAAAAATTTTAATTATTTAATAAAAAATAAAAATTTAATTACAGTAAATCTTTTAATAAATAAAAATATTAATATATTTTATAGTATCTAGAATAGTATTAATTTAATTAAAGATACTTCTATAAACTATATATTTTTAATATTTAAATATATTTTAAGTTTTTTAAATATCTCAGCTGCTGATAAGAATCTCCAGTATTTAAAGATATTATAAAAGATTTTATCCAGGCCTGATAGTAATCCGGACTCCAGAGATAGTTAATAATATATTAATAACCGGATTCCAACTATAATAAAAATAAAATATTTTTTTAAAAATAGTTCAGTACTTATAATACTAGTCAGTATTATTATCTAATTGAATATTCTTTTTAAATTTTTAAAGCTTTAATATCAGATTTAGAATAATTATAATTATATAAATATAATCTTCTATCTAATAAATATAATAATAATACTTTTAGAATTTTTAATATATATACTATAAGTTTTTAAGAATCTTTTCTTTTCAGAATATCTGCTTTCTTACTAGTTAGTTAATTAAATAAGTTAAATAATTAAAATAATTATTATAAATATTATAAATCTTATAAATAATAGATCTATTATTCTTAGATAAATAAAATATAAAAAAAAAAAAAATATAAAAGTTTAAAAAAATATTCTATCTATTTTTATTTAATTATAATAAAATAAAAATAATTAATATTACTATAATTATAGTACTGAATAAAATTTTTAATTATTTAATAAAGATTAAATATCTAGTAAATTATAAGATAGATTAAATTCTAGTAAGTTTTATAGTTAAGAAAAAGATAATAAACTAAATCTGATTTAAATTATTAAATAAGCTGGAACTTTTTACAGTATTAAAAACTTATATTTATAAATTATATAATCTTCTAAATTTATAATTAAAAATTAATAGAATTAGCTATTATTAAAAAAAATCTTTAGAATCTGTCTGTAAAAGACTAATTTAAATAATCTCTATTATAGATAGTAGAAGCTTTTTATATTAGTTTTTTATAAATAGTTTCTAGAATATTCTTTATATTAGTTTTTTATAGATAGCTTCTAGAATATATTTTTTTAAAAATTTATAAATTATCAGAAGAAGTTTTAAGACTTTTATTATAATTTTTTTATATATATTTAATAATACTATTTAAATCTTAATCTAAAGTTTTTATAGAAGAGTATTAACTATAAACTAAATTATATAAATAAGATAGAATATATAATACTGGTTTTAAATAATTATTATAAGATTAGAATTAAATAGAATATTATAAAACTGGCTGCTCTGGCTGAGCTGAGTCCGGAGTTTAGATAAGATTATATTAAATATTAAACTATTATTACTAGTATTATTAGTTATTATATTTAATAACTAATAAAATAGATTATATTTATATAAGACTAATAGAATAATTATAGCTAGATTCTTACTAGTATAAAATCTAGATACTAGTTAAAAATCCAGCAGAACTTTATAATAATCTATATCTTTTATTAAAAAATATCTAGTTAAAATAAAAAATATTTTTTAATTAGGACTGGTCTAACAGTCTACTGTAATTAATATTTATCTAATATCTAAAAATTTTAATAACAGCTGTATATATATATTTTTTAATAATTTTAAAAGATACTTTTTAAATTATATTTAATTAAAAGAATTTAGTTTTCAGTAGAAAAATAAAAATAGAAAATTAATTATTTATTTAAATTAAATATATTTAATAATTCAGAATAATAAATAGTAGATAATTATAAAATATAAGATTTAATTCTGAAAATTCTATTTATTATAAACTGCAGAGATCTAGAGAAATTAATAATTAAAAAAAATTTATCTTTAAAAAATATATAAATACTTATAATAGTCTTTTATTTAGTATTTAATTAATTATTAATTTAGATATTACTAATAGTATTTTCTTCTTATAATTTTTATAAAGATAGTAGTTTATAGAACTAGTTTCTAAGTTTTTAATTCCTAGATATTATAAGATATAAAGATATATAGTATAGTAAATATAAAATATTTTATTAGAAAATAATATATCTTTCTGAAAACTATTCTATATTATTAATATCTTCTCCTGACTGAAGTAAAATAGCAGTTTTTAAGCTTATATATAAGTTTTAAAAAATATTATCTTTTATTATTAATTCTAGAAAATAAAAAACTTTTTTTTATAAATTAAATATAAAATAATCTTCTGATTCTTCGCAAAGCGTATAATCTGGAGATTTAGAGAAGAAGAAAAAATCTGGTTTAAAAAACTTATCTTAATTTAAATATTATTATAGTTTATAAATATCTGAAAAATAAAAAAAAAAAAATTAATAATATTCTTTAAAAATAAGTTAAATAACTATAATTAACTTATAATTCTAAGATTACTCTATAAATATAGAAAAATAAAAATAATAAAGTTTATAAAAATAGTTTATTTTATTTTAAAATATATTTTTATATAAATATAATCTATTATATTTTAAATACAGCTAAAGTACCTACTGTATTTTATTTATTTTATAAGATCTAGTAAATAGAAAATTATATTTTAAGTCTAGAATTATAAAATAGTTTTCTCTTTTAAATAGAGATAATTAGAATATAATAAACTATTATTAAAAGTAGATCTTTATATTAATAGAAAAAATCTGAAAAAGATTTTTATAAAATCTTTTAAGAGATACAGTATCTGATATTTAATTTGATAATTATTAGAAAGTATAATTACTAAGAAAAATTATATAAATAGTATTATATAGGTTTTTTTTTAAATTTAATTTATAATACAGATAATTCAGCTCTTTTAGATAGAAAATAAGAATATAATAAATTATTTAAGCTGGAGTAAGAAGAAGAATAGTAGAATAGAAACAGTATATTTATTTTTAATAGTCTAATTAATAATAAATATATAGTTTTTCAGCTATTATATATTATAACTAAAATATATAGTCTAAATTAAGCTGTGATTATATATATTTATATATATTGTTTATTATAAAAATAATAACTTTATAAAAAACTAAATTTTATTAATATTATTAGAATTTTCTAATTAATACTTCTAGATAAAGATAAAGAAAATATTAATATTTCTTTTAATTAATTTTTTCTAATTTAAAAAGCTTGTTTCTAATTTCTATATATTTTTAGATAATAGTTAGAATAATCAGATTAATAATTATTTAATCTAAGTATACTTTAATTATACTAGAACTTAAATAGATATAATAAATAGAGCTTAGTACTAAGAATATTTAAGATAGTTAACTGTCTGTTTTTTAGCTATACCGCGGTCAGGTATAAAAATTCCAATTAACCTGACCTGACCTGGCCGTTAGCCACTCTAAGTCAGATCTTAAGTAGTTTGTTATATAATAAGTAGTTTTAAATACTAGTCTTCTTTTATATTTTTTATTTTTATACTAGATAACTTAGTTTAGTTCTAGTATAAATTAGATTATCTTCTACGTCTTTATATAATACTTTTATTTACATATTAATTTATAATAGAAATCTGCTATATCTTCCAGTTAGAGTAGATTAACCTGACCTGACCTGGCTGTTAGCCACTCTACTTCCAGTTAAAAATCTTTTATAATATCTTTAACTCGCTATTTTTCTTAACTGTCTATTAGGCTTATAAGCAGTTAAGTATTATCTATTATTTATAAAGAGAAGGAGTCTGTTACTGTAAAGCAAAGAAGATTTATATAGAATATAGAATATATTCTAGAAAGTATATTAAGATATATAATATATAAATCTATTATTTTCTAGACTATATATTTAATATTTTTCTAATCCAGCTTCTGGCTTAAACAGTTTATATAAATATTCTACAGCTTTAACTATATTTTATTTCTTATTTATTTATTTTTCTAATTATTATTAGAAATAGATAATTAAAACTTAAATTTATTCTATTATCTCAGAAATAGTTTATATAATAGTTTTATTCTATTAGATTAGATTTTTTACTGGATATTCTGTAAGTAGAGTGGCTAACGGCCAGGTCAGGTCAGGTTAATTAAGATTTTTATACCTGACTGCAGGTTATAGTCAGGTATAAAAATATATATATTTCTGACCGGCTTAACCTGCGGTTAACCGGCGGGTCTAATTTCTCAGTAACTAAGTCTATTTTAGAAGACAGTAAAATAAGATAAAATACTGCTGTCTGATTTTATACCTTAACCTGACTGCCAGGTTATAGCCAGGTTAAGGTTAAGGTATAACAGTCAGGTTAATCCACTCTATCTGTAAGAGACTCTCAGTCTTTCTTAAGATTAAAAAAGAAGAGGTAAAATCTATAAATTAAAAAAAAAAAAAAGACTTATTTCTATAGTAATTATAATATAATTATTGAGAACTAATTCAATAAAAAAAAAGTTTTTTTTAATTAGACTAATTATAGTAGATATAGATCTGAATATAAATTTTAAAAGTACTGTTTATTCTTTCTATTTAACTATTAGTTTATAGATAATAGACTATTAAAAAAAATTTTTATATAAAGACTAGTTAGTAAATTAAAGTTTATAATTTATTTATAAATTATATATTTCTATTAAATATAATAGTTCTTAAAAATCTGTATTATCTTACTAAAATTTATATAAGGACTTAAGCTGTCTTTTCTACTATAGTAGAGGTTATTATTTTAAGAATTACTCTTTTCATAAGCTTGTTTATAATTACTAATACTGTTATATAACTATTTAATAAAGATAAATTAGTACTAAAATCTATAGAAACTTCTTATTATAATTAATCTAGAATTAGAAAAGATTTTAGTAGACTTTATTTTTATTTTTTCTAAATTTTTATTTTTTTATATATATTATAGTTATATATAAAATATTATATATTGTATTCTAGATTTAGCCAGAAGAAGTTTTTAATTATAAATATTATTATCTATTTTCTACCAGAGTAACCAGCTATAGAAGAGTTATAAACTACTTAGATAATATTTATATAAAAAGATTTACTATCTAGAACCTATTTCTATTAGTAAAAGAATAAAAATCTATTTTTAATATAATATTCTGATACTAATACTTTAAGATTTAAATATAGAAGAAATTATTATTTTTTTACTTTAAAATATTATATGGTTTTTTAATAAATCTAATTTTAGACTCAGACTCTCTTTTATATATTTTAGTTATTATATAATTCTATCTTCTGCTTCTTTTTATAGTTTATATCTAGAGGATATTCAATAGATATTATTAAATATATACTAGTTATAATTAATATTAGAAAAAATAGCAGTTTTCACTTCTCTCACTTCTTACTCAAATTTAGTATGGAAATACATACAAAGTTTGAGTAAAGAATAAAGTAAAAGTAAGGTAAAAAAAAAAGAAGATATAATTAGCTAATTTAGCTAAAGGGAAGGATTCAATAGAAAAAACTGATCAAACTTTGATCAAAGGATTGATTCTGATTCGAATTGAATCACTTGGATTGAATCGCTTGAATCGCTTGAATAAGAATAAAGTGAATGAGCGAAGATTAAGGCTATATTTATGTTCATTCACCTGTCAGGTTGAATCATCATGAATCATACCTAGATCATGATGCTTTGAAATCAATAAAGTCATGAAATGCTAAATGTAATATAAAGATGGGGTAAAACGAGTTTGATGAGTGAATGAAGATGTAATATTTTATATGAGCGGGAAAAGTATTCACTTAATTAGCTGAACCGGATTATAAAAGATCAGAGGTGACTGCTGTAGAGTTCAGAATGATTCATTATTAAGTATTCACTGAGTTGGCTGGGCCTGTCCGTAGGTCGGAGATAACCGGTTTCGGGAGAGATGATTAACCAGTGAATAAAATGGAGTATTCCAATGAAGAGGAGTATTCCAGCCGACAATTAAGAATACAGCTATATAACAGTTATCTTTTAGTTAATAGAGTAATTAGATTATATAACCAGCTATTTAAAGATTCGTTTCTGAAGATAGAAGATCTTATTTATATTAAAAAAAAATATCTGTTTTTTTATTATTTTATCTTTTCTACTATTAGAGCTGGAAATTATATTAATTTAAAAAAAATATTATTATATATATCTCTCTATAAATCTTCTAGATTTAAAGAAATATTTAAGATTTTTATAATTAGTAATAATTAGAGTGGCTAACAGCCAGGTCAGGTCAAGTTAGTTAAGATTTTTATACCTGACTGCAGGTTATGGTCAGGTATAAAAATATATATATTCCTGACCGGCTTAACCTGCGGTTAACCGGCAGGTCTAATTTCTCAGTAACTAAGTCTATTTTAGAAAATAATAAAATAAGATAAAGTACTGCTGTCTGATTTTAGTCTAATTTCTGTCTATTTTTATCTATTTCTGCCTATTTCTGTCTAATTTCTGTTTTAACTAGTCTTTTTAGAACTAGTACAGGTATAACAGTTAACTGCAGTTAACCGTTCTACCTGACAGTTAATCTGATTTTATACCTTAATCTGACCGCCAGGGTATAGCTAGATTAAGGTTAAGGTATAACAGTCAGGTTAATCCACTCTAGTAATAATTTTAAATTTATTTTATACAGAATATAGTTCTATACTCTATTCTTCTAAATATTATATAATAGCTAGAAGCTTTTTATTATAAATCTTATAATTATATTTAGCAGATAAATTTTTTTTTTAAAAAATATATATACAGTTATAATATCTTTTTATTATTAAATTAAAAAAGTACTTCTCTGATAATATATCTGAAGGAGTTTATTTCTACTACAGTTATATAAAAAGGATTAAATATTATTAGTAGTAGCTCTATAATAAAAAAAGACTTTAATTTATTAAACTTTAACTAGTAGTCTTATATCTAATTAAACTTTATATCTTTCTTAATTAACTTAATAAATAGTTATATAATATCAGAGAAGTTTTATATAAATTTTTAATAAAAATTAGTAAACTTAAAAATCTTTATATTTTTTTTACTATTTGAGAAGTCTTCTATTTCTGAATTACTTAAATCTTTTTAGAATTTATTACTATCTTTATATCTGCTTATATAATATATTCTAGATACTTTATCTCTTAGTACTTAAACTTATATTTTAATATATTAAGATACAGATCTGTTTTATATAGTTTAGTAAGTATCTTTTATATATAATCTTTATATTATATAATAAAATTATTAGTAAAAATAAGAATATTATTAATATAAGCAGAGTAGAATTTATTAAAATATTTTTATAAAGTCTAGTTAATATACTTCTGGAAAGTATTTAAAGTATTTACTAGATTAAAAGAAGTTACTAACTATTTATAGAGTCTATATCTTATATAAAAGACTATTATCTATTCTTATTCTTTTATAATCTGAATCTTATAAAAACCAGCTGATATATTAAACTTAATAAATTATTTTATTTTATTAATCTATATAAGAGTTTTCTAGATTAAAAAAAATATCTATCTTTTTTTATAATTATATTTAAGGTTTAGTAGTTAATATAAAATTATAATCTTTTTCCTAACTTTTATATAAAAAGAATAGAAGTAATTACTGAAAAGTAGTTTATTTAAATAAAATTTTTATTAAATAGATTTATAAGAGTTTTTTATAATATAATTAGTTTTTTTTAGATTATATTATATAATAGTCTCTAGAAAATAAACAGTTCTTATTTATCCTGTTATATAAGTTTAATCTTATAATCTATCTTTTTTTTTAGTAGGTAGGTAGCTTCTCTGCTTAGTCTTATTTAAATAGATATAGGAAATCCTGATACTATTCTAATTAGAGTGGCCAACGGCCAGGTCAGGTCAGGTTAATCCACTCTAATTCTAATAACTTTATATAAAAATTAATTTTTTTTTAGTATTAAGATTTTCTAAATATTATTTATTATAGGAGTAAAAATTTATATATTATTCTTTTTTTTATATAATAAGTATAAACTTTTATTATAACTGCTAAGATATTTATAATATCCGGATTTAAAAAAGTCTATTTTTTTATTCTATATTCTAGCTTCTGTTATACAAAAATATAATTTTTTTTATTTTAATTTAAAGTAAATATTATTATAGTAGAGCCAGAGAAGTCCTAGAATTAGATTATAATCCAGATAATTTTTAAAAATATAAGAAAATATCTGTTTTTCTGAGTATATTTTTATATTAAGTTTTATTTATATAATATAAATCATCTATATTTCTTCTTCAGTTATTTCTCTTACTGGTTTTAGCAGTATAAATATCTTCTGGAATCAGTATTATTAATTATTATATAAAATATTTATTAATTATACTATAGATTATACAGCTATAATTAATAAATATTCTTACTAAAATAAAATAATTCAGTAATAAATTAATTATAAAAGATCGGAAATTTATATATAAGCCTTTAAAGTTTTACTAAAGATTAAATAAATATTTATTAGTTATCTAGGACTCTTATATATACTTTTATATAAGAATATCTAGTTTTCTGATTCTGCTCTAGATTTATTTATAGTATAGATTTTATAATTATTTTTTTCTTCAGTTTTAATAGTTACTGCTGTAATTATATAAGATCTAGCTGCTGGAAGTAGAGTATAATTCTAAGTAAAGTACCTGTTTCTATTATATTAAATATAAATACTCTTCTATTTATATATTTATATTTTATTAGAATAGATCTATTTTACTCTTCTCTTTTTATTAGTCTTTTTTATCTTTATATAAAAAACTGCTATCTAAGCCTGGAGTACTACTACCTGGCTAGTAGTTACTTTTTAATCTATATTATTAAGATTCTTTTTATTTTATTTAGAGACAGAATAGGGACTGTTATTATATAATTTATTCTTCTTTTAATTTAAGTCAGTTATTCTATATTATATTTAATTTCTAAGAGTTATTTACAGTATCCTTTATATAATTAAATATAAAATATTCCTAATATTCCTTTAAACAAATTTAGGTTTATTACTGTTTTAATTAATATCTTTTTTTATTTATTATTTTAAAATATATCTTTTATATCTATAAAAATTTAGTTAAATTTATTTAAGAATTTATAGAGGGTTCTTTTTTCTTATTTTATTATATTAACTTATATAAGAGCTTTTTTTTTATAGTTAGAATTAGAGTGGCTAACGGCCAGGTTAGGTCAGGTTAATTGGAATTTTTATACCTGACCGCCAGGTTATAGCCAGATTAAGGAAATTTTTATACCTGACTGCGGTATAGCTAAAAAACAGACAGTTAACTATCTTAACTATTCTTAGTACTAAGATTTATTTACTATATCTATTTAAGTTCTAGTATAATTAAAGTATACTTAGATTAAGTAGTTATTAATCTGACTATCCTAACTATTATCTAAAAGTATATAGAAACAAGCTTTTTAAATTAGAAAAAAATAATTAAAAGAAGTATTAGTATCTTCTTTATCTCTATCTAGAAGAATTAATCAGAAAATTCTAATAATATTAATAAAATTCAGCTTTTTATAAAATTATTACTTTTATAGTAAAAAATATATATAAATATATATAATTACAGCTCAGTTTAGATTATATATTTTAATTATAATATATAATAGCTGAAAAACTATATATTTATTATTAATTAGACTACTAAAAATAGATATATTATTTCTATTCTACTATTCTTCTTCTTACTTTAGCTTAGATAGTTTATTATATTTTTATTTCCTATCTAAAAGAGCTGATTTATCTGTATTATAGATTAAACTTAAAGAGAAACCTATATAATACTATTTATATAGTCTTTCTCAGTAACTGTACTTTCTAATAACTATCTAATTAAATACTAGATACTGTACCTCTTAGAGGATTCTGTAAAAGTCTTTTCCAGACTTTTTTTATTAATATAAAGATCTACTTTTAATAATAACTTATTATATTCTTATTATCTTTATTTAAAAAAGGAAACTATTTTATAATTTTAGATTTAAGATATAATTCCCTGCTTGCTAGGTCTTCTGAAATAAATAAAGTACAGCAGATATAAGGGGAACCTCTGGATTTGTACAATCAACAGAAGTGCCTATAAATAAGAAGAAATTATTAAAGAAGAAATCTTTATATTATTAGAAAGATAGTCTTTTATCTGTTAGTTTACTACTTTTTTATATAAGAAGTAAAATTAGAATAAGATATTAGCTGAGCTATTTCTTTAGGGCCAGGAGCTTCCTGCCTGGACCTGTAATAATATCCCCCGTTCTCTCTCTGGCGGTAGGGGTAAATTATACTGTTATACAGGAATAGGTCCTACTTAGTTATCTATATTATAATAGATTAGGATTATATATTATATAATAACAGAGCTTAGTTTAATATTATTTATTTTAGAAATTCTTTTTTTTTTTCTATCTTAACTAGTTATATTATTATTATTATAAAAATATAGTCTAGTTTAATTCTAGTAATAAGTTTAGTACTATCTTTTTATCTGGTACTTCTAGTACTGTATATAATCTCCTAAATTATATAGTATATACAGTAATTAATTATAAAAATTATATATATATTTAGTTTTATTTTAATTTATTCAAAAATTACTATTTCTATTTTATATATTATATTAATATCTAGATAAAAAATTATTTTTTTTTATATAATAACTCAGCTAATTTTTAAAAAAAAAAAAAATTTAATATTTTTTTTATTATAAATTTTTTATTTATTTTAATATTTATAATAAACCTGTAATAACAGTAGAACAGATTAATTATAAATTCTAGTTTATTATATAGAACTGATACTATATAGATTTAAACTAGCTAATAAAATTATATAAATAATCTTTTTATTATTATTAGAAGAATTATTTATTATACTAATTACTTAAATTTTTCTCTTATTAACTTTAGACCGGTTATATAAATAGCCGGATACTTCAGAAATATTTATATTTTATATAAATAAAAATTATACTAATTAAAATATTTCTATTATAATTTATTAGAAAAGATATAATTTATTTTTAATTTATTTTTATTTCTTCTTTTCTATAATACTATCCAGAATCTTATTAATTAGATAATTATATAAAAGTTAGTTATTAATTTAGAATAAAAGTTTACTATATTATCTAATTAAGAATTTTTTTTAAATTTTAATATAATATAGTTTTTTATAACTAGTAGTCTAGTACTATAGTTTTCTTTAAAACTAAAGTATATTTAATTATTATATAAATATAATTTATTTATTTAATTTTATATTTTCTCTGCTAGTTTCAGCTTTTTTTTATATAATATTTATTCATAATATTTTTAACTAGCTATTTTTTTTAGCTGTTTATCAGAATTATAGATAGTTAAATATTATTTATTATTTATAAAAAAAAAAGATTTATTATTATAAGATAGAGAAAATCTATATAAAAAATATAATATATTCTAAAAAATATATTAAATTATATAATATATAAGTTTATTAGTTTCTGAACTATATATTTTATATTTTTCTAGTCTAGCTTCTAGTTTAAATAATTTATATAAATATTCTGCAGCTTTAATTATATTTTTTTTTTTTTAATATTTAGAAACTATATACTATCTCTTATTTATTTATTTTTTAATTTATTATTAAAAGTAGATAATTAAGATTTAAATTTATTTTATTACTTCAGAAATAATTTATATTATAATTTTATTTTATTAGATTAGATTTTTTATTAAATATTCTGTAAGAGACTCTCAGTCTTTCTTAAAATTAAAAAAAAAAGATAAAATTTATAAATTAAAAAAAAAAACATATTCCTATAGTAATTATTATATAATTATTTAAAACTAATTTAATAAAAAAAAAAGTTTTTTCTAATTTAATTAATTATAATAAATATAAACTTAAATATAAATTTTAAAAATACTATTTATTTTTTTTATTTAACTATCAGTTTATAAATAATAGACTATTAAAAGTAATCTTTATATAAAAGCTAGTCAGCAGACTATAGCTTATATTTTATTTATAAATTATATTTTTTTATCAGATATAATAATTCTTAGAAATTTATATTATTTTACTAAAATTTATATTAGAATTTAAACTATTTACTCTATTATAGTAGAGTCTATTATTTTAAAAATTATTTTTTTTATAAGCCTGTTTATAATTACTAGTACTATTATATAATTATTTAATAAAAATAAATTAATAATAAAATTTATAGAAATTTTTTATTATAATTAATCTAAAATTAAAAAAGGTTTTAGTAGATTTTATTTTTATTTTTTTTAAATCTTTATTTTTTTATATATATTACAGTTATATATAAAATATTATATATCCTATTCTAGATTTAATTAGAAGAATTGTTTAATTATTAATATTATTATCTATTCTCTACTAAAATAGCTAGTTATAAAAAAATTATGAACTACTTAAATAATATTTATATAAAAAAATTTACTATTAAAAATCTATTTTTATTAATAAAAAAATAAAAATTTATTTTTAATATAATATTCTGATACTAATATTTTTAGATTTAAATATAAAAGAAATTATTATTCTTCTATTTTAAAATATTAAATAATTTTTTAATAAATTTTATTTTAAATTTAGATTTTTTTTTATATATCTTAATTATTATATAATTTTATCTTTTATTTTTTTTTATAATTTATAGCTGGAGGATATTTAAAAAATATAATTAAATATACTCCAGTTATAATTAAAAATATAGTTATATAATAATTATTTTCTAGTTATTAAAATAACTGGATTATATAATTAATAATTTAAAAATTTTTTTCTGAAGATAAAAGATTTTATTTATATTAAAAAAAAATATTAGTTTTTTTATTATTTTATTCTTTCCGGTATTAAAACTAGAAATTATATTAATTTAAAAAAAAGTATTATTATATATATCTTTTTATAAATTTTCTAGATTTAAAAAAATATTTAAAATTTTTATAATTAATAATAATTTTAAATTTTTTTTATACAGAGTATAGTTCTATATTTTATTTTTTTAAATATTATATAACTACTAGTAGCTTTTTATTATAAATTTTATAATTATATTTAGTAAATAAGTTTTTTTTTAAAAAATATATATACAGCTGTAATATTTTTTTATTATTAAATTAAAAAAGTATTTCTCTGATAATATATCTAAAAAGATCTATTTCTATTATAATTATATAAAAAAAATTAAATATTATTAGTATTAATTTTATAATAAAAAAAGATTTTAATTTATTAAAATTTAACTGACAGTCTTATATTTAATTAAACTTCTTATTTTTTTTAGTTAACTTAGTAAGTAGTTATATAATATTAGAAAAGTTTTAAATAAATTTCTAGTAAAAATTAATAAAGTCTAAAAATTCTTATATTTTTTTTACTATTTAAAAAGTTTTTTATTTTTAAATTATTGAAATTTTTTCAGAATCTATTACTATTCTTTTATCTGCTTATATAATATATTCTAGATATTTTATTTTTTAATATTTAAACTTATATTTTAATATATTAAGATATAAGTCTATTTTTTATAATTTAGTAAATATTTTTTATATATACTCTTTATATTATATAATAAAATTATTAGTAAAAATAAGAATATTATTAATATAAATAAAATAAGATTTATTAAAATATTTTTATAAAATCTAATTAATATACTTCTAAAAGATACTTAAAATATTTATTAGATTAAAAAAAATTACTAGTTATTTATAAAGTCTATATTTTATATAAAAGATTATTATCTATTCTTATTTTTTTATAATTTAAATTTTATAAAAAATAATAGATATATTAAATTTAATAAATTATTTTATTTTATTAATCTATATAAAAATTTTCTGGATTAAAAAAAGAAAATATTTATTTTTTTTTATAATTATATTCAGGACCCGGTAATTAATACAGAATTATAGTTTTTCTTCTAATTTTTATATAAAGAGAATAGAAACAGCTGCTAAAAAATAATTTATTTAAATAAAATTTTTATTAAACAGATTTATAAAAGTTTTTTATAATATAATTAGCTTTTTTTAAATTATATTATATAATAATCTCCAGAAAATAAATAATTCTTATTTATTTTATTATATAAATTTAATCTTATAATTTATTTTTTTTTAATAAAAAGATAGCTTCTTTATTTAATTCTATTTAAATAAATATAAAAAATTCTAGTATTATTCTAGTAATCTTATATAAAAATTAATTTTTTTTTTAAATATTAAGATTTTCTGAATATTATCTATTATAATAGTAAAAATTTATATATTATTTTTTTTTTCTGTATAATAAATATAAATTTTTATTATAATTATTAAAATATTTTTAATCTTTAGATTTAAAAAAATTTATTTTTTTTTATTTTATATTCTAGTTCCTGTTATATAAAAATATAATTTTTTTTATTTTAATTTAAAATAAGTATTATTATAATAGAGCTAGAAAAGTTCTAGAATTAGATTATAATTTAAATAATTTTTAAAAATATAAAAAAATATTTATTTTTTTAAATATATTTTTATATTAAATTTTATTTATATAATATAAATAATCTATACTTCTTCTCCAGTTATTTCTCTTACTGATTTTAATAATATAAATATCTTTTAAAATTAGTATTATTATATAAAATATTTACTAATTATACTATAGATTATACAGTTATTATTAATAAATATTTTTACTAAAATAAAATAGTTAAATAATAAATTAACTATAAAAAATTAGAAATTTATATATAAATTTTTAAAATTCTACTAAAAATTAAATAAATATTTTTTAATTATTTGGGGCTCTTATATATATTTTTATATAAAAATATCTAATTTTCTGATTTTATTTTAGATTTATTTATAGTATAATTTTTATAATTATTTTTTTTTTAATTCCAGTAGTTACTACTATAATTATATAAAGTCTAGCTGCTGGAAGTAGAATATAATTCTAGATAAAATATTTATTTTTATTATATTAAATATAAATACTTTTCTATCTATATATTTATAATTTATCAGAAAAGATTTATTTTATTTTTTTTTTTTTACTAATTTTTTTTATTTTTATATAAAAAACTATTATCTAAATCTAGAATACTATTATCTAATTAGTAGTTATTTTTTAATCTATATTATTAAGATTTTTTTTATTTTTATTTAGAAATAGAGCAGGGATTATTATTATATAATTTATTTTTTTTTTAATTTAAACTAGATATTTTATATTATATTTAATTTCTAAGAATTATTTATAATATCTCTTATATAATTAGATATAAGGTACTTTTATTATTATTTTAAATAAATTTAGATTTATTACTATTTTAATTAATATTTTTTTTATTTATTATTTTATAGTATATTTTCTGTATTTATAAAAATCTGATTAAATTTATTTAAGAATTTATAGAAGATTCTCTTTTTTTATTTTATTATATTAATTTATATAAAAATTTTTTTTTTATAATTAGAATTAAAATATATAAAATCCAGCTAGTTATAAAACTTAAAAAAAATTAAAAATTAATTATTTTTTTATTATATAATAATCTAGAAAAAAAAATATTAATTAATTTTTTTTTTAAATCTATTATAAATATATAAAACTTTTATATTTTTAAAAAAAAAAATTTTTTTTTTAATTAGAAACTTTATATAAAAATTAATAAAAAAATTAAATAGAGTAGAATCTGGATATTATAAATAGTAAGCTGAGGTTAGTAGTACTGTAGCAGGAACTGGTTAGATTATATAAAATTTATAGAATTAAGTTTATAAATTTATTATTTAATTTACTAATTTTTATATATATTTATAATTATTTATTTTAATTATTATTTTTTTTTCTAAGAATATCTTTATAAGAATTTAGTAGAAGAAATAATTCCTAATATAAAAAAAATCTCTGGATTTATATAATTAATAGAAATATTTATAAATAAAAAAAAAATATTAAAAAAGAAATTTTTATATTATTAAAAAGATAGTTTTTTATCTATTAGTTTACTACTCTTTTATATAAGGAGTAAAGTCGGAGTAAGATATTAGCCGAGCTATTCCTTTAGGGCCAGGAGCTTCTCGCCTGGACCTGTAACAGCAGATACTTTAGCTGTATTTAAAATATAATAGATTATATTTATATAAAAGTATATTTTAAAGTAAAATAAACTAGTTTTACAGAATTTTCTATTTTTATCTTTCTATATTTATTATTTATAGAGTAGTCTTAGAATTATAAGTTAATTACAGTTATCTAGTTTATTTTCAGAGAATATTATTAAATCCTTTTCTTCTATTTCTTAGATCTTTATAAACTATAATAATACTTAAATTAAAATAAGCTTTTTAAACCAGATTTTTTCTTCTTCTCTAAATCTTAAGATTACGCGCGTCGCGAAGAATTAGAAGATTATTTAATATCTAACTTATAAAAAAAAAATTTCTATTTTTCAGAATTAGTAGCAGGAAATAATCTTTTTTAAAGCCTGTATATAAGCTTAAAAACTACTATTTTACTTCAGTTAGAAGAAAGTATTAATAATATAAAATAGTTTTTAAGAAGATATATTATTCTCTGATAGAATCTCTTATATTTACTATCTATATATCTTTATATCTTATAATATCCGGGAATTAAAAACTCAGAAACTAGTTCTATAAGCTACTATCTTTATAAGGATTATAAGAAAAAAATACTATAATTAGTATCTAAATAAATAATTAGTCAGATACTGAATAAAAGATTATTACAGATATTTATATATTTTTTAAAAATAAATTTTTTCTAATTATTACTTTCTCTAGGCCTCTGTAGTCTATAATAAATAAAACTTTTAGAATTAAGTTTTATATTTTATAATTATCTATTATCTACTATTCTGAATTATTAAGTATATTTAATTTAAATAGATAATTAATTTACAGCTTTATCTTCCTACTAAAAACTAAATTATTTTAATTAAATATAGCTTAAAGAATATCTCTAAAAATTATTAAAAAATATATATATACAGCTGTTATTAAAATTCTTAGATACTAGACAGATATTAATTATAGTAGACTACTAGACTAATCCTAATTAGAAAGTATTTTTTACTTTAACTAGATATCTTTTAATAGAAGATATAAATTACTATAAAGTTCTACTAGACTTCTAACCAGTATCTAGATCTTATACTGGTAAGAATCTAGCTATAATTATTCTATCAGTTTTATATAAATATAACCTGTTTTATTAGTTATTAGATATAATAACTAATAATATTAGTAATAATAATTTAATATTTAGTATAATCTTATCTGAACTCTGGACTCAGCTCAGCCAGAGCAGCTAGTTTTATAATACTTTATTTAATCCTGATCTTGTAATAATTATTTAAAGCTAATATTATATATCCTGTCTTACTTATATAATTCAGCTTATAATTAATACTCTTCTATAAAAAGTTCAGATTAAAACTTTAAATAATACTATTAAATATATATAGAAAAATTATAATAAAAGTTTTAAAGCCTTTTCTAGTATTTTAAGAATTTTTGAAAAAATATATTCTAGAAGCTATCTATAAAAAACTAATATAGAGAGCTTCTACTGTCTATAATAAAGACTATCTAAATTAGTCTTTTATAGATAGATTCTAAAGATTTTTTTTTAATAATAGTTAATTATATTAATTCTTAATTATAGATTTAGAAGATTATATAATTTATAAATATAAGCTTTTAATACTGTAAAAAGTTCCAGTTTATTTAATAATTTAAATTAAGTTTAATCTATTATCTTTTTCTTAACTGTAAAACTTACTAGAACTTAATCTATCTTATAATTTATCAGATACTTAATCTTTATTAAATAATTATAAGTTTTATTCAGTACTATAATTATAATAATATTAATTATTTTTACTCTACTATAATTAAATAAAAATAGATAAAATATCTTCTTAAACTTCTATATTTTTTTTTTTATATTTTATTTATCTGAGAATAGTAGGTTTACTGTTTATAAGATTTATAATATTTATAATAATCTTTTTAATTATCTAGATTATTTAATTAACTGACTGGTAAAAAAGTAGATATTCTGAAAAAAAAAGATTCTTAGAGACTTATAGTATATATATTAAAAATACTGAAAATATTATTATTATATTTACTAGATAAAAGATTATATTTATATAATTATAATTATTCTAGACCTGATATTAAAATTTAAAAAGTTTAAAAAAAATATCTAGCTGGATAATAATACTGACTGATATTATAAGTACTGAATTATTTTTAAAAAAATATTCTATTTTTATTACAGTCAGAATCCGGCTATTAATATATTATTAACTATCTCTGGATTACTGTCAGGCCTGGATAAAGTCTTTTATAATATCTCTAAATACCGGAGACTTTTACCGGCAGCTGAAATATTTAAAGAACTTAAAATATATCTAAATATTAAAAGTATATAACTTATAAAAATATTTTTAATTAAATTAATACTATTCTAGATATTATAAAATATATTAATATTCTTATTTACTGGAAGTCCTGCTGTAATTAGTTTTTTATTCTCTACTAAATAGCTAGAGATTTTTTTTCAGTTACTATTAATAGTATTAATATTAAATATTTATTTTATAGTTCTTAAGATATCTGTTATTATTACCGGAACTGTTTTTATTTTAATATAATTAAAATAGTAATACTTCAGATATATATTAATTATTTTACTATCAGTAAAAAGTACTAGAATATTTTTAATAATCTTAATCTAGATTTAATTATCTTTATATCTAAAAAGTAAAAGAAGAATAAAATAATTATTATCTTTTATATCAGGAAAAATAAAAATATAAATAATCTTAAAATAATCTAGAAAATAAATTATTATTAAAAATAAAAGAGCTAGCTTTATCTAAATCTTTAAATATTATATATACTCAGATAAAAATAAAGATCTAATTTTTTTAATTTCTTTATTACTATAATTATTATTTTAGATAGTATAAAAAATAATATAATCTTAATAATTTATCTAATATTAGATACTATTTTTATTATACTAGATTCTGTAAAAATCTTTTTTAAAGTACAGTATACTTTTTAAAGTTAAGAGAGAAGAGATTAAACAGATTACAGAGATCAGACAGATTAAACAGATTAAATAGATTAAATAGATTAAACAGATTAAGCAGATTAAATAGATTAAGCAGGTTAAATAGATTAAGTAGATAAGCTAAATCTAGAAAATATTACTATACTGTAATTAAAAATATATTATACTTTATATATTATCTGTATAATAGAGATATATATATTACTAATTAATCTGCAGTTATTAATCTATCTACTATATCTGATTTTAAATAGGCCTTGTACAAGCACTGCGGCCGGAAACCCTTCAGCCACCTCACTCAGGGGATTCAGGGTTTCCGGCCGCAGTGCTTGTACAAGGCCTATTTAATGTATGCAAACGGCTAATTAAACCTAGCAATGATACTTGTCTATGTCCATATAAAGATATACTGATTGCTTGATTCTTCTATCTTCATGCCTGCTTGCAGGCCCTTTTATGTGCGTGATATAGAGGCTGGCTTAGCAGCAGGTCCGGAACAACCATGTTCCGGTCAGCCAATCAGGGCTCTAAGCCTCTAACCTGTCTCGCTTCGCTTTGCTTATTCTTGTTGATCGCGCGCGCGCTCGCCCACATTTCTTTCTTTCCTTCTTATATTCATTATTCTAGTCAAAATAGCACTAAATAGTATGATTTGATCGGCTGTCACATAAAGTAATAGTTGATAAGAGTAAATAATTATTAGTAATGATAAAATATAATAGTAATTAATAGTGATATATAATAATTAAATATTATTAAATATACTGCAAGCCTCTCTACGCAGCCCCGCGGGCCCCTATGTACTGAAAATAATAGATAGAAGATTTTTATCAAAAGCTACTACTCTTTAACAGAGTAGAGGGCTGTAGGTTAGGTAAGGCAAAGTAATAGTATTATTTTTTGAGATAGACTAATCCTTAGCCCAAGGAAAACAGCCAGCCTACTTCATATATTACCGGTATAGAAGGGGAGGGGAAGATATTATTATAAAAAGGGGAAAGTATCAGACTGATATAGTAGAACAGACTGAACTTCCGACAAATCAGCAGTGCTGATGGAGTCGGCGTACTAAGCACCCGCAGGTAACTATATATAGTACAACAATTTTGAAGCAGGCTAGCTAGAAAGTCACGCTAGTAGTAAAAATATATATACTAAACAGTTAGAACCAGCTTAATAAAATAGAAGAAGATATACAGAGCTACAGGGATAAAGACTTGCAGGCAACTAGCCAGAGAGGCTAGTAGCTTTATATTTCTTTTTTAATTTTAGTTGTAGAGTTAAACTTTCAGGCTCCTAGGGATGATTTATACGGCTTTAAGGATTTTAAGAATTTTCAGGCGTACAGCATTGAGTTCCTGCTTCGCGGAGAAGTGCCTATATAGCTAGCATCAGTAGCAGGCTTCATTAGGCTAATAGAACTTGATTTGATTTGATTTGATTTGATTTGATTTGATTTGATTTGATTTGATTTGATTTAGGGACTTAGGAGAATTTTATATTTGCAGGATGGCCGCTATCGTCCGCCGTACCACCCACTGCCATTGCTGAATCCTCCGTCCGCGCAAACTCGGCATCGCCACCAGGGCGTACCCGAAATGAAGTGCCATCCCACAAATGCGGTCTGCCCCTCTGGTTTGGGAAGACGATAGAATCCGCGCCACCGGCTCGGCAGACCCTGAGCTGTCACCCATCGACGCCACAACAATCTAACCAGTCTAATCACACTGCTTCTGTGAAAACACTGTACTGTGTGGATCAGACTGCGGATTAACAGAGACAGCCTACCTGCTTGGTGATGCAGTTTCAGTCAATTGGGCTTCCGTGTAGTCCCTCGTCGGGGTTGATACTGTTCTCCGTAGCCAGGACAGGCTGCTTACGCAATGCCCGCTCATTAACAAAGTCATATACAATACTCCTATAATACACCCATCCTATCTACACCAGAACGCCGCGTCACAGATCAATTCACCGCCGGCGTCTCCACCGGGGCCTCCGGGGCGCCTGCCGGAGGATCTGCCAAACCGGGGGTTTTCTCCCGCGGCGGCCAGTTTGGCGCCGGGTAACTCAGAAGTTTGCACACATCCTGTAAGATAGTTAGCCAATCATCACTGAAACTAAATAGAATACGCACCCGTCGTCGCCGCCGGAAATCATCATACAGCTTCCGCCAGATCTCCCGATCCTTGCACCCGCTCTCATGCATCGTTCCCGGCTTGACCTTGCACTTTGGGAGTATGTCCGCCAGCAGCTCCTGCGGCCACATCACCCACGGCTTCGGCAGCGGCCAATCCGAGAAATGCACCAGCTTGGCCTCCGCCAGCACCTTCTCCGGATCCCACTCCTCGTGCTCGTTCCCCAAGAACGCCCGGTGATCGTCCACCCGGAACTCGCCCGTCACCAGCCCGTACTGCCGATGCGGCAGCACCATCGCCGAGTCTCCGTACCGCTCGTTCATCAGCTCCATATCATACTTGTACCGCGCGGTAATATTCGTATCCACCTGGCCATAGCTGATCGCGTTCGCCGCATCCATCAACGCATACCACTCCTTGAACGCCGGTTCGAGCACGATCAGCAGCGAGGACAGCTGTTTCGTATAGGGCAACTCCCAGTAGGCGCGGGGCATGGCGACCTGGGCGGACGGCAAAAAGAACAGCTCGTCGAGATTCTGCAGCACGCTCACGTCGGAGTCGATGTGGATGATCCGCTCGAATTCCGTCTCGCCGAACGCCAGCAGCTTGGAGATGCTCTTATCCCACGACTCATTCGGGCCTGACCGGTCAGCTTGATTTTGTTACTAATGTAGTTGTATCACCTACCCGAGCCGGCTTTTACCATCTGCACGTCGATCGGCACCAGCAGCGCATTGTATTTCTCCTGCGCCATCGCCAGCAGCTGGCTGTCCCGGTCGCGGGTGTCCTCTACCAGCACGTCCCAGTTCTCGGGGTAGAAGAGGACTCGCTGAGCGCGGCTGCCGAGGCGCTGCAGCGTATCGAAGACGATGAGGGCGTTGCAGAGGTAGGGGCTGGAGGTGGCGTACTGGCTGTAGGCGTAGCGGGACCAGTCGACGCGGTCGAAGTCGATATGGGGGAGGGGCGGGGGCGGGGGCTTCTCGCGGCGGAGGAAGAGGGTTAAGATGACGAGCATGAAAAAGACCAGCCAGGTCCGGGGCTGCTTGAGGTAGCGGAGTTGGCGCTTGACGATGGCCCAGCAGGGCTCGTCGGGGATATCGAAGAAGTCGGCCTCGGAGGCGTCCGAGCCCCGTCGGTAGGGGAGGACGGGGGCTTTTCTGGCTCCCATGATGAGACAGACGATTAATAGGCGAGCATTGCGGATGGAGAGTCCGAGTTGGAGGAGTTGGAGCTGGAGTAAGGGAGTGATGGTAACTAGTTATCCAGGGATCAGGGTGGCTGAGTCAGCTGTGCAGGCTGCAGGCTGCATTGAAAACACACCGCCGGAACCCCGTCGGGCCGGGATGCCACCGCTAGCCGGGTTGGGCTACTGGCGGCAGAACAGCAAACTAGAGAAAGCATAGATTAGCCAAGGGTACGGCGGACTATAGCGGCCATCAGGCAAAAAAAATTTTTTAATTTTTTGATTTCAAATTTCATGATTCTGCCGGCAGAATTTGATATATGCCTCTTCAATACCTAACCAGGTGCTCAAGCACCTACCAAGCACCTCACCAAGCAACTCACCAAGCACCTCACCAAGCACCTCACTAAGTATCTTATATAGTATTTTATTGAGTATCTGGTTCGATATATTACTAAAGACCTAACTATGTACTATATTTAGTACTATATAGAGTATAATAATGCTCTTTAAAAGATCTTATATACTTAATTACATACAGTAAACAGAGCGGTGGAGGGTTTTTAAAAAAATTGTTTTTACCCGATGATTGTTACCTTATAGTTCGCCGTACTAAGGGTATTTTCAGGACCTACCGGTCATGTGTAACTATCACGTGTATAGTTAGTAAGCTTGATATGAGGTTAGAGGCTTAGAGCCCTGATTGATTGGTCGGAACATCATTGTTCCGGACCCGCTGCTAAGCGAGCCTCTGTATCACGCACGTAAAAGAGCCTGCAAGCAGGCACGGAGATAGAAGGAATCAAGCACTCAGTATATCATTATATGGACCCTCTTGTTAGGCTTAACTAGCCGCCTGCATACATTAAATAGGCCTTGTACAAGCACTGCGACCGGAAACCCCGAATCCCCTGAGTGAGGTGGCTGATCCCCACTTCAAAGCTGATCACGTGCTTGGAACTGTTTGTGAAGTGGGATTTAGCCACCTCACTCAAGGGGGGTTTAGGGATTCTAGTTGGTTCGCTTGTACGAGGCCTAATAAATGAATAGAGACGGCT
>KZ825798.1:193698-203760 GCA_003184645.1 Aspergillus ellipticus CBS 707.79 | reverse complement strand
TTAGGCTTAACTAGCCGCCTGCATACATTAAATAGGCCTTGTACAAGCACTGCGACCGGAAACCCCGAATCCCCTGAGTGAGGTGGCTGATCCCCACTTCAAAGCTGATCACGTGCTTGGAACTGTTTGTGAAGTGGGATTTAGCCACCTCACTCAAGGGGGGTTTAGGGATTCTAGTTGGTTCGCTTGTACGAGGCCTAATAAATGAATAGAGACGGCTAGTTAAGCATAACTAGAGGGTCCATATAATGATATACTGAGTGCTTAATTTCTCTATACTATGTAGCCGTTTCCGAGCCCCTATATAGGAGTTTTACCAGCAGGTCCGGAACAACAATATTCCGGCCAACTAATCAGGGCTCCGCAGGCGGGGTCCCAGCTGCGACTGGTTCAGAAATTAGTGCGACGGGTTCAGAGAAATCCTGACACCGAATGATCTAAGTCACGTGGATAGATGATACAGAGTCAGGATTATAATAGCTGATACTGGATTATCTTTTTATATAAAGATAAGCTATCTGACTGTAATACAGTTGCAATTTTATATAATCTTATATTATAATTTAGTTTAAATTCAGTAGAGAATAATTATATATCTTTTAGATATATTATATATAGCTTATAACTATATCTATTATATTTAAAATTATTTATTTATAA
Organism: Aspergillus ellipticus CBS 707.79; assembly: GCA_003184645.1. Lineage (NCBI taxonomy): Eukaryota > Fungi > Ascomycota > Eurotiomycetes > Eurotiales > Aspergillaceae > Aspergillus > Aspergillus ellipticus. Next base: position 203,100 of record KZ825798.1, on the reverse strand, counting down.
ATTAAGATATAAGTATATTCTAAATTAATTTACTGTAGTAACCAGATTATAGATTAATCTAGAATAAATATATTTTTATTATTTTTTTTTATTATTATTTAAACTTACTTCTAATATTTTTTTTTTTTTTTATATTTTTTTTTTGTATAATCTTTTTTCTCTGTTTAAATTTATTTTTATTTTATTTTTTTTCTTTTTTTATTTTTCTTTTATTTTTATTATTATTTAAGATTACTTCAGGTTTAAATCTGATTGAAAATAAGTGATACTGGCGGTTTAAATATAACTGAAGCCCAGTCGAGTACTGGAAATAAACCTGTTAATAATCCGGTGGAAGCCCCGCGCGATGCCAGTTCATCCGTAAATAAGTTAAAATATAATAAGTATAATACTCCAGTTATATTTAAACTGAGTTTAAATACAGAAAATTCAAAATCTAAAAGATTCAAAGCTTAACTGCTTGAGTAAGCAAGTAATCAGGATTATATAATTAAAATGATTCAGTATCAGAAGTAATCTAATATTAGTTTATATAAGCTATATAAATAACTATTATATGATGAAGATGATTCAGTATCAGAAATAAAAATATCACGTGTATAAGCTGATCCAGTATCAGAATTTTTCTGACTCTGGCCGAGCTATTTTTCCGGCTCCGGTCTGAACCCGTCGCACTAATTTCTGAACCAGTCGCAGCTGTATCCCCCTCCGCAGGCTATCCCAAGCCGACTTCCTTATATCAACTCCCCTTTATTTAATATATAATAAATTCTCCAAGCTTTATAATAAACTTTTTATTAAAATAAAAAAGTTATATTAAATATTTAATAAATTAGAGTTAATTAGTATATTAAAACTAATATATAGACTTATCTAAATAAGTTTTAAACTATTTATTAGAGTGGTTATACCTGACTGTTATACCTTAACCTGACCTTATGTTGTACTATAGTTAGTTACCTGCGGGTGCTTAGTACACCGACTCCATCAGTACTGCTGATTTATCGGGAGTTCAGTCTGTTCTACTATATCAGTCTGATACTTTCTTTTCTTTATAATAATATCTTCCTCTCCTCTTCTATACCGGTAGTGTATAAAGTAGACTAGCTGTTTTCCTTGGGCTAAGGATTAGTCTATCTCAAAAAATAATACTATTACTTTGTCTTGCCTAACCTACAGCCCTCTACTCTGTTATAGTAGTAGTTTTTAATAATTCTAATCCTTCTTCTTAAGATTACCCGAGGAAAGCAATATGTCTTTTACCGGAACATCATTGAACATGGGGCGGACTGATTCGTCATCCCCTGATAAAAACCAATACCCAACCCAAGAGACTATTCATCAGATTGAAGCCACTGTTGATCGCCTAGAACATTTTAAAAGGCTTAACGTTGTACTATACCTGCGGGTGCTTAGTACACCGACTCCATCAGCACTGCTGATTCGTCGGAGGTTCGGTCCGTTCCACTACGTCAGTCTGATGCTTTCCCCTCTTTATGATGATATCTCCCTCTCGTCATTCTATAGTGTATAAAGTAGGCTGGCTGTTTCCCTTGGGGATCCCCAAGGATTAGTTTCTCTTTGAAATGATACTATTACTTTACCTTGCCTAACCCACGGCTCTCTACTCCGTTAAAGTAGTAGCTTTTAACAATTCTAATCCTTCTTCTCAAGGTTACTTGAGGAAAGCAATATGCCTTTTACCGAAACATCATCAAACATAGGGCGGACTGATTCATCATCCCCTGATCAAGATCAATACCCAACTCAAGAGACTATTTATAAGATTGAAGCTACTGTTGATCGCCTAGAACGTTTCAAAAGGCTTAACGAGCAGCTTCAGATACTCCGCACTGAATGCGACAGTCTCGAGAATGTACCGAATCGGTCTAGACGCCGAACTACATCAACATCATCTTCCGAAAGGGATAAGGGAGAAATCAAGCTTAAGGAAATTCCTGTCTTTACTCTTCAATTTAGTTTGCAGTAGAGAGGGGAATGGCTCCGTAATCTACAATATACTTTTGAAGCAGCACCTAAAAAGTATCGAACCGAGGAACGACGAATTCTTGGAGCGGTTAGCCACCTAAATCCCACTTGCCGGCAGAGATGGTATCGATATCTTGATGAAAAGCCATCGGAGTAGCGTCAAGAAGCTAGGACATCATGGCCCCAATTCGAGGAATGGACCCTGTCTCTTATTCAGAATGCAGTTACTTTACAATCCGATACTATGGGACAGTTCGAACGAGCTCACCAACGGCGTGACTAAGACCCGAGGGAGTTCCACTCCTATTTAGATACCTTGGAGAGATATTTTCCTCGAAAAGAAGAAAAAGAACGTGCTTTAGTATACTTTTCAAAGTTACTACCGGAACTAAGTCGGTATATCCACGAACACATTATGAAACTGCCAGAATCCCGAGAAGAGATGGTTGCGCTAGCTACACACTATTGGAATATGCTAAATCAAAAACGGAAACGCGAGTCTACCAGACCAGAGGTGCCACGCAAAATTGTTAAGGAAACACCTCTAAATAATAAAGGATCTAAGCAGAACAGATTGCATCGTGGCCAGAATCAGAAAGATTCAGCAGGGAAAATATTACGTTGCTATAAGTGTAATAGTGAATATCACTCAGCAAATCGTTGTCCTCGAAAGATATCCTCCGAACCCGACTCATCTCCATAAAGATTGACAACTTCGCGGCAAATGCCCTCGAAGAAGGCCTGTTTTGCCCCAGTCCACAAAAGAAATCCATTGTCCCCAGGCAGCAAACGAAGCATCGCCGGAGTGGTATCAGCAAGCGAACGACGAGCTGCCACAAAAGCGCGATAAACGGGGAGCACAGCCTAGGATTTTATACTGTTAGCCACTATTCGATTTGTTTCCGAGGAGACATCGTACCTGAACCTCCTTCTTGGTGGAGGCGGCAAGGCCATGCTCACCCGCTTATCGCGCTTTTGTGGCAGCTCGTCGTTCGCTTGCTGATACCACTCCGGCGATGCTTCGTTTGGGATCCCCAAGGATTAGTTGTTGGGAATACGAGGCAGAAGAAACGTCTGATATTGGTTGCTTCTTGCTAGCTAAATGACTATCTGGATACAGAGTTTAACACCACGGTGGTTAACATGACTAAAACATTATATGACGCTCGTCTACTGATTAATCAGCTGTTCTAACACAGCCCCCTAGATAAGCAGGGGTTTAAAATAAGTAAATATAAAACTAAATTATTTATCTAATCAGATAATAAAATATAATTTTATATAATTTAAAGTAGAGATACAGTATTATTACTAAATATAATCTTTAACTCTTTAATTACTGAATATATTATTATATCTAGTAGGATTCTAAATAAGCTGAATACTTCAGATTCTAACAGCTTAATAAATCTGTCTGTAGGATTAATATTATTAGAGATATAGAATATTTTAATAATATTCTTTTTAATAAGATCTGTAATAAATAAGTAGCAGTTATTAAACTAGTATATAGATCTAATAAAAATACTATAATTTAGAATCTTTAGAGAATTAGCTGTATTACTAAATATAGAGATCTTACTATTTTCAGATATTATAAGATTAAATACTTCTACTAATTTCTTAATATATAAGATCTTTTTAGCAGCAGTATTATATATACAGTATTTAATAATAATTAAAAATAGTACTATAATAGATTATTTCTTTAATAACTATAATATAAAATCTCCGGTAAAGAATATAATATATCTCTCTATTAATTTATTATTTTTATAGTCAGTATAGACTGTATTAATATAGACTTTAATATCTACAGTATAGTCTGAAATAAATATAATACTGAACTCTTTTATATTTTATATATAATAAAATATTAATTTTAATATTTTAAAATTAATAATTATAAATAAATTTATATATTTTTATAGACAGAAGATTAATTACTATAAATCAGATTATATTTTTAATACTAGTTAATTTAGATAATTTATAAGATTCTGATATTCAGTAGTATTAATCCTTTTAAATATTATTTTAAAATAATCTGTTTTCTAGTATAATAATATTATCAGAAAAATAAGTTTTATATAATTTTTTATACTTACAGTAATTAAGAATTCTTTTATATAAATAAATTAAAATAATAATATTAAATCTTTATTATAGTTATATTAAATATTACAGCTAAGAAAGATCTTTAATGTATTAAATATTTTTAATTTAAATATCTGGTTCAGATAGTATTTAATTTTATTAAAATCTATCTATTTTAAATCTATAATTATAGAATTATTAATATAGATAATAAAATAAATATTATTTTTTTAACAAATATAAAGATTCTCTAGTAAAATAATAAATCTGACTTTTTATAACTTATTATTAAATATATAATACTATAAAAATACAGCTTAATAAAAATTATATAATATTTATTTTAATTTATAGACTTAATTATCTAGTTTTTTATAATATCCGGTTAGCTATTTTATAAAAACCTATTAGCTCTTTATCTGGATATATAAATATATAGAAATTATATTATATTATTTTTATATAAGATTCTTAATTACTATAATAGTAAGAAATATTTTAATAGTAATCTTACTAGTAATAGGAGTAAAGAACTGGTTATAATCTTTACCAGATATTTAGCAGTTACTATATATAATCTAGTAAGTATAAAATTAGATAATAAGATTTTTTATATTAATCTTTAAATTAAATATCTATTTATCTGGAATTATACAGATATCCAGGGACTTTTTAATAATATTATAAATTTCTATAGCTTTAATCTTATTAATCTGATTATCTATTATTTACTTTTAGTATAATATTAAAAAGGATTTTATAGTTTTAGTATATATTATCAGAATAATAACTTTATAATATTTTAATCTTAGAATTATAGTATCTTAACTAACTAATATAAGTTACTTATAGTCTAGCTAGATAGATAATTTATCTTTAGTAGTTTTTTAGAAGTATTTTATTATTTATATATCTTCTAGAATAGAAGTATCAGTAATTCAGTAGTTTTATATAATAAATTTAACTAATTTAGTTTTATATTTAGCAGGATTCTTAATAAAATATATAGATTTATAATTAGATAACTCTATAAAGATTAAAATTATCTGTATTTTATTAGTAATAATATTAGTATCTTAAATAATATTAGTATTAATATCAGCAGTTAAATTATCTAAAGTATTTTAATAAAAAAATATATTATCTAATCAGACAGATTCTCTAGATTCTAGCAGCAGTCTGTTAGGAATTATTCTAGAGACTACTCTGTCAGAATCTTTATAATTATTTTTATATATTCTGTTTTTATAAAATAAGATATTTCTAGAATATTTAATTTTATCAGATTCCGGTATCTAAATATAATAGATATAACTGTTATTTCTGTTAAATCTAATAAAGTAGTCTACTACTACTCAGGGTTCTATTTTTCTAGATATTATACAGTCCTTAGTAGATATATAGATATATAAACAGTAATTAAATATATATAGAAAATCTAGTAAGATTTCTAGATTCAGAAGATTATAGAAGAATCTATATTAATATATTAAAATATATTTAATATTACTTTCAGAGAGAATAAAATAATTTATAATCTATACAGCTAATTAAATAGTATACAGCTAGAGATATCTAGATAAATCAGAATTAAATATTATAATTTTACTTATTTAGTTAATTAAACTACTATATTATTCTAAAAAACTATTTATTTTAGATATATATAGTAGAAAGATAATAATATAAATCCTATATTTTTTATAGATAATCTAGTTACTAAATCTATTAAACTCTCTTTTTTTATTAAGATATTATACTATTATATAGCAGTTAACAGTATTCTTATATTCTGTATTTATTTAAATAAGCTTTTTAAAGATATTACTCTTCTATTTTAATAATATAATATAAATAAAATATATAGTATTATTAATTATAATTAAAAAATAAATATATTCTTTATAACTAATAAAGATTATTTTCTGTATATCTGTATATTAGAGTTCTATAGGATTATTAGTCTATAGGATTAGATTACAGGATACTAACTATTTTATTTTATTTAACTAATATATTTTATAATATATATTATCTCAGTATTTAATTTTAATCTGATAGAATTAGACAGTTAAATTAATCTGTCAGAATCCTATATAGCTGTATTAATAATACAGTAGTAGGAGATTAACTGCTGTTATATTAATTCCGGGGTCTATAATCTTAATAAAAAATATCTTTTTTAAGATTTATATATAGTCTATAATCTTATTATTTTTTATTAAATATAGAATATAGTTCTTATTAGTTCTATAGATATTAAAATTATCTCAGAAATAATCAGCAGATATAAGACTATAAAATAGATTAGATTAATAGTATATCTTAATATTTAACTATATAAAATTACTATTTAATTCTAAGAAAATAATTATATAATCTACAGTCTTTATCTTAGTAAGTATTTTTTATAATATACTATATATATAGTATTTTTATAGCTTTAACTTATAAAAGTTAGTAAGTAAGATACAGTCTGGGGTAAGATACTGGGAACTATCTATATTATAAATCTAATATAATAGTATATAAGAGGGTTCTTTAATTACTATATTACTAAAATTAATTATATAATTATTATTATCTATATCTAAATCAGTATCTAGTACTATATAGGATTTAGTAAATAACTCTATAATTTATTTCTATATAATTAGAATAGTCTTTACAGGTATCTTAGATTTTATTAATTTTAACTTCTTCTTCAGTTTATAGAATCAGATATTATAAATCTAGAAGAACCAGCTGTCAGGACAGAGATCAGAAATAAAATATTAATATTTATAGTAATAGTATTTTATAGACTTACAGTATATATAGTAATTATTAGTTATAGAAGACTTCTAATTTAATATTTTTTCCAGATATTTCTCTATACTAATATTCTTTTTTAGAAAGATTATTTTTTTCTAATTTTTATTTAATTTCTTATCAGAATTATTAAATAATTTCAACTTTATAGTAAATACTATAGAATTAATTTAATTAAAATTTTTTTTTTATAGTATCTTTATAGTAATTAAAGAATTCTGACTTTTTTAAAGTTTTAACAGTATTATTCAGTAACTGGAGTTCTACAGTAGCTGTCTAGATTAGTAAATCAGATTTAAATTACTTTAGCAGTAATAGTAATCTATAATATAATATTAAAAAGTAGTCTAGCTGCTTTACTAGTATATAAGCTTACTTAAAGTTATTTATATATTAGGATACAGTAGAGAAGTCTGATTTCTTTTTTTAAATTAGATTATTAAATACTATCTGATAGAGAATATAACTGTAGCTGAAAACTAGATAATAAATTATTATAAAAACATTATCTGTATAATTTTTAGAATTATTTAATATTATAAATTTTTTTAAAATATCTTTTAATAATTAGTTAATTAGCTATATTTAGATATTAATTAAAATAGTATATTAAATAATATAATTTTTATAGATTAATATTAGTCTGGTAAGATTTTTTTTAATAAAATTCTGTAGTCCTATATTTTTTAATATTTATCTAATTCTAAAATCTTATATTTTATAATCTCTATATTTTTTAAGTAATTCTAATACTCTATTAAGGCTTTCAGGCAGTTTTTTTAATATTTTGTCTATCTGGATAGTTAATAATATAGTTATAGAGTTATTCTTACTGATATATAAGAATAATATAGATCTGCTGTTTATAATTATTATAGAACTGATATAAATCTAGTTATTAACTAGTAGAATATTATTATAGATATCTGATTAGCTTTAATAAAAATAGAAATCTGTATAATTAGTTAAATTAGGAATTCTCTAAGATAATCTGTAAAGACAGGTATATACTATATATATTTTAATATCTTAGAGATTACTATATACTAGAAATCTTCTGTAGGATTATAATAATATAGTAATTTATTAAATAGCTTTAAAAAATACTAGAAAATAAAGATAGTAGTATCTTACAGCAAGTTACCGGATTTATAACCTGTTAGGAATATGAGACAGAAGAAATATCTGATATTAGTTACTTCTTGCTAGCTAAATGACTATCTGGATACGGAGTTTAATACCACGGTGGTCAACGTGACTAAAACATCACGTGACGCTCGCCTACTGACCAATCAGCTGTTCCAACATTAGTTTTCTCTCAAAAAAATGACACTATTGCTTTGCCTTGCCTAACCTACGGCCCTCTACTCCGTTAAAGTAGTAGCTTTTGACATCTTTCAAGGTAACCATGTCTTTTATTTTGTTGAGATTCGGAATTTAGACAAAAGAATATTATTAATTATAAAACACTTTATTATACTATGAATATTGCAGTTTAGAGGATTCAGTACGCCAGAGGAGCGTGAATAATAAATAGAATGTAAGACAATCAAATCGATGATGTCATTTAATTAGAATGTAGATGGGTTGTATGCAGAATGCAGGTTGTATTGGGTGTTTGAACTAACTGTATATTTCAAGGTACCTAGATCTTACTAGTGTGGCTAACGGAGTCAAGAGGTTTGTTGGTTAGTATTTTAAATGAGTTATTTGTGGCCGCAGACGACGGAAATCAAGCTATCGATACTTTAATTAATCATTATAACACTACAGAGACGAAAAGTGAAGGCTAGCTTATGTAGAGATTAGGCTATGGAGGTTGGGATAAGTTACTAGTTTGCGAAGCGCTTTAGCGCGAAGTAATTCTAAGATAGGTCCTGGCTGCGGAAGTCCTGCCATCTCTGGGCTCTGATTAGTCGTCTTATAAATTATTATATATTTTAGTTTCTGCTATCCTCTTTCCGCCTTCTACCCAGTTTAACAAAGTACTTGATAAGATACTTAAGCAGGTATTTAACAAGGTAGTAAAGTACTTAACAAGGTACTTAATCAGGTGCTTGGTAATGTCACGAACCCTACTCCCAGGGGGTCCGCTGCGTATGATAACCGCTAGGCTATCGGCAAAAGACTAGAATACTAAGCCCGAAGGCTTAGAATGCGCATCCCTTATATAGGAGGTCGACTAGAACCTCACAGGTAAGGTGCTTAGTAAGTTACTTAGTAAGGTGCTCTACGAGGTGCTTAACGAAGGGCTTAGTAAGGTGGTTCGCAACGCCTTGGGACTCCGCAGGCCAGGACCTAGTATCTATTCCTATGGCCTGTAGACCTACATATTCGGTTTTCTTCTTGGGGTCTGGATCTAGTTCTACGTGGCTGAACTGTCTAAGCAGGCCTGTTTACAGTATAAACTCAGCGATATAGCGGACCGCGAGCGTGTCAGATTCAGTTTATTATAGTCAGTTATGAGGGCCTCCAGGTTCCCGCGTGCGGTGATTTGGTGAAACA
>KZ825798.1:141250-162123 GCA_003184645.1 Aspergillus ellipticus CBS 707.79 | reverse complement strand
TTATTATTATTATTATTATTATTATTATTATTATTATTATTATTATTCAGGTTTTATTATTTTAGTCTTATTATTATCCAGTTTCTTATTCATTATTTTTAATCTGCCTTTTTATTTTCGGCCTGCCTGCCTGTTTCTTTCCCTTTTCTTGAATCCTTACTATTCCTCTTACTTTTCATTCCGCCTAGTCTGCTTCCGACGGCGACGATTCCGACCTGCTCGCTGCGGCCGTTCTTCTCCCTGACCATTACAACTACCTTGACTCGACTTTGGACTGTCGACTGCTTTGTTTGCATCTTGCAACGGACAACTTGCAACTTGCTCACATTGACACCTATAGATTCATACTCACATCGACACCATCACCATCACCATCACCATCACCATCACCATCACCCGCTGCAAACCATCACTGCTCCGTGCACCTCCTGCCTTCCGCCACTGTAAGTCCCGCCCCCGTCCGGTGCATGTTGTAGCTCCTTGTCTCAGCGTTTGTATAACGCTCGCTGGACTCGGTCCGCCTGCCTGCATTCTTCTTTATTCTCCTATCGGCCCTCCCCACTCAACCTTCCCTCCCCTTCCTTGCTGCCCTGCTTCTTTACATTCCACCCCCTCTCGCCTCCCTCCCCTCCACCCCTCCCCCATTCCCCATTATACATACTCTCTGTACATGGGAAATTAATGTCGCTTCCATCCTTTAGATTATTTTCCGCTGTGGGTTTCTCTACAGCTCCAGCTCTAGCTCCAGCTCCAGACCATTGCTCACCTTCTCTGAAGCTTGGCCTGTCTTTCCCAAACGGGAAGTATCGCACGCCTCACCGGTGATTCCGTCTGTTGCGACGCGGATCCGCTGCTTGCGTTTCCAGGGCGCCACCGACTCTCTCCCCACCGCTCACCATTTTGCATTCCACGAAACCCCCGGCTTTGGCGCTCAAACCTCCCATCATTACGGGCACCTACACTAATCAACGAAGGTGGATGGAGACGTATCACGGCCACGTTCGCACCCCCGCGGACGCTATCATCCTCTTTGAGGCCTGTCGGATCGGCCTGCTCCCGCGCGTACAGCGACGATTGTCCGAGAAAGAGCGCCAGCTGATCCGCTCCGGGTCGGTGTTTGTCTGGGATGAACGGGAAGCGGGCATGCGAAGATGGACCGACGGCAAGTCATGGAGCGCCAGTCGGGTGTCGGGCAGCTTCCTAACATATCGCGAGATGGAGGGCAAGCGCGGAGGAACGGGTGTGTCCCAATCGTCCATGTCAAGGGCAGGTAAAACGCCGGAGAGCACACGGGGTAGCGACGATGACCGGGCGGACGGTGCGGACGAAGGGCCTGACGGCTACCGGTACAAGCCCGATGGCTTGATGAAGCAATCTTTCAGTATCACGACCTCCACCGGCCAGCATCTCCATCTCATCAGCTACTACTCCAGATCGCATCCGTCTGCCGCCAACCTGCAACAGCCGTCGACAGACCCCAACCTGCGACATGTGCGCCCCCAAAAGGGGCTCTACCCCGAGTCCACCGTCAATGACCAGCAGAACCTTCCAGTCGTGACCCGCGGACCCATGGCCGGTGCCAGCGGCTACCCTCATGCGATGGCACCATATGGACGCTCCCCCGTCACGCATGCCGCACCTTACACCCCATCGTATACCTGGCCCCCGACGCCGTTGGCCACGCCGCCTGTTCCGGTCCACTATCCATCTTATCTCCCGCCAGTTCCCACAGCTAATGGTCAAGTCCCATACGGGCATCAAGCCGCCGTACCACCGCCGGGCACGCCCTTGCCGCCACCTCCACAACCGCCGGGGCTGCCGATTCCCCACGAGCGGCCGGTGCATGCAGCCGAAGTCACGATGCCTCTCCAGCCCTCGGCCGTGCAGGTTCTGGCCAGTCGATCACCACGGGTGCCCCCAGGAACGCACGAACTTCTTCACCGCCCGAGTCCCCCCGAGCTAGGCCCGCCCGGGGAGCTGGTCAGGATGTCACCACGCACGCAGCCTCATGTGGTGTCGCACAGCAACGGTCTTGGTCCGATGGTACGCAGTCCGCGACTGCTCAGTCAACCACCGTCCAATAGTGTCCAAATCCCCCCTCCGAGCGCCATGGCCATGACACCCAAGCCGCCTCTGGAGACAACCAACAGCGGCACCACGGTGCCCAGCATTGGTTCGCTGATGAACGGCGCGCCGTCTGGATCCCTACCGTCCATCGCCGCGCCCCCCGCCCCGGCCGCAGGACGCGCCGAGGGCCCGCGGGACATTCCCAGCGACAAGATCGGATTCGGCGGAGAAGACATGCGGGCGCTTCGGCAATTAGACCGAGTGTTCACGGCGTAGTCTGTGGACAGGTCGATTTTCAATGCCTGATGTTCGATTTTCATGCCGCCACCCTCTTCATTCTTCCGCCAGCTCGGCAACGGCAGACCAGCATGGGCCCTGCTGGCGTCATCTTTGGTGTATACGATTTAGCATGTTGACTATTATTTTTTTTTAACACTGTTCACATCCGAATGGTCATGTTTACGACACACAAGTTCCTTTTATCTTTTTGCTTTGAATTAACCCGTTATTTCAGTCTGGCTTGAACGGGACCGGCGTTGTACCAAGAGGAGCATTGCTATACAGCATGGGTGGGGTCTATCTGCTTTGCGTGATTTCGTGTGTTGCATTGATGTTGATAATTGCATTGGGATCGGTCACGGCCGGCGGTTGGGATGCGATGATACACCTGAATACAACAGATCAGATTTCAACTCTTCACTGACGTAATAATCATAAAACCACACCCACCCTACTTACTACCTAGTCCCCGACTTGAGGTCGTCGTTGACCAAGTCAAATTGTAAAGACCAGTTGGTCCGGTCGGTCGGTAGTCCCACCATCTTATCTCCTCCAGTCTGGGTACCCAGCCCGACCCTGGCTTACCTTCCTCGCCAACCCAACTGAACACAGCAGCATGTATCGTGTATGTGTATGTGTATGTGTAGGTAGGTGTAGGTGTATGTGTATCGTGTATCCAGATGCTGTCTCACCTGGCACAGCAGACGTTGACCTGACCTGACCTGACCTGACCTGACCGAGAACCACAGTACGAACGAAGTAGGTAGGAACCTGGGAAGTGCAGAGTGCACCGACCAGGCCCAAGCACCAGTATTACCAGGTACTCCCAAGGCCGTTTTGTTTCATCCTGCTGTCTGAGAGCCATACCCATACCCATCCATGCCCATGACCATACCACACACACACACACACACACACACACACACACACCTAGGTAGGTAGGTAGGTAGGTAGGTAAGTAGGTAAGTAGGTAAGTAGGTAAAGGTCCCCCCCTGTTGATTCCCGTTAAGCTTCCGTGTACATATTCTAAGGATCCTTGCCTACCTTACCCTTGTCCTGTAAGAGTGTAAGTGTAAGTAAGCTCAAGCCTCTTTGGTTTCACGGTCTGGATCCACACAGATACATATGTAGGTACTATATATATATATATATGTGTGTGTGTGTGTGTGCTTCTAACCGGTTTGCACTCCTTTCGTCCAAATCCTAATTCTAACGTCAATGAAATGACGGAGGGGGGGGGCGAATACCCCTCTTCCATCCCCGGAACCCTTCTTGTCTTGGTTTGTTGCTCTGCTCTGCTCTGCTCTACTCTACTCTACTCTACTCTGCTCTGGTATTTCTCCTTGGTATACTGGTTGGTGTTACTACTGCTGATGCTATGTCCTGAACACATTGACTACACGCATTACCGCCAGTATTTACCCATAGTTAGCCAGGGGCCTAGCAAATCGACCAGACTCAAATCAAGACCGCAAATAATCCAACTCTCAATGTCATTCTATAACAGCATATCCAGCTCCAGACTCCAGATCCCAGATCTGAAATAAAGATAAGATCTCACCGTCCGGGTGCTGGACTAGGTAGGTAGTGGTATCTAGTATCGCATCTGATCCCTTATATTGGCGATCATGGGGGCAGGATGCAAGGAAAGTGGGAGGCGACATGCATGTTCCTTGTTTTTTTTGGGGTCGGGGTCTGTGCTTGTGCTTGTGTTCGGTGGTTTGTGTTCGGTGGTTTGTGTTCGGTGCTTGTGCTTGTGTCTGTGTCTGTGTCTGTGTTTGTGTTTGTGAGAGGAGTACGGTTGGAAGGAAGGGTGGACTGATGGTGGAGGCGAAGGTAGAGATTCTTCTGGAATGGGCTGGTGTGCCTTGTTTTGGGGTTCGGGGGTGGATAGTAGCTTGGGGTTTAGGAGTGAACGAGAAGGCGGGGGGAGAAGTGGAAAGAGGGGACTGAGACATTGGACTCAGCTTGGGTATCATAGATATTAGGGAATGGGCTGGGCGTCGATTGTCTGATGCCTGAGATATGATATGGGTTACAGGTATGTAAGTATGGAATTGGGTCTTTGTGATACTCATTCCATATAGAGTACACTAGGTTCCAAGGGTTGATGTGTCCTATATTGAATGATCATGGATGAATTGCTGGAGTTGATTCACTACCAATCTACCTACCTACCTTCCAATCAACTAAAGTGATTACCGTATACAGAGAAGATATTATTCAATGACAAGTAAAGACAATGAGCGAACTATAATGGTGAAAGGAACGGATTCACTCTTTGTTTTGTAGCTACTTATATGTCTTGACTGGGTTTAGTTTTTCTTCTTCTGCAAATATTTTAATCGACCAGTTTATAAACATTTCAGTTGGATTATATATTCAAGTTTCAGGATATGTCTCTTTTCTTATATATTCAGTTCTGGCCATGGAGCTATATTAAATCGAGGCGAAGAAACAAATATTATCTGTTGGTTAGGGCTACACATACAGAAATCCACATGGATACATCAGCCCTACATTTGAGGCATTGGTTATTGATGGTGGCCTCTCAGCTATGATATAGAACTTGGCAATCAAACAGCTCCACTTAAACGATACTCGGACTATATCCGAATGCACATCTCCACACCCAGTGGAAACCATCGGAAAAGTGTGACCTCAAGCTAGCTCGGGCTTCAACCATGCCCTTATTGAAATCACTCGACAACCTATCCGAAAAGACGACCAATAAATCAGAAACGAATCTGAGAGTCTACAAAAATAAGCGATATCGACATTGATGACTGCAGCTGTTGAAATGCTTCTGCATAACCTTCAAAGGCTATTCTCCGTGGATTACAGTCCCTACATAAAGCGCTCTGCACAAGACTGGCGTCGAACAGCTGCTGCGTCTGCTACTACAGCCCTGAGTGATATAACAGAGATACATATCACAGATATCAAGACAGACATGAGGGGCTCAGTTTATGCCTGCCAATATATATGACGTGGGAATGATCCCGGACATGTCTGGTTCTGGCTCTAGCTCTTGCAATGAGAGCAATTCTGTCTCTGAAGATCCGCTCATCACCACTGACCCAATATTCGGGGTTGGCTTGAACATATCTTCTTCAGAGATATTGTAGAAGCTCCAGAGAGCAAACTACAATCTATGATATGAATCATTGTCCGATACTCCTTCCACCTCTCTTTCGACCTGCGGCATGCCTCCGTTGTTCGAACGACTGCCACAACTATATTATGGTAAGCCTCGTTCCCCGTATCATTTCCACTGTGACGGCATACCATCACGACTGGTGTTTCAACAGCACTCGATGTGATGAGAATGGTGTGCTGCCCATCAAAGATGCTGTCCGGTTGGGGGTTTCTGAGAGAAAGACCCTCAAAACACGATGAAACAGTCAAGTAATCCTGAAAAAAAAAGCAGGAAAACTACAAAGAACAGACGGTTCACCGGATTGACACTCAACAAACCGGGTGCGTATCCTTGGCTGGGTGGTTATATCACGCATGAGATGCAGTGCTTCCACATATACGCCCTTGCTCCTCAGTTTTATTGTCGGGACAAACTTCGTCAAATAAAGGATCTATCTACGCAGGTGTTGTCATTTTGCACACCATCCCACCTGCTCTCCTGGTCTCCTGCTTGCCTGCTCGGTGGTTCTTCACCTGTGTTTCTGAACACGCGGAACTGTCGCTCCTGCGTCGGGTTCGCGACCAGTTATCCAGGAAGTTTTCATCTGTTATTTCTAGACGTGACGTGCCACGTACTTCGATGCAGAGAAAAAAATCGATGAGCAGTTGAGAAATTCAGTCTGCCGCATGAGGGTCAGAAAATGTTTTCTATTGGCGGAGGCCATTTTTGCGATGTTGGGGGGACGCTCGTAAAAGGTTGAAAGAAAAGCTTTTCAAAAGCATCTACTTCGGGGATTTCAATGTTTTATCAAAGCGGAGATATTCCCATCTACTGCGCCACCCAACCCAGTTGACCAATGGGCCATGGGGTAAAGCGAACTACATCGATTGCGAGCTTTAGTCTATTATCTCGTCTTGGATGAACGGTCCAGGATGGCCATTGAAGTGTCAATATGGGTCTGACAGACGATCAATGAAACAGACCAGCACTCACTCACGCGAGCCATATGACTATGCGTGGCCTCCGAGACCGGAGTGTATCCAGACGGTCAGTTGGAATGACTACATGGTCACCCAGGAACGTGTTTGCCGTGCCGAACATGACCATTAAGGCGCATGTTCATATACAGACCCTCTACTGGACTTGACACTGCATCAAGGATAATTCTTTACTTGCCCACGTTAATAAGCAAGGTACCACAAACAAGGTACCGCAATGAGATGCAAGTGACCATCCGTATCGATGCCCATTATGCAACCAGAAATTGAAGTGCAAAACACAACTGTCGATCTGAATGTGTAACCATGAGGAAGCACCCCAAAGAACGAAAATTCGGACAATGCAGCACAAGAACGGTTTCGGTGCCATGTTCTGGGTGGAAGTATGCACCGTCAATCCTCTTGTCAACATTTTTGATCGACCGAAGAAGAAACTCTTCGGTCTTTGGGCGTCGAACCATGGGGAGACTAGATATTATTATCGCAGACCAATCTGTATACCTCTCACCTATGTGAGGCAAGTGAAAATGTTAATGTCGCTTCTCTCTGGTGCCCTTTTTCGAAGTTCTAGAATCCCTATCTGGGACTGTTGCCACTATAACAGTGCAATACCGCCAAGATATTGCTAATAGCATGGATATCTTGTTCATGGAGGTCAAGCATGGACTACATATAATTCTGGGACAAGACGATTGGCCTTTATCTATGGGAACCCCCTTTCATCTCTCACCTTACCACACTCTGCTGGGTGCCTTTTCTCGTTTCCAACAATAAATGGAACCGCCGTTTTTTTAACCCTCGTGGCTCCGACTATCCAAGACGGGGACCGACCGTCTCACTCTGTTTGCCGATATGCCGTTGATCATGCCACCAGTACTGATGACGAGCCCATTAAGCCAATCACTCATGGTCCTATTTTGAAGCGACGCCCGATCAAGAAGATCAAAGACTTTGTCTCCGAGGACCGAAGAAGAGGTGCAGGGGCTGCTTTGGATATGAGACTCGAGCAGCAGAGAGTTCATGTCTTGAGATTCGGAGTATAGTTCAAATCTCGTACTACTTCAGTTTCGAGGCCTTTGCAGACATCACAGCTTGCTAGTTTTTGTTCTATCAGCCTTTCCTGCCGGCTCTGTTGGAGATGAAGAACGGCGTGCAAGCATATCCCGAATGCAATTAAGACGGAGCGGAGTTGAAGATCGTTGCATCAGCGTTCCATTAACAGAACCTGGTTTTTACTTGAAGTCATGCTCTGTGCCTAATGCACTTGCTGCTAAACCCCAGCTTGTGTTTTTATTCTGGCTGCTGGGTATAGCGGGTATCTCCCTAGAGTCTGTCATTTGCGCAAACTAATAGCTCTCGCTTGGACAAAATTGAGAACTTGTTTTCTATTGCCCAGGACTATCTTTTCTTGCTTTGAATCGTCAAGACTCAGGTTCTTGTCTTTCATATCGGACATCAAGAGCGACTACACTGTACACTACAGAAATGACTCATATCGAGGACGGAATTCGCCGCTGCACATGGTTGCAGCGCTGCGGGAATCATCATCATCGATATTGAAGACTGTTGTTTGCCATCCTGCCGAAGGCATCAATGTGGTTCTCATACTTGCTTGATTTAAATCAAGACAAAGATGTCGAACATGTGCTCTCCCGGTGAGATGACCAATCGACAACAACAATCATAATATAAACTAGTTACTAATAAAACATTTCAAAGCCTCCATGTCCCTCCGCTCCAGCCTGTTTTTTTTTTAGCAGGCAGCTGCCAGAGAAGTGGACTAGAGACGCAAAAGCCAAGACGGTAGTGAAGGAGATGAAGGAAAAGGCAGAGAGGACCAGCGAAGATGCCAAGCTTTGATAGAGTTTCGTCAGAGGCCATGTTTTGGGACAGCGCTGTCCTTTGTGCAAGTGACAGACTTGATGTTAGCCTGCCTGGCACAAATTGTTGGGCGTGAGCCTAGTATCAGACTTGACTATCAGTTTCAAAGCCCACTGGGTTCCACGGAAACTGGATATGAGCAACCCATTGAGAGATGAGCTAGAGTTGAACCAATATGGACGCAAGCGAATATTTGGACTCGCTTGATACGCCACGGTGTGGATATACTACTAGGTTGAACCATCTACCTTCTCATATCCATGATTCATTTAGAACAGTTTAACTCCGATATGCTCAACCGACCTGTTCTATATACGGCTAACTCCCCGTCCGGCATGGTTAATCGCCAAGAATAGCATGAGGTCGTCTGCGTAGCAAGGACGATGAGTTCTTTGTCTGTTGGCGTCACTATGAAGAAAATTGAGATCCATTAGTGAATATGGAAGAAGACTTCATAGGCCTCCTTCAAGGCAAAGATACCAACAACTTTGGTCACTCTTTCACGGAAAACCGTTCCAGGGTGAGTATGGAACAATGGACTCTTGTTCTCTAGCGGGGTTGCTGAAAAAAAGTCACCGAAAATAAGACTTCTTCTGGCGTGACCTGGTTGATGTGGACACTCTTCCCTGGAAAAGAAATCAATGTCTATATGGCCCTTACAGTAGCAGGGATTGACTGTGCAATATTATACAGTCGTGTTGCTTAAGGACATAATAAGTGGGAAGTTCATGAAATGTCTCTTCCTGGCTTGTTGATTGTACAGGACTCAATATCTGCTGCAGATGAAGGTAAAAAGAAAGAAGGAGGAGCTAATAAATCTCACGGTTTCTTTGAAGAAACCTGATTGCTCGACTCGGGCTCCCAGGACAATACTCAACAGTGCATGGATAATCCTTGGTTGCTCCAATCCATCGACACAAACCCATAAAACACCGATAGTTGAATACCAAGCTAAGCTCATCTTAATATAACCAGAACAAGTTCTGGAATACTGCCAATCGCAAACGAGACAGCAATCAGGGCTTGAGGGCATAGGTGATACCCCATGATATGGGTTCTGACTGATCAACATCTTTCTTGGACAAAGATACCACCTAGGTTTAATATCACAAATACACACCTCAGATCCTAGACAATAGCACACTCAATATCACTCCCCGTTACAATCCAGTCCCTCTAGCTATCATAACCCAGTCAATCAGGTGATAACGTAAACCCACCACCACCTGCTGCCTAGTACCTATCTACCTACCTATCTACCTACCTACTACCCACCAACCCCCATCATCCATCGACCAACCAACCCACCAACCCATCTCCCCCTAACCCATCCCTCCACCAACACACCCCATAACCACCATATACCTACCTACCTCCCTCCTTCCCTCACCTCAGCCCCATCGCAGCCCCATCCAGCCCACCTGCACGCCAAACCCAAACCCACCAAAGTAGGCAACGCAACGCACAGTACTTTTGACCAATATACTTGCTGCCCAAGCCATCCACATTCGCCCATGTATATCGCAGGTACATCAGCCTCCCCCTCTCTCTGTCATATCCCAAACCGAGTATTGGTCCGGAATTGAACTACGCCTCTACGCCTCTACGCCTCTAGTGTAAGTAGCCTTACCTAGTACCCTTACCTAGTACCTAGGTAAGTTGTGGGCTGTGGGTAGTGGGACCGGGGTGGGGTGTATTAGGCACGAATTACTGCGTTTTCGGTTTGGGGGGTTCTGCGGTGTTCTGGATTCAAATGGAAGGAAGGATGGATGGAAGGGAGGGGGGGGGGGATGTGAGTCATGGTTGGTGTGACACAATCCTTGGTCTGTGTAGTGTGTGGTGATTGACTGACTAATAGGATGACTGGGGATGGGGATGAGGGGGTGATAGGTGTATCTGGGGCTTATGTATAGAGTTAGGTTGGTAGGTAAGGTATGTGGGTGGTGAGGTAGAGGCTGTGTCTAATTGACCTACCTTACCTTCCTCTTCTTCCCCGAGACCGGGATTTGGAGATAGATAGGTAGATAGGTAGGTATGTATGTAGTGAGATACCCACACCAAGTACCTCCCCCCGCCAGGTACCTCGCTGCTCAAGGCACGATGCATACATACATGCCACGAGTCGTGGTACATGCCCCATCGGTACCCGATGTGCGGCGTCTACTTCCTTTCTTTCTCTTCTCTCTTCTCCCTCTTCCCCTCCCTCCCTCCATACCTACCTACCTTCCTACCTTCCTACCTACCTACCTACATACCTGCCTACACATCTACTTACATACATACTATCTACCTACTGTACTTACACATCCACCCACCGTAACCAGATATATACCCCCCACAACGACAGGTCATTTCACCATTTCACCTCACCAACCCCAACCCCAATCCCCCCCAGTCATACCGTTAGTCATAACACGCACACAAGCATCCACATACCTACTTCCAGTTCCACAGACATCGGACTCCAGCCAGCCAGCCAACCAGCCTATAGCCCCACACAAAAAGACGTGCAAAGATACGTACGGAGTACCTAGGTAAGTACCTTAGGGCTCTGCGCCCCCGCATCCTAATCAGATGCGCTTATACTTTCAGTAGTAGGTAGGTAGTGGGTGAGGCGGAGCGCAGTCGGAGTCTAAATCTGGGGGGGGGGGTTCGTTCGGGGGTCTATCAGTCTGCAATGGACCCCGCAATGGGGGCAGGGCAGGGCAGGGCAGTGTGGTACAGAGCTCACAGGACAGTACAGGACAGTACAGGACAGTACAGGACAGGGCAGGGCGCAGGGCTGGCGGTCGGGAGGTCGGTCGGTGCAGTGGTTGTGGTTGTGAGGCATATTTATGGATCCGGGTTGGATGTATCGGAAGATCGGCTGGTTTTTGGGTTTTTGTTTTTTTTCTTGGGTGTGGTGAGAGGGGGGGAGGGAGGGAGGGATGGATGGATGGATGGATGGATGGATGGATGGTGGTTTTGATGTGATGATGGCTTTGGATGGTGGGATGGTGGGTTGGTAGGTTGATGCGCAGAGAGGCGGTAAGGAGATCTGCTGTAGATGTGGATATCGGATGTAGGTACTTTACTTACTGACTGATTGACTGACTGACTGTAGTGTAGTGTAGGGTGGAGGGGGTCGTATTCGTGGATCGTCAGCGTACACACTACACACTACTACACTTTACATACTACACAGTAGACTAGACAGAAAGAGTGGACAGTACCCTCCACAGGGTATCTATATCTAGTAAGAGACAGTCCGCGGACTAATCTCGATTACAGTTTAGTTAATAGTCAGTAAAGAAGATACACAGTATGCCTTGGCTTATGCAGGCCATCCAGAATTAAGCAGCCCGCTAGACGTTCCCTACGTCGGTCAAGGAAAATACTTTTTTCACACTAGATCGAACAATCCAATATCCACCCAGAACTAAGTCTCAGCGCGGCCTGCGAGTGGACGGATAGACCTGCCTTCCAAGCGCTGACGTCCTGTATAGCACGCCCGTGTTATAGTCTAAGCCAGCCTTGTCTCGTCACCCGGCCATAATACAATCCCTATTAGGTAGGTAGTAGGTCGGTACGCTGTACGCGGAGGGACAGGAGTAGTACTACTGGAGAGGTACCTACCTAAGTAACCTAACCTACACGCGATCCTGTAACCGAGAACCAACTCTGCGGTGCACATGCTAGTCTCCTTGGCTTACTTGCCTTGGCTAGTACTAGGGAAGTATCCAAGTAGGCAATCTTAGCCTTGGCCTTAGCGCAGCGCTCAGCTCCTTTTCTTTGCTCCCAGTCCTCCATCTACGGTGGACCATGTAGTGTGTGGTATCTCCGCCGTGGTGGATGGATGGATGGATGGATGGATGGATGGATGGATAGATAGATAGATAGTGTGCACTTGGAAGGGAAATAAAATGAGAAAACCCCACCGAGGTCCTGGGACTAGGAATGCTCATTCAACATGGCCAGCGAATCAACGGGTCGCGGGTCGACACACCCAGGATTTTAGCTTGGGATACTCACTGGCCGCCCAACGGAGTCTGAAGGACTGAAGAATAGGAAGATGGTGAGTTTCATTGATCAATTCAGTGGGCTGGATTCATTGCTCCACTCAAGGTTACTTGTATGTATGTGTATGTATATGTGTGGGTGGGCGGTTTGTACCTTACCTATCGGCCTACTACGCAGTACCTAGGTAGGTATGGACTTAGCCACCGATATCATGGTCGAGGACAGAAATCAACCTGAGATTGGTATCCCGCTGGCTACCTAGGCAGGTAGAAGGCAGGTCTCGGATGAGTTTCCTGTTCCGGTTGGGTTGGGGTCTGTTGGTGACTGAGATGTACCAGACAGGCAGTAGGTAGCACTACTGGTGGTAGGTACTAGGTGCTTACCTATGGATGGATGTATGTACAGGTATGTATGGGGTGGTACTTACATGGGCCTACACCCGACTGAGATAGTCCATTGCGAGCTAGCCATGTCGGTCGGTCGGTCGGTCCCTAGGTAGGCAGGCAGCGGTAGAATGAATGATACCACGGTCGGAAGGCGACGGAATGCTTCAGTTGCAAAGGATATAAAGGAGGAAATAAGTATGGGACCATGACCCATAAACAGTAGTTAGTGTAGACTGTAGACGGTCATATGCCTGCCTAATGTGGAGACTGGAGACTGGAGACTGGATCTCATAAGTCATAGTCGATACTCCGTATCCTGGTCAGTGTGCACACTCCGTAGATACATACCTTAGATAGTGATTGTCACCGTGCCTTGGCAGTGGACGGGGCCGTGGGGTGTTGGATACATACCACGTCGATATCCAACAGGCTAAGACCAAGCACATCCATGGCTTCCATGTCATCTCCGCATTTACGCAAGGGAGTGACCCAGTTACCAGTAGGTAAATCGAGATAATCGCAACCGTATACTCGTCGTATACTGGAAAAGCGACCGACACGACTGCCTCTGCCGCGGATTACAGGTACCAAAGTATCTATGCAGGCATGCTAATTAAAGATGGGACGTACCTGCCACGGCATGCACATCGCTATATTAATCCTCGAGGCAACGTCCACCCCGATCGTACCGTGATCCGAAGCAGCGATGAAGAAATTGGGTGAGCTGAACCGGTGGTTCGCTCTACGCTCTCCACTGGAACACGACGGGAACACCCTTCCGTGGGTCCACTTGTCAGTTCCACTCTCCTGATTAGGACTTGAGTATACTACGGAGTAGAAGGATGCTTTAACTTTGTTTTGCATGGGTTGGGCTCATGCTTCCCTCGCCTGGGATTGCATTGTTCGGCGAGGCTAGGCGGCAGGCCATGGCCCTTCTTGCTGTACGTATACCCGATGCGGCCGGAGTATGGAGTGCAGCGCTGGCCCTCTCTGGACTCTGGAGTCTGGACACTGGATTCCCACTGTTGACTGCTGACTGCTGACTGCTGACTGCTGACTGCTGACTGCTGACCGCCCACGCCCATTCCGTGGCGGTGGGGCGTGTTTCAATCGGCTGTCTCCCCATCGCAATGCTTATTTCCAAGCTCGCCGCATCGGCTGTCAGGCTGGCCTTCCGTGGTCCTGCATCCGGCCTCGGTCGCAATCGAGAAACACTTGCAGCCTCCGCACCTGCTGCTTCCCAGCGACCGGGCACGAGTGTTGGCTCGCCATTGTGACTAGCCCGGGCTAGGACTCCTAGTCTCTCGTACCTGCCTGGTCTCGGAAGGCTTGACTCGTAGGAAGGAAAGGTCATCGCCGACCATCGTAGCGCAAACTCTCCAGGCTCGATGCTCGATAGGGTGGCAGACAATGGACGGAGGACAGAGTGCCGTAAGTAAGTGCGTAACTTACGCCGTACTGACTGTGAGCGGCTTTCCCCACTTGGCAACCCGCTGGCTTCGGGATGATGCCGACACCCACCAGCACGGAGCAGGTCGAGTCAGTCGGTACCAGACGGTATCCTCATACTTCCTTTACATACCTACATACCCAGGTAAGTAGGTAGGTACGTACCTGCTGAGTAATCTCTAGGTTGACACCGGGCGGAACCACCTGACCCTCTGACCAGCCCCGACCATCAAGCTTAATCCTGAGGGCGGGATGACGACTGGTAGGCGAATCCGACCACAGGTGGATAATTAAACGAAGGGAGCCCGAGAGAGAGCCTCCGAACTCTGCGTCGAAGCTCGAGTTCAAGCTCGGCCACCCTGAGCTCTAGCTCCACTTCCCAATTCGTCGCCTGGCAGATGGGGCGGGCTCCCATTCCAAGCCGTTTCGAATCACCGTCGACGGCGGCCCTAGCCCTCGGAAACAAACCCACCCAATAACAGACGATGATCCGCAGCGTGCTTCGAGCGACATCAGAGCATCCGAGGTTGACGGGATAGGAAGACCCTGCTCTACGGATACGGTGGGAGGAAGGAGTATGCCACTGTCACGATACTCCTGCCCAGGTAGCCTGATCGGGGGAATACGGAGTCGCTAGGCAATAGTACCTACTTACTACATCTTTGCGGCGTCCGCCTAGTACCGGTACGGCATGCTGTGTAGGTTGGAAGAAACAGGGAACGGCCGCCCATGACGAGATCACAGACTGCCAGATTGAATCGGTCTCATCTGATCACGGGGGTACGTACCGCCGTGCCTGTCCGGGGGGGGTGAGCCCAGCTCGACCGGGGAAGGCAGAGTTGGACGTAAGGTCAGTCCTGGATGGATGATTCTCTGTAGTCCGAATGTCCGTGCTGGGTGCACAGGAGACGATCTGGCCCACTTCCCCAGATTGTTCGGGTGAGGGCTTTTCTGGCCTCCCTTCCTGGCTTCTTCTCGCCCATGACTGTCCGATCTGGCGCCGATTGCCCCCCCCCCCCCCCCCCCTCCCAGCGTCGTCGCGCAGTCCGGGGAAGAGATCGGACGGCCTTGGGAGCGTCCGACTGATCACAATGCAGGACGGACGCTCCAGTGCCCCGAGGGCCATTGGCCAGTGGTGTCCTGCCCGAGCCTCTGGCCCTCTCCGCACTTGTCCAACGCCGGGTGATGAGACACAAGGGCCTCGTCGCAGGTGGTACGGAGTGGTAGCGTGGGGTGTGGCGTCCAGCTGAGCCCGAGCCGTGTCATCCCAGCATGCAAGTAATACCCAGGACCGACTGGAACGCTGCGCCCCGTCATCACCACCGTCATCGGCGCCGCCAGAGCGATGCTGCGGGCGGGCAGCAGAGCAGGCAGGGCTGCCCGCGACCTGGGGCTCCCAAGTCCCTTCCCAGGCTTCAACGTGTCCCCAGGTGGGAGAATGGGGTTAGGGGCAATATGGTCGACCGATAGATCCAGCCAGGATCGCTCGTTTCTTTTTCTCTCCTTCGCCTTGGGAGACAGGGGCGGGTGTCTCATTTCCTGTGCCCCCAAGTCCTTTGTAGGGCCGCCGTGAAGTTAACTATACGAGCCCCGGCTCCCCATGATTATGGCTAGTCGGGTGTTGTTTCCGTGGTAATTCAAGCCCCAGCCGTGCAGACCGGCGGGCGCCCGTCCATTGTGAACCTGCTTCATGTTGGCATTGTGTCATCAGGACGAATCCGGGGTTTCCTGCTGCAGTGCACGATACAGGTGACGAACTCTCGTAGCGACGCGGCCTGTACTACGGTGCCTCCAGTACGGGGGTCGACAATAGCCTCAGCGGCACAGAGCCGATCCTCCAGATCCTCCAGATCCTCCAGCGCGTCACTAGTTCCTTTGCCTCTGCTGTGGTCTTGCCCGTCTGGCGGGGAGGGAGGGGATGGGGGCGCGACTCGGTTGAAGGCCAAGGGCCAACCCCTGGGACCTGGGAAGGCTCCGTTGCAATCTGGCCGGGTCTGGGGAATCCATCGCCCACCCCGGCCGGTCGCCAACCGAAAGAAAGCGCGTTCGGCAGTTGAGGAGCAACGAGGATCATCCGAGAGAAGGTTTTGAGGGTCCTCCAGATGGGACAATCTGGGACAATCGCGCGGGCCCCATTCGAGGGGATTGGGGCCGGGCACCCACGACGGCGGACTGGGAAGGGCAAAGCACCAGACGGGCGAGGGCCGCAGCTTCCTAGTGAAGTCTCGCAGCCTTTCGCGCCTTCTGGCTCGTCGGGCGTTTTCTCCGTCCGGCAGTGGGCCAATCAGGGCGCGGCCCCAACCGGCTTGGCATGGCTCGCGCCCCCGCATCCATGTTAGAGTTTCCTGGCTCAGTGGCTCGACACCCTGACAGCAGACAGACAGACAGACAGACAGTCGCTCCTTCCTCACCTAGTCCTCTACTACTATAGTAATTAGTAGTATCATTCCATTCCCAGTTCGTTTGAGGATGCCCCATCCCGGGCGGTGGTGGATTATTGATTTATTTGACCCTCCGGTATCCACCACTCCGTCCTCACCCTGATTTAATGGCCATTTGCCCTGCACCCACGGAGTAGTGCTCCGTGAGTGCTTCGTAAGCACTCCGGCCTAGCAGTCCAAGTAGGCTGCGGTGCGTGCTGGCTGCTGCTAATTAGGGCGAGATCCATCGATCACAAAGTTTGCCTAGTTTGGATGCCTCTGCTGGAGCCGGGCCCACTCCGATGCCTCCAATTGCACCCGAGTCACCAGCCTTGATGGTTAATACTCCGTTGCCAGCCAGGCGTCGGTCCCCGGCCGGGCAGGGAACCAGTGGCCAGTGGCCGCTCCCTGGCCTTACCATACTTACTTCCTTCCGTACAGCAGTACGCCCATACCGTACGGGTGTCCCGTCGTTAATATTATCCATTCCTATGATGCCACTGCGAATAAAATCTTCTCAGAATGTGTAAAATAATCTCATCGCCCGCCGAATTACTGACTGTCCTGTGCAGGCCACCACTATAAACCGCCCGTCCCATCCCCCCGATCGACCCGCCCGCCTCCTCGTTCAGAGGCAGAATCTCCCTCCTCGTCGCCTTCCTTACCCCAAGCGGTACTGCTGCTGCTGCTGCTGCTCCCCCCAGTAGTGCCTCCCGACTTGCCTGTCTAGTCCTCGCACTACTGGCTAATCCCCTCGGATCCCATCCATTCTTCCACTAAACCACAGCCAAGTCGGCTCCTCCCCACCACCGCCTATCTATAGGTACTCTCGTTATTATATCCATCCTCCCTCCCTCTCCTCCTCTCTCCTTCCCTCCTCCACGGCTTTCTTAAGCCACCTGCGCTCCCCGTCCGTCGCGGACCGACCGACCGACCGACCGCCCACCCATCACGGCCTGCCCCTCCTCCTCCACCCTCCCCAGCTCTTCGCTTCACTCCTCTACCTTCACCTCCTCGCTCGTCTTCGGCCTCAGCCTTCCTTGCGACAACCTCTCCTGCGCCCGTCTGTGTCCCACCTCGCCCCCGAGGTGCGTATGGGTCAATGTTGTCCATGCAAAAGACGCCCTCATCCTTTGTCCTCCCTCCATCGTCCAACTTCGACGGTGACAGCCTACCTCATGCCACCTCGTCGGCCAACCAGACCGACGAACGTCGCAACTCCACCCGCTCCGTGACGCTGGCAGACGTCCCCGCTCTCGCCGACTGCCCGTTGGTGGACGACTCACCTCTCTCCCATCGGAACAGCATCAGCACCAATGACGATATCTCCAACGACTCGCCCGGCTCGTGGGATGGCGACGGTCCCTCCGACAGCTCCCCCACGACCGAGGTTGACGTCAAGGTCCACGATGGGGGGTCTCACCACGCCTTCTCGACCACCGCAGTCGCCTCCCCCAAGGCCTTCCGTTTCAGCATGCTCGCCTCCCACAGCGCAGACGAGGTGACGCCCAAGATCGAGGAGTTGGATGATGTGGATGAGCTGCAGAGCATTAAACCCGTGGGAGTGGAGACGATGGTCAATGCGAACTCGACCCATCCGGATTCCACGGCTGTTCCCGTCAACGTCCCACGGAAACGTGGACGACCACGTAAACATCCGCTGCCAGTGCCCGGGGGTCAGATCAAGATAACCAAGGGCCGATCCAAGACGGGTTGTATCACCTGCCGGCGGCGGAAGAAGAAGTGCGACGAGACCAAGCCAGCGTAAGGCTTCCGTGTTCCCACGTAGCGGTCGCAGAGGCTAACTTTCTTCGCTGCGCAGATGTTTAAACTGTCAGAAGAATGCCGTCGTGTGCGAAGGATACCCGCCCAAAGAGATCTGGAAAAGTGGCAAGCAGAAGCTCGAAGATGGTGAGTCTCCCTCCATTCCACTTGACCGGTCTGGATCGTCGCCTGTTCTACAGTCTGATCGTGGTGTTTTACTTTTTCCTAAAGCTTATATGATAGGATCCAATCACCGCATGTCTGCCTTATCTGACTTGGTTGGTTTCACAGCGGCCCGCACCCATTCCATGGTGGCTCGCTCGTTACCTCTGTTGATTGATGGCGTCGAAACCGAAATCGACCGGCGTTTTCTGGACCACTTTGTCTACGGCTTCAGTCGCGTGCTGACTCTGATCAACGATGACTCGAACCCGTTCAAAGAGATCCTTCTCCCCATGGCCACCCAGCATCGGGGGCTCATGCACTCGCTGATGTGTCTCTCCGGATCCCACCTGTCAGCCCTCGATCCGGAGCCCAAGTTGAAGGAGCGAAAGTACTATCACTTCCATCGCGCGATCAGGGATCTCAAGGATAACATAAACGCCTCGTCGGGGGCTGTAGAAAAGCCCGAGCTCCTGGTTGAGGATCCAATCATCGCATCCACAATTGCTCTCAGCCTGAATACTATCTGCGAGGGGGAGACCAACGGTGAATACCGACCGCACATGGATGCCGCCAGGTATCTGTTGATGACGCAGCAGCCGAGAAATGAGAAGTTCCGACAGTTTATCGTCGAGTTCTTCCAGTACCATGACGTCTCCAACTCGATCACGTCACTGGATCGCCGCCCGTCCCATCTGCAAGGCGGCTTGCGGCTGCCTGATTTTGTGCCCCACGCACAAGCAGGGATGTTCCTGGGGGTATTTGACGGTCTCTTCAACTACATCTCCGAGGTGACTCGGATCCGTGATCGGATCCGTCAGCGATCCAAGGAGGGGTTTGAGCCTGCGGTCGACTACCAGATCTTGGGCGATGCCGTTTCCATTGATTCGGCCATCCGAGCCTGGGAGACGTCGTACGCTCCCAACACCCCGAACTACTTCCTGGCCCAGCTGTACCGCCAGTCTACCTGGGTGTACCTATACCGAACGATCCGGCCGTCGCGCCCAAGTGAGAAGATCGCTCAGGTTGTCGACGATGGTCTTGCGTTCCTGGACCAGCTGCCCCAGGACGCAGGTGCGTACAGTATTGTGCTGATGCCCTTATTCCTCCTGGGCTGCTCTGCGTTTATTCCCCGTCAGCGGGAGAGGATCACCAAGGGCTTTGAGAGTCTCAAAGCCTACTCCAACCTACGCAACATCGAACCCGCCTTCCGGGTGGTGGAGCGCGTGTGGGAGGTCATGGACACCAAGATGGAGGAGAGCTGGGACTGGGAGAAGATCATCAGTGGCATGAACATGGATTTTCTGATCACCTAGGCTATTTGCCGTTTTCCTTCTGGTTTGTTTCGGCTGCATAATTCGCCATCCCCACGAGCTGAGCTTTTGGATTAATGAGCTATGCTATTGCATGTATGTATTTCTTTCTCGACCCTCGTTTTTGCTTTTTCTTTTCTTTTTTGTCTGCGGGTTTGCGAAAGGGCAACAGGACCGAGGCGAGTCGCCCAAAAGCGCGAGACGGAAGGGCACGGCGTCAGCGGGCATGATTAGGGGCACAGTACCGTATACCATTTGCAAAACGGGAGGTTTGGGACTAGGACTGGGAACTTGGGACTGGGTAACCGGGTAGCTGGATAACTGGCTGGGGCGAATTGATTCAATGTACTTATATATACGACGGAGTACGCACCGATGAGACGTGATGACATTTCTGGTTTTTTGTATAGACATCTTGCATATGTACAGTTATAGGTAGTTTCTATGGGATGATGGAGTCGTGGATCCATTGCCTACATCATCTATTCCCTACTATTACATTGTTTAATCAAATGTCCTGTAATCGCTAGTAACTAATATAACCCCAATATAAACACCCCCAAAAGTACCCGCCACAGGCAGTCATCTTTCCGACTACGGAGTACTTAAGTAGGCACCCATCTAGAGAGTTATCTAGCAACACCCCCTCCCCCCTTTTCCTCCCTCCCTACTTTAGTACCTAGTAAGTAAGTAGTAAGCTAGTTCAGCCGCAGCAACCACCCCCGCGAACCCGACCCATCCAAACCAAATTAAAATTAACTTTGACAGTTCCTTTTTCCCGTCTTATGTCCGATAAGCTTTTCTTTCTTTCTTTCTTTCTTTCTTTCTTTCTTTCTTTCTTTCTTTCTTTCTTTCTTTTGTTTTTGGTGTACCTGTACGGAGTAAAGGATATTTCTTTTTCCTTGGCCTTGGTTGCCTGTTATCGGGTTGCGGGCGATGGATGGATGAATGGATAGGTAGGTAGGTAGGTGGATCGATAAGCACCCTGGTTTGTTTTTCCCGGGGAGAGGGGGGGG
>KZ825798.1:129299-141110 GCA_003184645.1 Aspergillus ellipticus CBS 707.79 | reverse complement strand
GGGGGGGACGGGAATTCAGTACCTATGTGGATTGGGTAGATAGGTAGGCAGTCTAGGCTCGGTCGGTATATGAAGAGATGGTGATTTGGAAAACCAACACTGAGCGAGTGGTTGTGTGAGGTGTGAGCGGGTGGGGGGTTTCTGGGACTGAGATGAGCTGGGCTGAACTTGGCGAGCTAAACCAGCACATGCCTACTAGCTAGTAGGTACCTAGGTCGTAGCCCCATGAGCCCAAGGCAAAGAAAGTGCTGGTTTCCCGTCGGTAGGTACGTAGGTACCTTAGTATCCGTACTATTTATCCATCTATCCATCACCTACCTATATAGACACAGATATAGATAGTAACGGCGTAGATATGGGTAGCACCTAACCCAACCCGTCTCCACGCAGAACACAAGCGCCAACTATCCCCCCCTCCAGATACCCTCGCTGTGCCCTACAGGGATCATTAGGGGGAGTTCGTGTGAGGGGAACAGGTCGCGTTGGGGGATGATTTGGCTAGGATTGCGGGAGATGTGGGCCGGGGGGTTTAGTATGCTTTTGTGGCTTGGGTTGGACTGGGGTGGGTTGAGTTGAGTTGAGTTGAGTTGAGTTGAGTTGGGTACTTTTGTTCGGATGGATGGGTGGGAAGGGGGTGGTATAGTGTGGTTGGTGCTGGGATGGGGTTATGGATTTATAGTGTGGCTGATATGGACTGGGGAGGTTACTTATTGGGGTTGGGGTGATATATGGGGTTTGAGGGGGAGGTACTAGGTGGTTTTATGTTGCTGCTGGGTGGGATTATTATAGAATAATTGGAGGTATCTATGCATAGATACTTGTATCTAGATCTCTAGGTGCGCGGGGAGGAAAGGATCGGGAGTAGAAATTGAAGATGGGTTATCTATGTTGTTGGATGGAAGATAGTAGACTACAAGGTGGTTTTTCGCTAATAACTAGTTTACATAAAAACAATGGGGCTCTCACCCTCTGGTGCCAGAATATCATACATATATTACAAAGCATCATCATACCTTTTTGAGGGAGGTGTCTGGACACCCTACCATTTTCGTTAAGTGACTTGACTATTGTTTCAATGATAGGTCTGGGGTGACTATAAATTGTCCTCTATGAATGAGGCTTGCGTGATTTGATGTCGTCTTTCACCTGTATCATAACATCACATCTCATGTGGATACAGATGAAGGTGGATTTGAATTTAAAACAGCTGATTATTCAATACAAATCTACATTTCCCATCAACACGAAAGAAGAGATGTTTGAAGACCGTATACAACACCCCCTCCACAAGATATGAAAAGCGACTACTATCCTCTTGAACTCGAGAAAGAACACAGATAACTGTCAGCACTCTGGGGTTCTGGGCAATGTTCTATAGAGCTAATCCGTTGGTTTGGAGTGTGACTGTTGCGCTCAAGAAAGAAAATGCTGCTTCCCTTCCTTCTTTTTCTTGTTTCATGGGCTAGTTGGGTAGGGGTGTTTGGGTTATTTTATGAATGATATTAGGATACTATGGTTTCATGCTTTCTGTTGGTAGATTTTATTCATATATACCTCTGTAAAGCATCTGTACTATATAGCTTGTTTGTTACTATACTCAGTCTGGTGCTTGACACGGTGGATAGTGAAGTGGAATGTGGATCCGTTATACATATGTATGTGTATGTGTTCTGTTGTGCTTTCAGCATTGCGAAGATGACGCAACTCAAAAATTTCCATTATACATTGAACCATAATCTCTTTACAGCAGTCAGTCGTAGTCCCTTATTTCAAACAAAGTATGCAGAGTCTACTACAAGAAATCAAGTCCGTACCTTAGGATCGTTGCAACGGCGATTGATAGCTCCGGAGGAAGACGGAGTGGGGTGCCTCGCGGGTAGTAAGTAGTCTAGATGGGTATCTTCCACCCAGGTAGCTAGCAACCAAACCTCCACCCTGATTGAACCTGCCTAAAAGTAAAAGTCTCCCTACCCCCTCGCCAGATGGTACTTTTTTTTATTTGGAATAGAATCGCCGGGGATATATCCAACTAACAACAAGGATCATAGACTAGCTGTATTTTATCAGTAGACTAAGTAAAGTAGGTATGATAGTGGACTTGGCTCTGATGATGTGATCACGCTGACTAGGGTGTGAAGGTGTTATCTACTAAAATAAAGGACTAACCATGTACCCTTGTCTATAGCGGAATCCGTAGAAGTGGCGGTGAGGATATGTTCTACGTAGGATACGTTCTGGGTTGGGTCTTGAGTGGGTATGTACTGATTGGAACTACTACGGGGATGTTCAATTTTCTTTTGTCATCTTGGGGGGTCATGAGTAGTAATTGGACTGTGGAGGTGGGTTTATCTAGAGTGACTTAACGTATATAGAGAGACATGATATATATAGTTCTAGATATAGTAGAGGTGAGTCTGCGGCGTTCATTCCATGGTTCGGTAGTTGGTGCCGGGTTCTTCGGTGGGGACTGGTAGGATATCTTCATTTGTGCGGGGACCGGTGTATGCACTATTTATTCGGTTAGGTGTTTTTGTTGGATTGGGGTAGATAAAGAGAAAGGGAGACTCACCCTCGCGCGGCTACCCACCACCAGACCAAGGCAAAGACGCCTATGAATATGCCTACGCAGATACCGTAGTTCCTGGATAGTCAGAATCGTTGTTTAATGGACAGGCAAGGCAGAGAGAGAGAAAGGGGAGGGGGAGGTACATGTTGGAAGCCGTGATCGGCACCGTCGTTGGGAAGAACAGAATCGTGCTGATGAACACCACCCAGATCACGGAGATCCAGTTGATATAGGGACCCCAGCGTCCCAGCGTGAACGGCCCCTCGATGAACCTGACCTTTCGTCGGTAGACTTGGTGCGCAAGAATGACGGACACGTAGGAGAGGTCCAGCGCAGGCGCGGTGATGTTGAAGATGGCGGTGGCGGTCTCGGTCGAGCCGATCGCGATGCAGTTAAGGCAGATGCTGAAAATAACCACGAACCAGACCGCATTGACAGGCGTTCTGGTGTAGGGGTTGATTTGCGAGAGGAAGCTGAATTGGTGGTTAGTGTGTTCGCCTGGTTTTTTGTTGCATGGTCATACCTAGAAAACGGCAGGGCTTCATCCCGAGCAAAGGCATAGGCCATCCTGGTATCGGCCAGCATGGCGGAGCAGCCGGTGAAGAATTGGACCAGGATGGCCAATGCCCACATCGCTGAGCCACCTGTTTTGCCCCCCGCGTTCATGAAGATCTGAGCCGCTGGAAGGCCGGTTGGGGTGTTCAGGATACCTTCGAAGTCGGTGAGGCAGAAGCACATGCAGACCGTCAACAGCCAGCCCAGTACGCCAGACACAATGACGGCGGACTGGATGGCCAGGGGGCCGAGAGCGGCAGCGTTGTGGGTCTCTTCAGACATGCTGGATTTTCCCGGTAAGCAGGTGCAGGAATCACTGAGCAGGAGACATACTGTGTGGTTCCGTCGTAGTCCGTCATTGTCCATGCCACTGAGATGAATCCCAGGAAAAAGGAGAATGTCTTGGACCCCCATCCGGATCCGTCGGTGAAATGGGTAAAAACCCAGCTCGCCGGCTGCTTGTCGGGGGTGAACCACAACAGCACGAAGCAGATGGCAATTGTTGCAGCAACTGACTGGTCAGCTAGCTCGTCCTAGCTGAGGTAGGAAACAAGAACATACTGTTAATTGGGGCAAACCAGATAATTATCCGGTGCAAAGACTTGGTTGTCAAGGAGCTGATGACCCCCAACACACACAAAATCAACACGGACAAGAGCACCGTGTCCGATGCAGACCTGCTCTGTCAGCTACAGTAGTCAGGACACGGCGGCTGACCTACGGTGTGTACGAATACTGGCCGTCCACCAGGGCCGAGTTCATGCTGGCACAGGCGAGCAGCATCTGGCTGACCGTATAGGCCACACTAGATACACCTGCGGTCTGGCCGAGAAGGTTGCACCAGCCCTGAATCCAGGAGAAGATGGGCACCTGCTCTTCGGGAACCACCTGCTTGGTGACGAAGTACATCCCTCCAGCTGTGGGATACGCCGAGACCAGCTCCGCAACCGAGCTGCCGATGCACAGGGCCATGCAGGAACCGATCAGCCAGCACCATACTGCCGTTGCCGGCCCCCCCGCAGCCAGGGGAGAGCCGAATGTTGCGGGGACCGAGCCTAAGATTCCCAAGATCGAAATGGCGTAGGAGACGGTGGACCATTTGGAGAACTCCCGTTTCATTTCCTGGAGGGTCAGAAGGGGTCTCTTGTTCTTGTCCAGGGGTATAGGGTTACCTGTTTGTAGCCAATGCGGGCTAGGAGCAGCTCGTCGGTATCCTGAATGGAAGCCATGGCATCGACGTGTGATATAGATGGGTTGAGTGCAGGCAGACAGACAGTTGGTGAATAATAAAAAATAGGGCTCAATGCTTTATGTACAGGAAAGCTGCACCTGTCAGGTCAATTGTCAATGGAATCCACTTGTCCAACTCACCAGTCTAAACAATAGATTCTGGCCAATCGTCGGTGAGGACCCCAAGCAGCAATGTGCGCGCTGGCAATAACTTAGCAACTGCACTGAGCAGAGACTCGAAGCTGTCTGGACCCAAGAACACTAATCAATTGCACAAAGATATCACCCCAGGCTTCAGTCCAGATGGGGGAGGGAGGAGATGAAAAGAAGTGGACTGGGTCGGGCTGGTGGAGGATGGGACGGAGGAGCATTGTCGCTCCATGCAAGCGCACCATGGCTTATCACGCCGGCTGATAAGTCTAGCAGCAAACGCGTTACACCGTCACCCCCATCTTTGCCAGGAAGACTGGCGGACAGACAGCACATCCGGGTCGTTATATCCAGGGGGGTATGCATTGGGGGGAGTATCCCTGATCGCCCTCGCAGGCCGTCGGTCAATCACGAACGGTACCAGGCGCTGGCAGTGGGGCGCTGGCCATCATGACAGCTCTGCTATCGACCAGGAGGCCTGGTCAATACCTCCGTTACCTCGTCCTGCCTAGGAATGGGCTAGAGGGCTAAAGTACTGCTAGGATTCCAGGGCTGGATCCCCGCGAGGCGATGCCCGCGCGTGATTGGCCCGTCGGCGGCGCTACGGCCGGCCAAGCCCGCCCGCCGCGCATCGGGTGAGTCAGCGGGGCTAGGCCGCATCGGGGCTAGGCCAGGAGGAGCGGAGGCGGCGAGGGGATCTTGTCGGTAACTTGTTTAGGTGGTCAGTTGCGATCCTCCAGATCCCCAAACATTCCTCCTCGAAACACACCCACTTGCGCCTATCCTCCGAGAGGATCCAGTGATGGTCTGCGGCTGAAGCGTTTTCTCCGTCGCTGATCCATCCTGCTGCCCCCACCCCGCCTAACCGTTCCCCCCGCGTTATGAAGCACCATGGCCGACCCGAACATGTATCACTCCTACGGTCAGGCCCCGGTGCCTGCTGAAGACCCCTCCGATCCCAATCGTCTCGCCTACCAGGTCCCTCCACAGGGATATGCTCCCGCCGGTGTCCCGCCTGGTCCTTCACCTCCCCAGCCCGGAGCTTACGGAGCCCCTACCCCTAATCAACAATGGCCCGCCTTCGGCTCTCCCCCGCCGGTCCAACAGCCTCTACAGCAGGCCCCGTCGCAACTTGCCTACCAGAATGACCCCTACGGCGCGCCAGCAGCTCCGGTAGACCCCTCGATGGCCGGGCTGGCGTCTCAGATGAGTGGTCTGGGGATAATGGGTGGTGAAGGAGGGGCTCGGACGGGGAAGAAGAAGCATCGTCATGCCCACCACGAAATTGCTGGAGCTTCGGCTGCGGTCTCGCAACCGTTCGCGGCCGCGCCGG
Source organism: Aspergillus ellipticus CBS 707.79 (assembly GCA_003184645.1). Classification (NCBI taxonomy): domain Eukaryota; kingdom Fungi; phylum Ascomycota; class Eurotiomycetes; order Eurotiales; family Aspergillaceae; genus Aspergillus; species Aspergillus ellipticus. The sequence continues at coordinate 135,276 of KZ825798.1, read as the reverse complement.
ATGCCCTGCAGCCAACCTCACAGTTCCTGAACACCGGGCTGAACCAGGCCCCGCGTCCCATCTCGCCCGCCGCCAGTATCCCGGCCCCCGTGAACCCGGCCCTGGGAGGAGGTGTCGGGGCGGTCCCAACACAAGGAAGGATCGATCCGGAGCAGATTCCCAGCATACCACGGTCTCGCGACTTGCCGGCACAGTACTATTTCAACCATGTGTATCCGACGATGGAGCGGCATCTTGCCCCGCCCGCAGGGGTTCCCTTCGTCGCTCACGACCAGGGCAACTCGTCCCCGAAATATGCCCGTCTCACCCTGAACAACATCCCATCCTCCTCCGATTTCCTCGCCTCTACCGCCCTGCCCTTGGGAATGGTCCTGCAGCCGCTGGCCCGTCTGGACCCGGGCGAGCAGCCCATTCCCGTGCTGGATTTCGGCGACGCCGGGCCCCCGCGCTGTCGGCGGTGCCGGTCCTATGTCAACCCCTTCATGTCGTTCCGGTTGGGAGGTAATAAGTTTGTCTGCAACATGTGCACATTCCCCAATGATGTGCCGCCGGAATATTTTGCCCCGCTGGATGCGTCCGGCTCGCGCGTCGATCGCATGCAGCGTCCCGAGCTGATGATGGGCACCGTGGAGTTCCTCGTTCCGAAGGACTACTGGAACAAGGAGCCCGTGGGTCTCCAATGGCTGTTCCTGATCGACGTCAGTCAGGAGTCAGTCAACCGGGGGTTCCTGAAGGGCGTGTGCAAGGGTATCATGGAGGCTCTGTACAGCGAGGAGCCCTCGGAGAATCCCGAGGAGGAGACCCCGTTAAGACGGATTCCCGAAGGCGCAAAGATCGGTATTGTCACCTATGATAAGGAGGTGCAGTTCTACAACCTTAGCGTACGTCTCCCCCAGCCCTCTAGATGACGCTCTGCTGACAGTCCCAGGCCCAACTTGACCAGGCCCAGATGATGGTGATGACCGATCTGGAGGAGCCGTTTGTTCCGCTCAGCGAAGGGCTGTTCGTGGACCCCTACGAATCCAAGTACGTCGTCTGCACCCGTGATGGTAAGACCAGGCTAACGGGACCAGGAACGTCATCACCTCGCTACTACAACGCATCCCTAGCATTTTCTCCCACGTCAAGAACCCCCAGCCAGCCCTGCTGCCCGCCTTGAACGCCGCGCTGTCTGCTCTGAAGCACACGGGCGGCAAGATCGTGGGCACAGTCGCCAGCCTGCCCACTTGGGGCCCCGGAGCGCTGTCGCTACGGGACGACCCCAAGGTGCACGGCACCGACGCGGAGAAGAGGCTGTTCACCACGGAGCACACGGCGTGGAGAGAGACGGCCGGGCACTTGGCGGAAGCGGGCATCGGCGTTGACATGTTCATTGCAGCGCCGAGCGGCACTTACATGGATGTGGCTACGATCGGTGAGTTGTTGTTTGACGCGCTATCCCCGGCTATTATCCCCGGCTACGACTAACAATGGCAGGGCACGTCCCCGAGGTCACCGGCGGTGAGACCTTTTTCTACCCGAACTTCCACGCGCCCCGGGACATCCGCAAGCTCTCGCAGGAATTTGCGCATGCGGTCACGCGGGAGACGGGCTACCAGGCTCTGATGAAGGTGCGCTGCTCCAACGGGCTGCAGGTGTCGGGATACCACGGCAACTTCGTGCAGCATACGCTTGGGGCGGACCTGGAGATTGGCGCGATCGATGCCGATAAGGCCATCGGCGTGACGTTTAGCTACGATGGCAAGCTGGACACCAAGTTGGATGCGCACTTCCAGGCAGCCTTGCTGTACACGTCGGCCAATGGGCAGCGTCGGGTGCGGTGCATCAACTCGGTGGCGGCCGTCAACGAGGGCGGCATGGAGACGATGAAGTTTGTGGACCAGGACGCGGTGGTGAGCATGGTGGCCAAGGAGGGTATGTTTTGTTTGTCTCTACGCGGGCGGGGTGACTGGGGCTAACGACTACAGCGGCGTCCAAAACGCTGGACAAGACGCTCAAGGACATCCGGGCCAGCGTGTCGGAGAAGACGGTGGACATCTTCAGCGGATACCGCAAGATCTTCTCGGGGTCGCACCCCCCGGGCCAGCTGGTGCTGCCGGAGAACCTGAAGGAGTTCTCGATGTACATGCTCAGCCTGATCAAGTCCCGGGCTGTTAAAGGTAAGTCCGCGCGGGCCAGGATCGGGCAAACACGGCGACTGACATGCAGCAGGCGGGCAAGAGGCGTCGGACCGGCGCATCCACGACATGCGAATGCTGCGGTCCATGGGGTGCACGGAGCTGTCACTGTACCTGTACCCCCGCATCCTCCCGATCCACAACATGCAGCCGACGGACGGCTTCCCCAACGAGCAAGGCCAGCTGCAGGTGCCGCCGTCGCTGCGGGCCAGCTTCTCGAAAATCGAAGAGGGCGGGGCGTACCTGGTGGACAACGGGCAGCAGTGCCTGCTGTGGCTGCACGCGCAGGTGTCGCCCAACCTGCTGGAGGACCTGTTCGGGGAGGGCCAGGGGTCGCTCCAAGGGCTGAGCCCGCAGACGTCGACGATCCCGGTGCTGGAGACACACCTGAACGCGCAGGTGCGCAACCTGCTCCAGTATCTGTCGACGGTGCGGGGGTCGAAGGCGGTGACGATCCAGCTGGCGCGCCAGGGTCTGGACGGGGCGGAGTACGAGTTTGCGCGGATGCTGGTGGAGGACCGCAACAACGAGGCGCAGAGCTATGTGGACTGGCTGGTGCACGTCCACCGGCAAATCAACCTGGAGCTGGCGGGGCATCGCAAACGCGACGACAACACGGGGGAGAGCGGGTTCTCGAGCCTGGCCGGGCTGCGGGCGCCGTACTGGTAGTCTGGTGAGGGGCAGAGGCAGGTGCAGGTGCAGGTGCAGGTGAGCCGATGAGGGGAAGGGCCGGGGCTGGGCTTTGGATTGCGTCGATTCAGCAGCAGCAGCAGCAGCAGCAGCAGATGATTACAGTATACCACGGTTGAACAGGATCTGGGCGTGAGAGCCCGCAGTCAGACCGAGTCTTTGCGCGATGAACAATCGGAAGCGGAAGGGGTTCCGTAGAGTGTAGAGAGAGGGGACGGGCGTAGTGACACGGAGCATCATCCATCCATTCACCCATTTGCTTATTTGCGCAATTGCCCATTCGCTTTCCGCGTCGGGCTAGACAAACGAGGGGGTCTCGGACGAGTCGCGAGCGACAGGTCTAGAACCGTTGGCGCGGCGGCGGATAAGGTGCCGACTAAGGCTCGGAGACTAGATTAGTGGACGGGGAGACTGGAGAGGGCTTGATGGCGAGAAATGGGCGGTCGGGGCCCACAGTTGGAGAAGAGAGAAGTTAGAGACTTCAGCAAAAGAGAGTCGGGAAGGCGCCGGGCTGGATTAGCCGATGGCGCGACGCGGCCAGAACCGTGGACCGTCGCAGTTCTTTTTCCTCGCCGCCGAAGGAAGGAATCAGGAAGGAGTCTGACCGGGTATTGCCACAGCCTGACCCCACATTGGGGCGGTGTTTCCACTGCCCTTCACTCCCACGATCTCTATGCCCACGCACCCTCGGCATCTCGCCCCCCGTTAGCCTTTGGCTCGCCCAGGGAAGGCAAACGGAGGGGAACGGCCGGCCATGGATGCGCTGCTGCACAAACGGCCGCACCCGGAGGGGGTCAATGGCCGGAGGAGGGGAAGAGGGGGCATTGAGGCCTATTTTGGGGGAGGGAGGGGTTATTGACAATAGTGACGGGCTGGGCAGCTGGATTATTGGATCCTGTCCGGGGCACAAAGAGGAGGGGAGGGGAGTTGATACATCGGACAGACTATTGGGTGGTGTGTCGACTGTATGGATGAGATGCGATGCGATGCGATGACAGGCACAGACAGTCACAGACAGTCAGATCCGGCAGAGGCAGAGGCACACAGCCAGTGCACACGACCACGGCCATGACCACTGCAGGCGCCGTCAGCGAGCACTCGCCCTCGTCATCGCATCTGGTGGAGATACGGGCCACGACGGCCTAACCAGGGTTCCCTGCTGGGTCTCTCGTGGCGGTCGAAGGGCCACTCCACTTTTCGTGCCCACCGGCTTGACGGACAGGCGGACACTGTTCAAACTTTACACAGGCTCACACGGTAGTCTGGGAGTGACGGTGTTGGACTGCTCGAACCACCATCCACACTCGGCCCTCCGAGGGCTCCCAGGGACCGCCCAATCCACGTCAGTCGCCATGTGGACCATGACGGTTTCTCGCCGGCCGACAGAGTTTTACCCCTGCGCCTCTTTGGCCGCCATTTGCTGCTGAAGCCTGGAACGGCCAGGAACCGCCCAGGAACTAGCCGATCGCATCGCCGACGGTTGGATGCCTTGCCGCCGGAGGGCTGGCCCCGGAAAGCTATATAAGGGCGAGCCAGGCCGGCTGGGAGTATGTCTGCTTCCTCGCATCCATCAGCACTCTCTTGATCAGCTTTGTCTGACTTGTCATTCTCTTGACCCCTACTCTCTCTCTCTCTATCCATTGTCTGTCGATCAGACCTGCCTTCCTTTCACACTCAATAGTCCTCTCTCTTTTTGGACTCTGCAGTCTTTATAGTCTATCGTCAGACTATCACTCTCTCAACCCCCCCCCAAAAAGTTACTACATACATTTGTATACAGCATACACAACACTTACTGAGTCTTCACTCATTCTTATCTCAAAACCCCAAAATCAAAATGCTCTTCAAGACCATCCTCACTGCCGCTCTGGCCACCGCCGCCACGGCCCTCCCCCACAACTTCCTGGCCCGCCGCAACGAGACCTCCTCGTCCGGCGGCGTTGAGATCGTCAACAGCATGGATTCTACTACCGTCTACGCGTGGTCTGTTTCTGATAGAGTCAGTAACATGCAAACCCTTTCTGCGGGCGGTGGTAGCTACCAAGAATCCTGGCAAACCAACAGCGACGGCGGCGGCATCTCCATCAAGCTGTCCACCACGGAGACCCAGTCGGACGTGCTTCAGTTCGAGTACACCAAGTCCGGCGACACCATCTTCTGGGACATGTCCTGCATCAACCTGGGCAGCGACTCGGCCTTCACCAAGTACGGCTTCAGCGTCAAGCCCTCCAAGGAGGACACCAACTGCCCGACCGTCACTTGCGCCGCCGGTGAGACTTCCTGCGCCGAGGCCTACAACAACCCGGATGACAACGAGGCCACTCACGGCTGTCCCATTGATACGCAATTCACTCTGACTCTGGGGGCGTAAATCCAAACCCCTTTGTTTTGTCTGTGAATTTTTTTTTTTTTTTTTTTAAAAAAAAAAAAAAACTGGTTTGACCAAATGGGGGAAGGACTTTGGGCGCGCAGAGTTCGCTTGACCATGTCCGGAATTTTTTCACAATAAGGCTTGGGGATTATACCATATACCTAGATTTTGTTTAGGTTTTTTTGATTTTTGATGTTTGATTTTTTGAGATTGATCTGATTTTTTCATATGACTCCTGGATGGGTTTTTACCAATATGCACATTCAAAAAACCACCTTCACTTCCACATTGAGTTATATGAACCTCCTTTTTTTTTTTTTTTTTTTTTTTTTTCACGGAAAAAAAAAAAAGAAGAACTTACCTACTCTACGCGTCGCTGTGCTATGCTGTTATGTATCTAGTGATTTGACATCACACGAATTATGGATAGACTTATAGACTTGCTAGACTTGCTTTAGATCCTTCACCCTTCTGAATCCTTACAGTCCTTTCAGATGATTTCAAGAAATCTGAAAGAGTAAACCACCAACTGACACGTAAATCAGGCCAACACCACCACCCTTCTCTAACTAACCAACCAACCCCAACCCAACACACTCACACATTCAAAACAACCAAACAACCAAATAAATCAACCCTGACAAAGTTCTGACACCTCACCCCCAAATCCTTCCCCCAAATCCTTCCCCCAAATCCTTCTCCCAGAAATCCTTCCAACAAAAAAATTAAAGAAAAAAAA
>KZ825798.1:115970-129174 GCA_003184645.1 Aspergillus ellipticus CBS 707.79 | reverse complement strand
ATTATAATATAATACTGATATTAAAATATTATAGTTATTTATTATTAATAATTATTATTAATAATAATCTACTATAAAACTCTTTATAATACTACTAAATATACTATATATAATAGAGTTTAAAATAATTAATTTATAATATAAACTCTGAATTCTACTAATTTTAGTATTATTATAAAATAAAATTAAGATTAGTTTATAATTTATAATAATAGATTAAAAATAATATCTAAAAATAATAAAATAAAAAAACTTAGATTTAATATAATTATATAAAATTAATATTTTATTTATATTATAAAAACTATATATTTTAATTTAATAAATATTTAAAACTATTATCTATATCTATTATAAATATATAACTAATATTATTAAATAAATTTAGAAAAATCTAATTAAAAAAATATAAATAATAAAAAAGAAATAAAATATTATTATAGCCTAACTTTTATAGTAGTTATATTAAAAAAAATAGAAATTTATTTTATTAAAAATGATATTAAATATTATAATATAATAATACTAAATCTGATATATACTAAATAAAATTTCTAGTATTAAATATTTTTAAATATCTAGATAAATAATTAATAAAAATATATATAAAAAATTTTTATAGATTTTTTAAAAATAAAAAAATATATATTCTAATAATAATATTATTTAAAAATAAAATAAAAAATATAATAAATTATACTAAGCTGGAATAATTATAGTATATTTATTTTAATATATTATAAAAAATATAGAAAGTAGTTATTATTTTAAAAAAAATAATTTAAAAAAAATAACTATATATTTATTAAGAATTAGTATATATTATATTTATTAATAAAAATATAAGATTAAATAAGTTATAAATATAACTAATATAGCTGTTAAATAATCTAAAAATAATCTGAATATATATTATTTTATATATTTATTAAATTAAATTATAAAGTTTACTGTAACTAATCTAGTTAAAAAAAATATATTATAAATTAAAATAGAGATATATAATCTATCCAAGTTTTAAATATATTTTTAAAAATATTAATTAAAAATAAAAAATAAAATAAGAAAATACTAAATCTATATTTAAACTCTTTATATAAAATATTATAATTTATTAATAATCTATACTTAATAATAAATAAATTAAAATAAAATTTTATATAAATAATTAAAATAATAAAATATTTAATTTATTTATTATTTTAAATATCTAGTAGTTTATCTATAATAGCTTTAGTATAAACTAATAAATTATAAATAAAATATATAAATTTTTATAGCAGAATATTTTTAATTATTAATTAAATATATTTAATATTATTATTATTAAATACTAAAATATTCAGTAATTATATATTATCTATTATTTAAAATCCAGTACTAGAGTATAAAAACTAATTAAAATAATAGTAGTTACTATTATAATAGCTGTATATATATAAATAAGCTAAGATAATCCTGATTAGAGTTTAATATTTAGAAACAAAAATATTATTATTATTTTTATATACTGAAAATATTCAGTATAAAACTAAAATAAATTAATATAGTATTAAAAAATAATAGATAAAAAAATTAATATCTAATTAAATTTTAATATTATTTATATTTTTAAATATTTTAGATTTAGTTACTATAACTAGTATATAAATTAAATTATTTTTTATAATATAATAAAATATTTATTAATTCTAGTAAATATAAGAATATACTGGATATACTTTTATAAATATAATTTAATATCTTTCTAATCTAAATATAGAATATTATATAGTTAATCTAGAATAAGATTTAAAATTAGAATAAAAATCTTAACTAATAATTAGTAAAACTATATATTTTTTATTATAAAATACTATTTCTATTTCTTAGATATTATATAATAAATATTCTACTTTTAAAAAGCCTGTATTTAAAAATAATTATATATTTAGTATTCTAAATTAGTACTATAGTTAAGAATACTATTATTTTTAATTTACTAAAATATATCTTCAGTTAATATTATAATAAAAAGAATAATAATAATAGAACTACTATTAAAATAATTATAAAAAGTTTTTATAATAAATTTAAAATTAGATGTAAAAAAAATTATAATATTATAAAAATTTATTTTATAAAAATCTAGAATAAGAATAAAAAAATTAGCTGGTTAATAGTATTTTTAGTATAAAAATATAAATAAAATAAAATAAAAGTTCTTAAATATTTTATATATATTCTGATATATATTAAAATTATTAATAAAAAATAATAAATTAATAAATTAAATATATAGCTGATATAAGAATTATATAAAATAATTCTAATTAAAAAACTGAAGCTTAAACTCTGTTTAAAATAAATATATTTAAATATATAACCAGATTTTTTAAAATTTAAGATTAATAATAAAATAAATAATAGTATTATCTAACTAATTAGAAAATATATAAGAAATCTGTAAATTAATATAATATAAGATAGAAGTTATTAAAATCTTAAATAATAATTCCTTAACTAAAAGAAATCTACTTAAAAATTTAGAATCTAGTAAAATAAATTAATATATAGTTTAATCCTGTAATTTAATTAGCTGGCAGTTTTTAATTACTAATTAAAAAAATAAAATAATTTAATCTTTTATAAAAAATAATAAATATAAATTATATTTTATAAATATTATTTTACTATATTAAATTTAAAAATTATATCTTTATTTCTATAAAATAGATTTAATAATATTATTTAATAGAAATAATTCTTTAATTAATAAGATAGTATATTAATTAAAGATAGTAAGTAATAATAAATCTTATATATAGAAGTATTAAAATTTAATAGAATTATTAAAATATTCTATTAATTTAAAATATATATTTTTTTTTAATTCTAAAAATAGAATAGAATAATAAAACTCTGATAAGCTGAATATATATTAAATAATTATTTTTTTAATTAAATTTTCTTTATATATTAATAAAACTGATATCTATATTTTTAGATTAATTTAAATTTTATATTCTATTATTAATAATAATAGTAAAAATTTCTTAATATAATCTTTAAATATATTAAGTATTTTAGAAATATTCTAGATTTTTTTAAAAATATTTATAATATAAAAAATCTTTTATAAAATTATATAATTATTCTATAAAAGTTTTATAGTAAAAATCTAGAGATTAAATATTATAATAAATTTTAATAATATATATTCTATAGAATTAAATATATATTAAAAATAATTTATAAAAAAGTTTTATAAAAAATTCTAATCTTATTTGAATTTAGAAAAAAATATTATATAAAAAAAAATTAATAATATATACTAGATATTAAATATCAGATTCTAAAATATTAGTAAAAAATTCCGGATTATTTTTAGTATTATTAAAAACAAAAATATTAAAAAAGATTTAGTTTTTAGAGATTTTATTATCTAATATTAAAATTAATAAATAATTTTAATAAACTTAAATATAGATAAAACAGATTTTTATTTAATAAAATAAAAAAAATCTTTTATTTAATTTTATAGAATCTAGATTTTTAAAGATATAATATAATAGTAAATAAAAATTATAATTATTAATTATTAAAATAGAGAGTTATAAAAACTCTAAATAAATAAAACTCTATATAAATAAAACTCTATATAGAATTCTGTATAATTATAATAATAAATCTAAGATAACTGTATTAGAAGTTGTAAATTATATATTTAAGAAATACTTTAAAAGTAATTTTATATTTTATACTGGTAACTAATATATATATAGTCTAATCTAAAGATTTATATATATTTTAATAATAATAAGTATTAATAAATAATAAATAATCTGATTAGTATTAAAAATTAGAAATATAATTAATTTAGATATATATTTTTACTATAATGTTTTTTATAAAATTTTTAGTACTGCTACTACTTAGTAGTATTTTAAAATTTATATTATTTAAATTTCAGCTGAAAGATTTAGATATAAAATTAATTTATTATTTTATTATATTACTATTAAAATCTAAATCTTATATATTAATAACTATAGGATAATATATTATAAAGAAATTATAATAGTATAAAAAAAAAGAAGTAACTAATTCTCTATATAATACTTTAATTATAGTATAATTAAGTCTATCTATTCTTATTATTATCTTTATTTTTATTTTTATCTTTATTCTTACTCTTCTCTTTACTCTTTTTTTTATTCTTTTTTTTATTCTTACTCTCTATTATATTTATATATTTTTTATTATTTAAATTATCTAAAAATTCTTTTTCTTTTTAATATATTAATAATAGATTCTTTTTTATAATATTATTTATATTAAGCTTAATCTATATATTTTAAACCTGTACTAATAGTACTACTTATAATAAAAAATTATTTACTATCAGATATTTAAACCAGTCTAATATATAAAATATATTAAATATCTGAATAATATAGCTCTGATTATATTTATTTAAACTTAAGATTAATCTACTGGATTTTCCTTAACTTTACTTATATATATTATAAAAATAGAAAACTATTATTATTTAAAAAATAATATTTAAAATATTAATATTTTTTATAAAAGTTTTTATAAAGAATCTTTATATTTTAATTATTTTTAATCCAGTATTATATAATTATTAATTAAAATTATTAATTATATTTAAAAAAATTCTTTAAAAATCTAAATAAAATTAAACTATATTTTAGCTATTTAAAAAATAGTAATATAATTTATATAATTTTTAATTTAATTTTTTTTTATAAAAAATATTATTATCTAGTTATTAAATCTTTTTAAAATAAATTTAAAAGTCCGGTTCTTTTACTATTTATAAAAATTATAAATATAAAATATAATAGTCTTAAAATAGTAATTATTCTAATTTATTTCTAGAAAAATCTGCTCTACTAGCCAGATAATTTTTTAATTATTAAAATAAAATATAAATTATTATTAAATATACTATTATAATTTATTAAATATTTTTATTTCAAATAAAACTTATTTTAGTTTATCTTACTGTAATATTTTTATTTTTATTATATTTAATTTATTTATATAGTATTATAACTATTAAGTTTCTGAGTTATTCTTAATTATATCTAATAATATTTATTAGTTAATAAAAAATAGTAATAATAATAGTAGTAGCTGACTAGAGAACAGAGATATAATTAATAATCTATTCTAATTAAATAAATACTTTAATCTAAAAAAAAATAGTATATACTAAATTAGATTCTGTACTAAATTATAGCTTCAAATTTTTAGTAAATATATTAATAATAACTGATTTAGTTTTTAAAATAATTTAATTAAAAATAGTTAACTAAAAAAAAACTGTAATTATATAAATTAGATATAATATTAAATAAAAAAATTTTTTTTTTTTTATTATATAATTAATTAGCTGTATTTCTATTTTTTACTTCTGATTTTTTTTAATTTTTAATTTATTATAATATTCAGAAATCAGATAGTATCTCTTTTTATCTGTAATATAAATTTATTATTATTATTACTAATTAGTTTATCTGTATTAATAAAGAATAGTATTATTTAATTAGTTTATAAATCTGCTTCTATTAAAATTAATATTTATTAAATTAAAAATTCTTAATATTTTATATTTCTTATATTAATTTCTGGTAGTCTTTTATTTTACTAGACTAATCTAGATATAAATTTATTTATAAAATTATACTGTAGGACTTTATTAAAAAAAAAATTAAAAAAAATTAATAATATATAATAAAATTTTTAATAAAACTACTAAAAAATTAATAATTATATAATTTTTACTAGTTTAGAAATTATATAATCTTTATTAATTTAATAATATAATTTTTTTTTTATATATTTTTTAATATTTATTATAGAAGATATCTGTAAAAAATTTGTTTATATATTATTAAAGATTTATTAAATATTAAATAAATTATTCTATTTAAATAAATATATATAATTATAAATTATAGAATCAGATCTGATCTAATCTCTAACTTTAAATTAAATACTACTATCTAAATCTTATAAAACCTGTTTTATTATTTTATTTATATTAATAATATTATTCTTTTATACTGTTTCTTCTGGCTGTAAAAATATTATATTTCTATTATAAATAATCTAATCCTCTAGTAAAAATTTATTATTTTTTAAAATAAATATTAAACTAGTATATATTATAATTATAAGATCTAGTATTATTTTCTATATATTATAATCAGTAAGATATATATTAAAGATACTAGGAATCCGGTATTTATAAATATATATAGTATAGATTTATCTAATATATACCAGACAGCTAATTACTTATTTAAAAATAATTCTTAAAATTAATAAAGAAAAAAGATAGATATTATAATATATAATTTACAGATTCAGTCCTGATAAGTTTATAAGATAATTTATAATAAAAATTTTATATATACTCTAATTTTTAGTAAATCTTTTTATAATATTATTATATTTAAATAAAATAAACTTAGAATATAGAATTTCAGTATTAAATCCAGTCTTTTTTTAAAATAATATAAAGATAAATTTCTTCTCTAGAAAAATAAATAAAAATTAATATTTTTTTTATTTCTAATAATTATCTACTTTTATAACAGTTATAATAATTTTTTAACTTTTAGTAATTCTAGTACTAGAAATTCTAATCTTTAAATTAGAATTATTATATCTTTATTACTAATCTTAATTTTAATATTATATCTAATACTAGTAGTACTATAGGATTATATATAAAAAGTTTTTATATTAGAATTATTAGTAAGATAAATCTTAATATTTAAAGACTATTTTATTTTAGATATCTAGATATTTTATTTAACTGTTTACAGTATATTTACTAAATAAGTTTTTTTTAGATTTTTTTAAATATAAATAAATCCTAATTATAAAGATACTATAATTAAAATATATAGGTTTCTTATATTCTATCTATATCTCTCCGGATAATTCTTATCTTTAATAAATAAATTTAATATTTTTATAAATATTATATTCAGTAGAAGTAAATTTAAATTTTTTAAATTTTTTAATTAATAAAAAAATATTAGTTTTAATTTTATATCTATTTCTAAATAGAATCTCTGAGATTTTTATATATCTGATTATAAGATATATCAGAATAGTCTGAAGATAAACAGTATATTTTATATTATTAATTCTCTTTTTAAAAATATAATTATTAATAAATTCTTAATTATATAGATATTATTCTTTAGAATTCTCTAGTTTTACAGTAAGTAAAGCAGGAATATTATTATTATATACTATATTTCAGTTATATACTGGTAGCAGCAGTTTAGTATAACTAAAAAAATCTCTGATACTGTTAAAAAATAATATTATAAATAATAACAGATTAAATCTAGCTTTAAATTATATATATACTAAAGTCTGCTTAGAGAAATTATTATAAAAATAATATATTTTATTAAATACAGCCAGTTTAAATATATTTTTAAAAGATTAGAAAAAGTCTGTTAGTATTATTTTTATTTTAATATTAAAGAATCTGTTTTTTTTTATATACTAGATCTTAACTATCTGTATATTATAATAATTCTCTAAGATATAATAACTAATAATAATAATAGTATTAGTATTTTTTAAATATTCTGAGAAATAGTTATAGTCTTTTAATAACTATTCTTAAATAAATATTATTATTCTGATTTAATATTATCTATTATTATAATATATCTGGATATTAAAATATAGTATAATAATTTATATCTTTTTACTCTATTATTTAATCAGATATAAAAATATAATTATAAGAATAAGTTTTATTTTTAGATAATTATTTTTATTCTGATTAATAACTGTTTTATATCTTTTTTTAAAGCTGTTAATTATCTATATTATATCAGTTATAAAAATCTTTTACTAAAGAATTAATACTGATTTATATAAAAAATAAATATAACTATTTTTTATATTTTATCTAAATTAATATTATCAGCCAGAACTGCTCCGGTAGTTAATCTCTAGTTTTAAATTTATATAAGTTAATTAATAGTAACTAGTTATTAAAATTTTATTAATATATTTCTTACTATCTCTAGTATATATAACTTATTCTTATTTTTAATCTCTAAATTTTTTTATACTTCAGTATAATTCTTAAATTAAAATTTAATAGTATCTAGCTACCGGTTCTATTCTTTAAATCTTTTAAAATACTCTAGAATTAGTATAATTAGTTTACTGTTATTACTGCTAATCTTATAATCCTATTTAAAGTTTTTTATCTAACTGTAGAATTCTGTAAGGGGAACCTCTGGATTTGTATAATCGACAGAAGTGCCTATAAATAAGAAAGAATTATTAAAGAAGAAATCTTTATATTATTAAAAAGATAGTTTTTTATCTGTTAGTTTACTGCTCTTTTATATAAAAATTAAAATCAGAATAAGATATTAGCTGAGCTATTCTTTTAGGGCCAGAAGCTTTCTACCTGGACCTGTAATAATACCCTCTGTTCTCCCCCCGGCGGTAGAAATAAATTATACTGTTATACAGATAGCCGGATACTTCGGAGGTACTTATACTTCGTGTAAATAAAAGTTATACTGATTAAGATATTCCTATTATAATCTACTAGAGAAGAGATAATTTATTTCTAACTTATTCTTATCTCTCCCCCCCTATAATACTATCCAGGATCTTATTAATTAAATAATTATATAAAAATTAGTTATTAATTTAGGATAAAAGTTTATTATACTATCTAATTAAGAATCTTTTTTAAATCTCAGTATAATATAGTTTTTTATAACTAGTAGTCTAGTATTATAATTTTTTCTAAAATTAAAGTATATTTAATTATTATATAAATATAATCTATTTATTTAACTTTATATTTTCTCTGCCAGTTTTAGTTTTTTTTTATATAATATTTATCTATAATATTTTTAACTAGCTATTTTTTTTAGCTGTTTACTAGAATTATAAATAGTTAAATATTATTTATTATTTATAAAAAAAAAAAATCTGTTACTGTAAAATAGAGAAGATTTATATAAAAGATAAGATATATTCTAAAAAATATATTAAATTATATAATATATAAATTTATTAGTTTTTAAACTATATATTTTATATTTTTCTAGTCTAGCTTCTGTAAGGGGAACCTCTGGATTTGTACAATCGACAGAAGTGCCTATAAACAAGAAGAAATCGTTGAAGAAGGAATCTTCATATTGTTAGGGAGGTGGCCTTTTATCCGTTGGTTCACCGCTCTTTCGTACGAGGAACAAAGTCGGAGTGAGGCGTTAGCCGAGCCATTCCTTTAGGGCCAGGAGCTTCCCGCCTGGACCCGTAACAGCTTCCAGCTTAAATAGTTTATATAGATATTCTGCAGCTTTAATTATATTTTATTATTTTTTTAATATTCAGAAGCTGTATTCTATTTTTTATTTATTTATTTTTTAACTTATTATTAAAAATAAATAATTAAAATTTAAATCTATTTTATTATTTTAGAAATAGTTTATATAATAATTTTATTCTGCTGGATTAGACTTTTTATTAAATACTCTATAAGAGACTTTCAGTTATTTTTAAAATTAAAAAAAAAAAAATAAAATCTATAAATTAAAAAAAAAAACTTATTCTTATAATAATTATTATATAATTATTTAAAGCTAATTCAGTAAGAGAAAAAAATTTCTTTTAATTTAACTAGTTATAATAGATATAGGCTTGAATATAGGCTTTAAAAGTACTATTTATTTTTTCTATTTAACTGTCAGTCTATAGATAGTAGACTATTAAGAGTAATCTTTATATAGAAGCCAGTCAGTAGACTATAGTCTATACTTTACTTATAAATTATATTCCTCTATCAGATATAATAGTTCTTAAAAATCTATATTATCTTACTAGAGTTTATACTAGAGTTTAAGCTGTCTTCTCTACTATAATAGAGTCTATTATCTTAAGAATTATTTCTTTTATAAGCCTGTTTATAATTACTAGTACTATTATATAATTATTTAATAAAGATAAATTAGTAATAAAATCTATAGAAACTTCTTACTATAGTTAGTCTAGAATCAGGAAAGATTTTAACAGATCTTATTTCTATTCTCTCCAAGCCTTTATTCTTCTATATATATCACAGTTACGTACGAAACGTCGTATATCCCGTCCTAGGTTTGGCCAGAAGAATTTCTCAGTTACCAGTACTGTTATCTGTTCCCTGCTGGGATAGCCAGTTATAAAAGAGTTATAAACTGCTTAGATAATACTTATATAAAGAGATTTACTATTAAAGACTTATTTCTATTAGTAGAAGAATAAGAATCTGTTTTTAATATAATATTTTAATACTAATATTTTCAGATCTAAGTACAGAACAAATTATTATTCTTTTATTTTAAAGTATTAGATAGTTTTCTAGTAGATCTTATTTTAAACTTAAGCTTTTTTCTATATATTTTAGTTATTATATAATTCTATCTTCTGTTCCTCTTTATAGTTTATAACTAGAGGATATTTAAAAAATATAATTAGATATATTTCAGTTATAATCAGAAATACAGTTATATAATAACTATTTTCTAGTTACTAGAGTAACTAGATTATATAACTAATAATTTAAAAATTCTTTTCTGAAGATAGAAGATTTTATTTATATTAAAAAAAAATATTAATTTTTTTATTATTTTATTCTTTCCGGTATTAAAACTAGAAATTATATTAGTTTAAAAAAAAATATTATTATATATATCTCTCTGTAAGTCTTCTAGATTTAAAAAAATATTTAAAATTCTTATAGTTAATAATAATTTTAAATTTTTTTTATATAGAATATAGTTTTATATTTTATTTTTTAAAATATTATATAACTACTAGTAATTTTTTATTATAGATCTTATAATTATATTCAGTAAATAAATTTTTTTTTAAAAAATATATATATAGCTGTAATATTTTTTTATTATTAAACTGAGAGAGTACTCCCCTGATAATATATCCGGAGAAATCTGTTTTTACTATAATTATATAAAAAAAATTAAATATTATTAGTACTGATTCTATAATAAAAAAAGATTTCAGTTTATTAAAATTTAACTGGTAATCTTATATCCAGTTAAATATCTTATTCTTTTTAATTAATTTAGTAAGTAGTTATATAATATCAGAGAAGTTTCAGATAAACTTCTAGTAAAAATTAGTAAAATCTAAGAATTCTTATATTTTTTTTACTATCTAAAAAGTCTTTTATTTTTAAATTATTTAAATTTTTTTAAAATCTATTATTATTTTTTTATCTGCTTATATAATATATCCCAGATATTTTATTTTTTAATATTTAAACTTATATTTTAATATATTAAGATATAGGCCTGTTTTTTATAGTTTAGTAAGTACTTTTTATATATACTCTCTATATTATATAATAAAACTGTTAGTAAAAATAAAAATATTATTAATATAAATAAAGCAGAATTTATTAAAATATTTTTATAAAATCTAATTAATATATTTCTGGAAGGTACTTAGAGTATTTATTAAATTAAAAGAAATTACCAGCTATTTATAGAGTCTATATCTTATATAAAAAACTATTATCTATTCTTATTTTTTTATAATTTAAATCTTATAAAAAGCAGCTGATATATTAAATTTAGTAAACTACTTTATTTTATTAATCTATATAAGAATTTTCTAGATTAAAAAAAGAAAATATTTATTTTTTTTTATAATTATATTCAGAATCCGGTAATTAATATAAAATTATAGCTTTTCTTCTAGTTTTTATATAAAAAGAATAAGGGCAGCTGCTGAAGAGTAGCTTATTTAAATAAAGTTTTTATTAAGTAGATCTGTAAGAATTTTTTATAATATAATTAGTTTTTTTTAAATTATATTATATAACAGTCTCTAAAAAATAAATAGTTTTTATTTATCCTGTTATATAAATTTAATCTTATAATCTATTTTTTTTTTTTAGTAAAAAGATAGCTTCTCTATTTAGTTCTGTTTAAATAAATATAAGAAATTCTGGTACTGTTCTAGTAGTTTTATATAAGAATTAATTTTTTTTTTCAGTATTAAGACTTTCTGAATATTATTTATTATAATAATAAAAACTTATATATTATTTTTTTTTTTTATATAATAAATATAAGTTTTTATTATAACTGCTGAAATATTTTTAATCTTCAGACTTAGAAAAATCTATTTTTTTCTATTTTATATTCTAGCTCCTGTTATATAAAGATATAACTTTTCTTACTTTAGTTTAAAGTAAGTATTATTATAGTAGAGCCAGAGGAGTCTTAAAATCAGATTATAATCTAAATAATTTTTAAAAATATAAAAAAATATTTATTTTTCTGAGTATATTTTTATATTAAGCTTTATTTATATAATATAAATAATCTATATTTTTTTTCTAATTACTTCTCTTACTAGTTTTAACAGTATAAATATCTTCTAGAATCAGTATTATTATATAAAATATTTATTAATTATACTGTAGATTATATAATTATTATTAATAAATATTCTTACTGAAGCAGAGTAGTTAAGTAATAAATTAATTATAAAAAATCAGAAATTTATATATAAGTTTTTAAAATTCTATTAAAAATTAAATAAATATTTCTTAATTATCTGGAGCTTTTATATATAGTTTTATATAAAAATATCTAATTTTCTAACTCTATTCCAGATTTATCTGTAGTATAGTTTTTATAATTATTCTTTTCTTTAATTCTAGTAATTACTACTGTAATTATATAAAGTTTAACTACTGGAAGTAGAGTATAATTCCAGATAAAATACCTGTTTTTACTATATTAAATATAGATATTCTTCTATCTATATATCTATAATTTATTAGAAGAAATCTATTTTACTCTTCTCTTCTTACTAGTTTTTTTTATTTTTATATAAAAGATTATTATCTGAACCTGGAGTATTACTATCTGACTAGTAGTTACTTTCTAATCTATATTATTAAAATTTTTTTTATTCTTATTTAAAGATAGAGTAAAAATTATTATTATATAATTTATTTTTTTCTTAATTTAAACTAGATATTTTATATTATATTTAATTTCCAGAAGTTATTTATAGTATCTTTTATATAATTAGATATAAGATACTTCTATTATTACTTTAAATAAATTTAGATTTATTATTATTTTAACTAATATTTTTTTTTATTTATTATTTTATA
>KZ825798.1:0-83285 GCA_003184645.1 Aspergillus ellipticus CBS 707.79 | reverse complement strand
TATATATCTATAATTTATTAGAAAAAACTTATTTTATTTTTCTTTTTTTACTAGTTTTTTTTATCTTTATATAAAGAGCTGCTATCTGAGCCTGGAGTACTATTATCTGGCTAGTAGTTATTTTCTAATCTATATTATCAGAATTTTTTTTATTCTTATTTAGAGATAGAGCAGGGATTATTATTATAGAATTTATTTTTTTTTTAATTTAAACTAGATATTTTATATTATATTTAATCTCCAGAAGTTATTTACAGTATTTTTTATATAATTAAATATAAAATATTTTTATTATTATTTTAAATAAGTTTAGATTTATTATTATTTTAACTAATATTTTTTTTTATTTATTATTTTATAGTATATCTCCTGTATTTATAAAAGTCTGATTAAATTTATTTAAGAATTTACAGAAAATTCTTTTTTTTTATTTTATTATATTAATTTATATAAAAATTTTTTTTTTATAATTAGAATCAGAATATATAAAATCTAGTTAGTTATAAAACTTAGAAAGAGTTAAAAACTAGTTATTTTCTTATTATATAATAATCTAGAAAAAAAAATATTAGCTAGCTTTTTTTTTAAATCTGCTGTAGATATATAAAATTTTTATATCTTTAAAAAAAAAATATTTTTTTTAATTAGAAATTTTATATAAAGATTAATAAAAAAAAATAATATTTATATAAATCTTCTCTATTAAACAGAGTAGAGTCCGGATATTATAAATAGTAAATTAGGGTTAGTAGTACTGCAGCAGAAACTGGTTAGATTATATAAAATTTATAAAATTAAATTTATAGATCTATTATCTAGTTTACTAGTTTTTATATATATTTATAATTATTTATTTTAATTATTATATAATCTCTGCTTTTCTCTCTGAGAATATTTCTATAAGAGTTTAAAAGAAGAAATAATTTCTAATATAAAAAAAATCTCTAGATTTATATAATTAATAGAAGTACTTATAAATAAGAAGAAATTATTAAAAAAGAAATCTTTATATTATTAGGGAAGTAGTCTTTTATCTGTTAGTTCACTGTTCTTTTATACAAGGAACAAAGTCGGAGCAAGGCGTTAGCCGAGCCATTCCTTTAGGGCCAGGAGCTTCCCGCCTGGACCTGTAACACTAATTAATAAAGTAATTAGATTATATAACTAGTTATTCAGGAATTCTTCTCTGAAAATAAAAAATCTTATTTATATTAAAAGAGAATATTAGTTTTTTTATTATTCTATCTTTTCTGGTATTAAAGCTAGAAGTTATATTAATTTAAAAAAAAATATTATTATATATATCTCTCTATAAATCTTCTAGATTTAAAAAAATATTTAAGATTCTTATAATTAGTAATAATTTTGAATTTTTTTTATATAAAATATTAAGAAGAATTTTTCTAGATTTAAACAAATTCTTAATAACTAAAGTAAATTCTTAATATCTAGAATAAATTCTAGATATCTTTACTTTTATTTTAATAAGATCTTATTTTTTACTTAAACTTTATATAAGATTTTATATAAATTTTAAATAAGAGATAAAGTAAAAATAAAAAAAAAATAAAAAATAAATAAAACTAATAATTAAATAAGTTAAACTGATTAAATAAATAAATTAAACTAAAACTACTTATTTAATTAATAAAAAAATATTAGAAATTAATTTTTTATTTATAGCTAAATAATTATATTAATTTTTTATAATTTTCTGTAATTATATAAAAATATATAAAAATAATAAAATTATTAAACTTATATTTAATAAATAGATTTTTCTAGACTATTTTCTCTACTGAAGAATAGATTATTTTAAATCTGTTTTTCCTGTTTAGAAATCTAGAACTCAGGAATCTATTTTATAAATTAATTAGTTTAAAATAATAAATTAGTAAGCCTGAGACAGTAAACTAGCTATATAATTAATAGAGATACAGCTGCGACTGGTTCAGAAATTAGTATAATAAGTTCAGACCGGAGCCGGAAAAATAGCTCGGCCAGAGTCAGAAAAATTCTGATCATAAATCAGCTTATATATATAATATTTTTATTTCTGATACTAAATTATCTTTATTATATAATAATTAGTTATTTATATAATTTATATAAACTAATATTAAATTACTTCCGATACTAAATTATTTTAATTATATAATCCTGATTACTTAGACTTCTACCGGATTATTAACAGGTTTATTTCCAGTACTCAACTGGATTTCAGTTATATTTAAACCGCCAGTATCACTTATTTTCGATCAGATTTAAATCTAAAATAATTTTAAATAATAATAAAAATAAAAATAAAATAAAAAAAAAAGAAAGTAGAATAGAAATAAATTTAAATAAAAAAAAAAATTATAGAAAATAAAAATATAAAAAAAAAAAAAAATATTAAAAATAAATTTAAATAATAATAAAAAAAAATAGTAAAAATATATTTATTCTAGATTAATCTATAATCTGGTTACTATAGTAAATTAATTTAGAATATATTTATATCTTAATCTATAAATAAATAATTTTAAATATAATAAATACAGCTATAAGCTATATATAATATATCTAAAAATATATAATTATTCTCTGCTGAATTTAAACTAAATTATAATATAAGATTATATAAAGTTGTAACTATATTACAGTCAGGTAGTTTATCTTTATATAAGAAGATAATCCAGTATTAGCTATTATAATCCTGACTCTATATTATCTATCTATATAATTGAGATTATTTAGTATCAGGATTTATAATCCTGACTCTGTATTATCTATCTATATAATTTAGATTATTCAGTGTCAGGATTTCTCTGAACCTGTTATACTAATTTCTGAACCAGTCGCAGCTGGAACCCTATAATTAATATATCTCTACAGTTTTAATAAAATTATTAGAATTTTAATAAAACTAGAATAAATAAAATACTAAAAAAAATAAATAAATAATCTGATTAATATTAATAAATTAATAAATAACTATATTAAGCTGGTTAATAAATTTTATATATTTCTGACTCTAAAGCTGCTTAGTCAGACTATCTACTTTTATTTTATTAGTTAAAATCTATTAAATATTAATAGGTTTATTAAGAACTTCCTGCCTGAGCTAGTAATTAATAATATTAATATATTTCTGGCTAGTCTGAAAAGAAAAAATAAGATTAATTAAGATTTCTACTGTTTAGTAATTTTATATAATATAAAGAAATAATAATTAAAGTTAAATCTTATTTATTTAAAAAATTATTTATACTAGAGAAATTATTTAACTGCAGTAATTAGAACTAATAATTTAATTTTAATAATAAAAAAAGTTATATAATATTATTTCTTATTTAATTAATTAATAGATTTATTAAACTAGTTTAATTTAAATAATCAGTAAAACTAGTATTACTGGTTATATAAAAAAATATAAAATTAAATTTAAATTTAATAATTAAATTTTTTATTTTTTTTAAATAAGAAATAAGATAATCTACAGTCCTGAGATATTTAAGATTTAGATTAGTTAAATATTCTGAAACTAACTGATAAGATTTAGCTATATTAGATCTAGTCCAGACTACAGAATATAAAACTGATTCTATTTTTTATTAAAATTTATAAATTTAATTAGTTATAGTTTAATAAAATAAATCTTAATCTAATTTTTTATATAAAAATAAAGATTTAGAACTTTTTTAAAGTCTTAAATAAAATTTATTAATAATTTTATTAATAAAAATTAATTATTTAATCTATAATTTCCGGTTTAGATAATTATATAAGATTTAAATATTTAGAAATAAATAGACTTTACTAAGATTATTTATTTAAAATAATATTATTAATTCTTATTTAAACTTATTAAATTTTTTCTAATTTATTTTATAGAATTTATAAATTATATTATTTATAAAAATTATTAAAATAATAAATTTATTAATAAATATATATTAATTTTTCTGAATAAGTTTAAATTCTAAAATTATTAATCTTTATTTTAGAATATTATACTAAAAAAATAATAAATATTTTAATTTATATAAGACTTTCTGTAATAAAAAAACTATTTATTTATTTTTTAATCCGGGAATTAGATTTATATAGATCTTTTTTTAAATAAAATTATTTAAAAAAATAGTAATAATATCTAATTAGTTAGTTTCTAGATTAAATATAGTAATTAAAATTAAAAAAAATTTTATAAATCTAATTATAAGTATACTAGTATATATTTCTAACTAATCAGATATCTACAGATTATCTTAAATATATATTTAAATTTTAAATCTAGTTAGATAACTAGTTTTATTAAATTTATATAACTAGATCTATTTTAATAATAATATTATAATTTTATTAATTATATTAATTAAATAAGTAGTCTATATTTTTAAAGTCTTTAATTAATTAATTTTAATTTTAGAAGTCTGAGTAAACTGGCTACTATATATATAATTTCTTATTTCTTTTTAATTAGTAAATAAAGATAGAAACTGATTTTAATTAATATGAGATATTTTATTCTTATTAATATAATTAACTATTATTTAAACTGTTTAAAGAATAAGTTTAATCTTTTTAGAATCTTAATCAGATAATAGTAATTAGTCTTAATTTTATTTCAGATCTCTAATTAGTTTAATATCTAAATACTCTGTTTTATTAATCTTTAAATTATTAATAAGAACTATTAGCTGAAACTAATTAGTCAGATAGTAATTCTAACTAGTTATCTGATTAGTATAGTTCTGATTTAGATATTTATTTTAATATTTCTAAATTCAGAAGTTCTTTATTTAAATCAGATTCTGATTCTAGAACAGATTTCTCAGGAATCAGGATATCTAATTATTCTAACTAAATAAAATTAACTAATTCAGTTATTTATTATTATATTAACAGATTTCTTAATTTAGTATATTATTTATAGTTAAAATTTTTATTAAAAATAATATTTCAGATAGATATTATTCTTTTAAAATTAGATATCTATATTTTCTAAATATTAGAAGTTTAGTAGTCTATTAGATAGTCTATTAAGATTCTAGATCCTAGCTTATCTTCTTTAAATAAATTACTAATTTATATATAAGTATATAATCTATATTTGTTTAAATAGAAAAAATTAGATTTTTTAAATAATTATAAAGATTTTTGTAGAAGGTTTTTCCAGATAATTTTATATAATATTTTCTAATTAAGTTATTTATTTAATATTTTATTTAGAATAAAAATAGCTGAATTTATTATTTTAAATTAAATAAATAAGAGTAGTCCTGAATTAATTATTAAATTTTTTATTTTAAAAATAATTAAAACTCTAGAGTTTTCTGTATATAGATTTTATTCTAGTTAGTAAACTAATAAATAATTAATAATTAAATTTTTAGTATTAGTCTAAATTAGAAAAATACTAAGATTCTAGTTTTAATTAAAATAAATTCTCTAAGATATAATCCTATATTAATTAATAATTAATTAAATTATATTAATAATTAATTCTGATATATTTAATTTAGAAGTTAAAATTTATTTTAGATAAACTTTTAAATAAGAATAATAAAAATAACTAATATATGTTTTTTTATTAATTCTATTTACTAAATAAATTAAGTTTTAATAAATTAATTTAAATATTTAAGTTTCTTTATTAAATTTTTGTCTTAAAATTTATCTTTCTAATTAATTAATTTTATAAATAGAATATTTCTTAATTAGATCTAGTTCTAAAAAAATAATAATATTAATTCTCTGAACTAATTAATTAAAATAATTTAGAACTTTCTAGTTTAGATATTCTAATTTATTATATTATTTATTAACTATTCTAGATATTATATAAGAGTATTCAGATAATTTAATTAACTATTTATTAATAATAGTAATTATTATTAAATTAAATAATTATTTCTATTAAATATAGAATATTTTATTAATATTATTAATTTAATAAACTAGTATATTATTAATTTTTTCTAGATATCTATTTTTTTTATTTAGGAATAGTCTCTTCCTCGCTGTAATTAAAGTTAAAAAGATATTTATATAGAAACCAGATATATAAATTATTTCTTTAAATTAAAAATATAAGTTTTTTTTTTTAGATAAGTAGAGTAAAAAATAACTATTCTCTACTCTTATACTATTAATTAAATATTTTTAATTTTGATTATTTTACTTTTTTTTTGATAAAAGTATATTTAGTAAATAAATTTAATAAATTATAGATATAACTATCAGAAGTAGTATTAAAAATCTACTAAAATAAATAATATATTAATAAATTTTTTAAATAAGAAGTCAGAGTAATCTTTTAATTAGTTAATTTATTAAATAAAAAAAAAGTTTAGTAAGCTTTACTGTATTAATTAAATAAATATCTTAATTTAAAACTATTTTTAAAAGTTTTTTTAAAATAGTTTAGGGCTTCTTTTTTAAACTTCTAATCAGGATTTTAGAAATTTTTATTTATATATAAATAATTATTAAAATTATAAAATTTATTATTTTTTTCTGATTTATAAAAATAAGATTAATCTTTATTTTTATAATTTTTATTAATTAATTTTTTTTTATTTTAAGAAGTTTATTTTAGTTTATTAAATTAGTTCTGGAAGATAGTCTGACTGATTCAGCTAGTTAATTTAGTAGATTATCTAATTTAGAAATTTAGATAAATCCAGTTATATATTTAATAAATAATTTCAAAAAATTTAGAGAGTTCTTGTTTTTTTATTTTATAATTAATTAATTTAATCTATTATATTACTATAAAATCTCCTATTATTTTATAAATTAATTTAAGAAAGTTATAAATTATCTAAATCAGATTAAATATTTTACTCAGTTTTAATTCTACTATTTTTAAATAAACTAGTTCTTATTAATTTATATAATTTTTAATAGAACTTTTTATTTCTAACTAAAGCTTAATATATAATTTAATAATTTCTCTTATTCAGGACTAATTAATAAAGATAATTCTAGCTTTTAAAATTTTTAAAATTAAATAAAGTTTTTTCTTATTAAATATAATATATTAATTTTACTTTTATAGTATATCTTTTATATCTATAAAATTTTAATTAAATTTATTTAAAACTTTACAGAAGATTTTTTTTTTTTTTTTTTATATTAATTTATATAAAAACTTTTTTTTTATAATTAGGATTAAAGTATATAAGATCTAGCTGGTTATAAAATTTAAAAAAAATTAAAAACTAGTTATTTTCTTATTATATAGTAATCTAGGAAAGAAGATATTAGCTAGTTTTTTTTTAAATTTACTGTAAATATATAAGATTTTTATATTTTTTAAAAAAAAAAATATTTTTTTTAATTAAAAACTTTATATAAAGATTAATAAAAAAAATAATATTTATATAAATTTTTTTTATTAAACAGAATAAAGTCCGGATATTATAAATAATAAACTAGGATTAGTAGTACTGCAGCAGAAACTGGTTAGATTATATAAAATTTATAAAATTAAGTTTATAAATATATTATCTGGTTTATCAGTTTTTATATATATTTATAATTATTTATTTTAATTATTATTTTTTTTTCTGAGAATATCTCTGTAAGAGTTTAGTAAAAAAAATAATTTTTAATATAAAAAAAACCTCTAGATTTATATAATTAATAAAAATATTTATAAATAAAAAGAAATTATTAAAGAAGAAATCTTTATATTATTAGAGAGGTAGCTTTTTATCTGTTAGTTCACTGCTCTTTTCGTACAAGGAGTAAAGTCGGAGCGAGGCGTTGGCCGAGCCATTCCTTAGGGCCAGGGGCTTCCTGCCTGGACCCGTAACATATATACTTCTTTATTTATATTATTTAATCAGCAGATAATCTTATTTTCTATCTTTTATTCAGTTATTTTATCAGTAGATTATAATATATATTCAGTATATATATAGTTTAAGAAAAGAGAGACTGGTAGTATTATAGAACAGTAAGATTTAAATCTTATTATAATTTAAATATATTCTTAGTACATCTTATTATAGTCTGAAATTATTCTTAGTACAGCTTAATATAGTCAAAACAGAAAAGTATTATTCTATATTTAGTGCTAGACCACGCGGAGTTTATTTCAGACGACGCCGAGCTGTAAGCCCGAAAGGACGGTGCCCCGGATTATTAACCCAGTCGATCACCCGCCCCCGATTCCAGCCTCAGGCCCCCGTTCCTCCCTTTCCACCCTTTCCAGCCAAACTAGCCTGGTGCGGTTAGTCGCGCCCGGCTTGCCCTACAGCGGCAAAGCCGAGGGCGATACGGAGCAGCCGGTGTTTGCATTCAAAATCATCAACAATACATAGCAGGATGGTTATGATGCTTCGTCCTCTACCTCGCCAGTGACGCTTCTACACACCCTCCACACCCTTCACATTATCCGCACCCTAACTTCCCCGGATCGCCGCCACCGCCACCGCCCTAAGACTGGGAATCCTCTAACTCGGAGATTCAAGCTGTAGAGTTTCCACGCAGGGGTTTATGATTTCTGATGACTTTGGTCAGCTTCCGTTCCGTCCACGCCCTACGATCTTGAGCAACTGGTGACTCACACGAAGACTGCTGGTTTCGCCTCGCCGCTTCCCTTCTCCGTTGTCTCTCCCTCTACGACGATTGACCGGTTTCAGTCATCAAGGTGATGTTGGTCTGGTCGGCGAGCGCGTCATTCAGCGCGGCACGGTCTTCTGGGCTGATGGCTTTTTGGGCTGTGGCCTGTCCCCTCCAGATCCCTCAGACTCGCATCGTGGGCGGCACCTTGGTTGCCTTGTGAGTTGGCGCTCATCATGGGGGAGATCGAGATTGCCGGTAGTTCTGTTCGTCTGGAAGAGATCCCCGCAAGGTTTCAAACCAACAGTGAGATGAAAATCGCAAGATTCCCGAAGGTTCACCCAAATGGCCCAGCGTCTCTGGAAGCAGTGTGGTGTACTGATGTGCTATCTCGTTGACCATCAAGAGGCTGTCACTAGTGCAGCTGCGCCGCAGGTGCGGGGTAATGAGCTATGCAACTACTACTAACTACTAGTAGACACAGCCCCTGCCATTATTTGCATGTGAAGCGCAGGAAGTAAATACTGGTCCAAGAATCACTCAACAGAAGAGACGTGATTGTTCTCCTGGATTTCATCCCGGCCCCTTTCACCACAAATGCCGACACCCCACTTGACCAAAAACGGTCTGATCTCGGCATTTCCCATCGCGCTTAAGTACTTGTTTTTCCCGTTTCGACAATCTCGGGTGAACTAGTTGGTTTTCCGGGCTAACAAGACCTGCCTTTACACGATGATATCTGCAGATTGCGATCTGACAAGAGAGGGTTCGATTTTTCATAATTTCCAGGACGAGTCTAAGTCTAATATATGCAGTGCGGTCTATAGCGAAATGTATAGGTAATATGTTCAAGCAAACCCGGGAAGACTCATCTTATGCTCAAAGTCCTGCATGATCTTCTCCTCCTGGTCGATGATCGGCTGGACGACAGTCATCCCGCGATCGATCTCCGCCTTCAAGCGGTCCCACACATCCGACCTCGCATCATCGTCAGCGCTCTCCTTGCGTTGAGCAGCCTCGCCATTGACCTGATCGTTCTCGACGCCAGTCGCCTGGCAATTCACCGCAGTATCAAACAGGAAAGGCGTGTATCCGGCAGCCTCGAAAATGTCCTTCGGGGGGACGGTGTAGCGACCCTTCTTCAGGACGTACTTGCTGATGGAGATAGCATACAGCCTCTTCTTGAGAACCTCGGGGTCGTTCTGGTTCTTCTTTCCATTGCTCGGCTTCAGGAAATAGGTGACGATGTAGATCCACTTCTGGTCGAAGCTGGCGACGTGCGACTTAATCTCGTACTTGGTGTAAGCCGGAATCTCCCGCTTGAAGGTGGTGTAGACGCCTCCGAGGATGAAGCCCAGGAATCCTTTCTTTCCGGTTTTCTCGAGACGCTTTTCGAGCAGTGCGGCGCCCTTCACGACGATTTTGCAGACCAGAGCGGTACGGGCGACGTCGAGATCGGAGAAGTAGGTTGAGTTGGACTTGTGCATGTTGAAGTCGAGCTCCATGATCGGGGCGCGCGAGAAGATACTGACGGGGTTGAGGACCTCCGTGGAGGGGAGAGGGGGCTGTTCGACGGCGGGGGTGATAAGGTAGCCATGCTTGAAGAAGTAGCGGTACACGCGGATCTAAGCTGTCAGCTTGATTTCAGTTACACAAGGAATGCGACTTACATGCCAAACCAGCGGGAGATTCTTCAGGTTGAGCACGGCAAAGAAAAGGGCAGTAACTTTCCAGAAGGTGGCCGATTCCCAGAGGGCGCCGGCAAACGATCGAATCGCCTCCATGGCAGATATTAAAGATAGTAACAACGAAAGAATATACACAAGAAAGCAAATCTATGGTATGTGCAAGGATTATCGGGAGACCACAAATTCCAGGAGACGGTGAGGCGACAGCACAGCGGAGCGGAAAAACCTGCAGTGGAGCCCAGCTGATTGATTTGATTGATTAGTGATGGCGATAAGCTCCGATAAGGCCAGACCTCGGCTCATTTTGCCACTGGCGGCGACACCATCAGTGTTGAAGGAGCAGCTCTCAATGATTATGGCGGAGTAAAGGTGATAGAAATGTTTCATTCCATATCTCTCATGCAGTAACCGCGCAATTTCAGAGACTCATTTCCACATCGGAGTGGCTTTCGCATCATGGCGCCAATTGACCATTCGTCGCCGTGGCTCAGGGGTTTTTGGCTTTTCACCGGGTGGCGTTTGCCTTCGGCCAACCACATCCGTGGATGCCGTTCGATCACGCCAGGCACCGACTAACCATGGCGTTCAAAATACTGAGAAGAACCAACCTCCACTTCAGCGACCTGAGAAAGTCATGTTAGCACAAAAGAGACAAAACGATCACCCCTCTGGCTTAGTACTGGAAAATTAAATGAAAGATGATGTGAGACCTAACAATTCCGACAAATCCTCGCGAACCGTTCCTCAAAATAAATTAAGCCCATTCATTACCCCGCAATCCCACCGGAATTGCCTAGTCTCCTGACGTTCGTCACGTCAGACCCCAATTTAGCCGACGTTGCATTAAATCTATTTCTTCCACCAATCCCCCATCGCAGGGATGGCTATCAGGGGTGCCGCAGCACTTGCACCTGCATGAACATGCAGGTAATGAGGTCCGGGAACCCTCTCCTGACTTGATTATGGTGCGGGTTCCTGGCGGGGATTGATGGGGTGGCTGTCACTGGCTTGGCGGTATATTTAGCCAGGGAATATATAATGGAGGATTAGACGCAGAGAAGCATTGATTGTGTTGTTGGAAATAAGCCTTTCATCATGAAGTTGCAGTTCTTGCTGTCCTGCTGGGCGATTTTTTTCGCCCAGATCCGGGCGACCACGGACGGTCTGACCGACCTGGTCGCCTGGGACTCTCGTAGTCTCATTGTCAATGGAAATCGTTTATTCATTTACTCAGGGGAGTTCCACTATCCGAGATTGCCTGTCCCGGAGATGTGGTTCGATGTGTTTCAAAAGATGCGTGCGAACGGGCTGAACGCTGCTAGGTTAGTTCAGCACGTACCTAGTCCCCACAGTAGTCTGTCGATCCCTGTCAGATCACAGTTGTTGACAGCTGCCATTCAGTGTCTATTTCTTCTGGGACTACCACTCCCCAATCAACGGAACGTACGACTTCGAGACTGGCGCACACGATATTCAACGCCTGTTCGACTATGCCACTGAAGCGGGTATCTATATCATTGCACGGTTGGTACTCATATTGATTCAACCAACTATGCTGACCTGAAACAGTCCTGGGCCATACGTTAATGCCGAATACAATGCAGGCGGTCTTGCCCTGTACCTGAGTGATGGAAGTGGCGGCACATTAAGAGCCGGCGATGCAACTTATCAAGAGGCATGGACTCCGTGGGTTGAGCGCATCGGTGAAATTATTGCAGCCAACTCCATCACGAAAGGTGGCCCAGTTATTCTGAACCAGATCGAAAACGAGCTGCAAGAAACGGTACACTCGGCAACCAACACCTTGGTCGAGTATATGGAGCAATTAGAGACGGCGTTCCGAGCCACTGGTGTGGACGTTCCCTTTAGCAGCAACGAGAAAGGAGAGCGGTCTCAAAGCTGGTCCACAGACTATGAAGACGTCGGTGGTGCCGTGAATGTCTATGGACTGGATTCGTATCCCGGAGGCACCAGCTGCACTAACCCGGCGACAGGCTTCACTGTACTGCGGAACTATTATCAGTGGTTCCAAAATTACAGCTACACCCAACCAGAATACTTTCCTGAGTTTGAAGGCGGTTGGTACTCTCCTTGGGGTGCCAGTTCATTCTATGACCAGTGCACCAGCGAGCTCAGTCCGCAGTTTGCAGATCTTTACTACAAGAACAACATCGGTCAGGTAGTGACGATCCAGAACCTGTACATGTTATACGGAGGCACCAACTGGGGTCATATGGCTGCCCCGGTAGTATACACCTCCTGTGAGTGATCTCTTTTCGAATTTGAAGCAACGCTAACAGGTTGCAGACGATTATAGTGCTCCGTTGAGTGAGACACGGCAGGTCCGTGACAAACTGAGCCAGACAAAGCTCATTGGGTTGTTCACACGAGTGTCCACCGATCTTCTTGGTGCGGAAATGGAGGGAAACGGTACCTCATACACATCGACCACTTCAGCGTACACCTGGGCGCTCCGAAACCCGAACACGACTGCTGGATTCTATATCGTTCAACAGGCTACCACATCCTCGCAGACTGCCATCACCTTCTCATTGAATGTGACCACCTCGTTGGGTGCATTCACATTGCCGAATATCAATCTTCAAGGCCGTCAGAGCAAGATTATCACCACAGATTACTCCCTTGGTCACAGCACACTTCTTTATGCATCGACTGACATTGGATCATATGGAACGTTTGGAGACACCGATGTCGTAGTGCTTTACTCCAAAGTCGGACAAAGCTCGACCTTCGCATTCAAGAACGCCAGTCTGACCTTCGAAGAGTACGGCGTCGGGGTGGGTCTGACCAGCAGCTCTGGGAACCGGACTGTGACTTCGTATACCTTCACACAAACAAGTGGCACTAGTGTGGTTAAGTTTTCGAACGGAGCGGTCTTTTACCTCCTGGACACTGACACTGCGTTCCGCTTCTGGGCTGCACCCACCACCACCGACCCTTATGTCACGGCAGAGCAGCAGATCTTCGTGATCGGACCATACCTAGTCCGCAGCGCCAGCCTGTCAGGTAGTGTTGTCGGCCTTATCGGAGACAACGACAATGCTACAACAATAGAAGTGTTTGCCGGGTCCTCCGCTAAATCTGTGAAATGGAACGGTAAATCCATTTCCGTGTCCAAGACGGCATATGGCAGTCTCGTCGGATCTATCGGTGGAGCCGACACCAGCACTGTTGAGCTTCCTACCTTGAGCGGATGGAAAGTTCGCGACTCTCTGCCGGAGCTGCAGTCATCCTATGATGATTCCAAGTGGACAGTCTGTAACAAGACGACCACGCTGAGCCCGGTTAAACCGTCGACCCTCCCAGTTTTGTTTGCTTCGGACTATGGTTTCTATACCGGCATCAAAATTTATCGCGGTCGGTTTGACGGAACAAATGTGACTAGTGCAAGCTTGACCGCGCAAGGAGGAGTGGCCTTCGGATGGAACGTTTGGCTAAACGGTGACCTTGTTGCGACCTTCCCAGGAGATGCTTCAGATACCTCATCAACTGCCAACATCGGCTTTTCAAATCAGACACTTCTGGCGACAGACAACCTTCTCACCGTTGTAGTAAGTGAACACTATTCCCATCAGCTAGATACCTCCTCTGACTGTTGCCCACAGATCGACTACACCGGCCACGACGAAACTTCCACCGGTGATGGCGTGGAGAACCCTCGAGGCCTGCTCGGGGCATCGCTCGAAGGTGGCACCTTCACAAGCTGGAAGATCCAGGGTAATGCTGGAGGAGCCGCAGGTAAGATCCAAGGCAATTTCCCTTCAGAGTATCAGACAAATTCATAGGTTTCTGCATTCAGAAGCATACGAGCTTGACCCGGTCCGAGCCCCGATGAACGAAGGCGGCTTGCTAGCCGAGCGTCAAGGCTGGCATCTTCCAGGGTACAAGGCCTCATCGTCTGACGGCTGGACGAGTGGATCTCCTCTCGATGGTCTGAACAAGTCTGGTAAGTGTAGCCCTTCCATCTTGCCTTCAATCCTTGTATACTGACGCCATTCTCAGGAGTCGCCTTCTACCTAACAACCTTCACTCTCGACATCCCCAAGGACTATGACGTCCCTGTCGGCGTGCGCTTCACATCCCCATCGACCGTCCAGCCCGTACGCATTCAGCTCTTCGTAAACGGCTACCAATACGGGAAATATTGGCCTTCGTTGGGACCTCAAACCACCTTCCCTATCCCACCGGGTATCATCAACAACCGCGACAAGAACACCATCGGACTCAGCCTGTGGGCGCAGACGGATGAGGGGGCGTACCTGGAGGATATTGAGCTGGTTAGCTATGGTGCTTATGAGAGTGGATTTGATGCCGGTAATGGAACTGGGTTTGATCTGAATGGAGCGAAGCTGGGATACCAGCCTGAGTGGACGGAGGCTCGGTTGCAGTATACTTGATGGGAGAGGTGGGTGAAGTGAGGAGATGGGTCTGGGGCGGAGGTATCTATTGTTGTTGGCAAGTGATGATGTAGGCGTAAATTCGCGATGATGGTAATGAGATCTACCATTTTATCAGATTAAAAAGATACGATAAGGCTTCCTCCAACGAGGATTGTTGATTAAACAGAGGAAAGAGAGAGAGGGGGAGAGAGAGAGAGAGAGAGAGAGAGGAATTGAGGGGCTACTAGGATGGAGGTCACCCCGCGTTCTGCCTCAGGCACCAGGGCCGCAGGACCTGGACCTATGACAACCGGACCAACCACCAACCAGTAGGATTACACGTCAGGACGCTAGCAGGGGTACCTGGGGGAATGACATTAGTGACATTTACTTCTAAATATAAATCTCATCCCAACCGATGTACTCTGTAGAAAAAATGGAAAATGAACCTCAACTCCAAACGAACAAATGAGGGACAGTACAATATCTCAGTAGTCCCAGATACAGCATCTTCTTCAAGCTCAACAATCGACAGTTTTAACCGGATACAAGTCCGGCTCAGCGCTTAGTCGCAGGTGGCCCCTCCATGACCCCTGATGACTGAAAGCACAACATCCCACAGTCATGCCCTGTTTATGCAAATTAAGAGCACACTTCTCGACCGCCGAAAGGAGTGTCTTCTTTTCTGCCGTAGTTTCGCAGTTGGTCTTGGTCGTAGTCGCCTTGTATGCATATCCATAGAAATACTCGCCACTCAGCTCAGTACCATAGTTTAAGTTGCAAGAGTCCGCGTCTGATTTGGACTTCATGACATCCGCAAGGAATTCGTAGATATCGAGAGCTGCCTTTGCCGTGGAGATAATCTTTGCTCCCTTCTTCACTGTCGTGACGATGTTTGTGATTGGGATTCCCGTACGCTTGTCCAGTTCGAGCGATTTATTAGTCCATTGAGAAGCATAGTCGGCGTTGATGACGCCCAAGGTCACGGTCATATTGAAGGATCCAGTGTTATCCTCCCACTCCGAGAAAATCGGGGTGGTTATCACATATGACTCTTCATCGTCTCCAGCACGACATGGATCAACAAGCAGACATGCGAAAAGGCCACACACGATCTTGCTGACCTGGACCATTCTCCCGTTGTGTATCGGTAATAGATTGCACACAGATCGAGGACCAGGATAGCGCTTAGTTGAAGCAAATGCATGCGGGCTAAATGTCAGATCTAGACACAAGTAGCTGGGAAGCTTGTCTTTCGTTAATATCCTGATCTGCAGTGGAAAACTAAAAGAATAACGTACTGATATAGAGAAAGGTTTACGTCGAAATTGATCCAGTATGTGATTGTCCGGATATAGTAATGGGAAAGCTTTGGGGTGGGGATAATCGCTAGCATTTATACATTCGTTTTACACCCTGTTGGAAGGTGGAGGGACGGCAAAGCACCTAGCGCAGGCGACAATTAAGTAGGCAGATAGACAAAGGGCCACAGAACATCTGGATCTCCGACTTCAAGAAAATACCTCACATTCGACTTTTTTTCTAGGCATTTCACCGGCACTAGCTGCACGATGGCTTTCTTGGCCCCTCAACTATCCTGTAAAAACCTGCTAATTTAATTAAACTGGCTCTGTGTGCCGTAGCAACAAAAGAGACACAACTACTACACTAAAGGCATCTAGCCAGATGGTCCAAAGCTTCCAGTGGAGATACAGCCCTAGTGAATCAACGGGCCGAACCGGATTTGCAATGGTCTATCCATCCTAAGTAGGGTCCCCCCTGCTAAGGTGACGCAGCCCCCTGTAGTCCCCAGTCATTGCCACAGCCTTAGTATGCTCTAGACAGTAAACAAGCATCAATTACGACCTAGCTGGGTCATATTCCAAGAGACAGCACATGCGGTGAGTGGCCTTTGTCGTTGCTCTTATCTGAACCTATCAAGCATCATCACGCCACATTGCAGTGTGTAAACACTCTTTAATGGGACAGTTTCCCTTCCATGGTTTCTTTCGCGCGTAGACTATCTTGTTGATTCTCAAGCAGCAGAAACCTTGCACGGGGGACAACAATGGCGGAGGACTAACTAAGTTGGTTGTCTAGATTCTCATTTTTGACAACTTAGCGCAAAGTGGCATGGTTGCTGCCTTCAAATGGCCACCAATCGGCGACTAGAGAGTCCAT
Source organism: Aspergillus ellipticus CBS 707.79 (assembly GCA_003184645.1). NCBI lineage: Eukaryota > Fungi > Ascomycota > Eurotiomycetes > Eurotiales > Aspergillaceae > Aspergillus > Aspergillus ellipticus. Next base: position 66,460 of record KZ825798.1, on the reverse strand, counting down.
AGTCTCAAGAAAACGGCTGCTAGAACATATGGACTAAATGCTTATCGTCTGCTGAGGGATTTTCAACCTGCGTTCCTTTCCCCAGCTGTGCTTTTAGCGAGGCCCGCTTTCCTGAGATACAGGTCTTCTCACATCAGCTTGCTTACCCCCTATGACTGAACCTATCAAGCCTGATATTGGAGGCAATCCAGCCTACATACCCTCCCTGCTAGCACCTAACTACTTCATAAATATCCTGCCACACTAACTAGGTAGTTAACTAACTAGTTACTGATTATGTTAACATAATCAGTAAGCGAGCGGATCACGCAAGCGAGCAGATCACCAAATGCACTTTTATTGATTTACATACCAAATTAAGGTCCTTGTACACCACTAAATCAACAAAGAAATATGATTTTTAGGCAAGTTTATATTTAGGGCATCTTATACATATATAGCCTATAATATGACACTTGCTATATAGTTACAGTGGCGCGCAGCGGTGAGGTTATTAATCCTCAGGTATCTCCTGGACAGGAATATCCTTAGATACTTATCTTCCTGATCTTATTGAAAAATATTAATTTTTTTTAACTGTATGTCTATAAAGCCTAGTTATCTGGTAATAGCTTTATTTGTATTTTCTTACTTAGTATTCCTGGTCAGCCTGTAATTAGTAGTTTCCTTACTTAAGTAAAGTATACTTAATCAATACTTTCTTACAGCTTTTTATAATATATAAGATAATTATTGATATAAGTATATATAAAGCTATATAGTATTCTTAAATAATTTTTAAAATTATTATTTTATATTTTTTTAATTACTTTATATTAGTTAATCTTTTTAGAAGTATTAAAACTAGAGTGGCTAACGGCCAGGTCAGGTCAGGTTAATTAAGATTTTTATACCTGATCACAGGTGATAGTCAGGTATAAAAATATATATATTCCTGACCGGCTTAACCTGCAGTTAACCGGCGGGTCTAATTTCTCAGTAACTAAGCCTATTTTAGAAGACAGTAAAATTAGATAAAATACTACTGTCTGATTTTAGTCTAATTTCTGTGTGATAGGATCTACTTGTCAGGGTAGAAAGCCTGTCGACTAGATAAGGAATCAACCACTAAACGCAATAGATTCGTCTAATAATAACAAAGGTAGCCTATATCCACGAGATAGACTGATCCTTGAGGGATTAGTAATCTCAGACAGTACTATTAATACCTTATAGATACTGATAGAATACAGAACTACTATTAATAATCTTATAACTTTTATAACTATTATAATATATTATTCTGATATTTAAGACTCTAATAACTAGATTATTCTATTATAAATAGCACCCTTCTTTACTGGGGCGAGCCACCTGGCTCAGGTATTAGAGATAATCTTATATATTCCTGATTCAGAATAGTATAAATCTGATAGTAAAAGATAGAGAATCTACAGGATAAGATTATATACTGTTTCTATATAATATTAAAAATATTTAGTTATATTTATATAGATAGATTAGTTAAAATAAAATATAAATAAAAAATTTCTTTATATTATTTTTTTTTCTTTTCTTCTTTTACTTTATAACTGTTATTTTTTTAGTATTATAGTATTATTTTATTTATTTTTTATAGTTTTTTTATTCATTTTTTATTATTTTTATATATTTTATTTATTAATTAATAATCTAGTATAGTTTTATATTTTTTTTATTTTTTTTTTATCTATTTTATATATTATATTTATTATTTTTATTTATTATAGCTGGTAGAGAAACTAAATAGTACTGTTACTACTGTATTAATACAGATAGCAGATTATAAGCTGTATATAAAATAATAATTAAGTCTTACTGGTTATAATATATAAGCTGTTTATAAACTTTAGTATATTATTTTAAATTTTAGAAAAAAGAGAAGTAAGTTATCTTTAATATCAGTTATATTCTAGATAAAAAAAATTAATCTTATATTAATAGTACAGTAGCTGCTGCAGTAGATATAAAATAGTATAAATCTATAAACTTTTTTAATATATTTTAGCTAATATAGCTAAACAGCTGCTGGAGTATTAGAAAATATTATTAAACTAGTTAAATTTTTTAATTAATATTATATCTACTTTTTCTACAGTCTTAAAAATAAAAAAAATAATAAATTTATAAATTTTAATAAAAATATTTTTTATACTGTAAATAAATATATTCTATATCTAGTTAAGATATTTATTTAAATAATAGCTATTTATTATTAATACTATAATCTTTTAGTAGTATAGAAGTCAGTATATAAAAATAATTTAATTAAAGATTATTATACTGATATTTTACTAGTATTATATTATAAATTATAAAATATATCTAGTCCGGTATTATAAGATTATAAAAGTAGATATTAAGAAACTGTATCTTATATCTAATAATACTAGTTTTATTTTATAGATTTCAGTAAAGCAGTTATTTCAGAATAGTATTTTAGCTATAATTAATCTATAATTTAATAATAATCAGCTGGATAATATCTTTATTTAAATATTTAAAAAGTTTTTAGCAGTTTTAAAGGAGCTGTAAAAATAGTCTATATCTGATTTATAATTAAATTAATACTGAATAATAGTAAATTATAATTATTAATATATATAAATATAATTTATTATTTTATAACAGTATTTAAAGTATATTTATTAATATATTAGTAAAATATTATCCGACTAGTTTATTATTAATAACTAGTTATTCCGGTAATACTTTTACTAAATTTTTTTTAGTTATTATAATTTCTAATATATTTTTTAATAATTTTTAATATTTTTTTATATATTTACTATATTTTTACTAGAAATTTATTAATTATATTTATTTAACTATTCTTTTTATTTAATCAGATAGTAGTTTTAGCTGTTATAATATTAGTAGTTTTTAATTTTCTTAATTTTTTATTTATTCTTATTATCCAGCTCTAGTATTAATAAAGATTTTTTATAATCTTAATCAGTATTTTACAGTTCTAGTAAAAAAATATAAAATATATTATAAATTTATCTATATTCCTCAGATAAATATAAATAATATACTTAGAATCTAATATATTTAAGAATTTAAAAGAATTCTATAAACTTCAGAACTAATTTTTTTAATTTTTTAAATTATAAATTCTAAATTAATAATTTTACTAGATTTTTTTTTTTAAAAAAAAATAATCTTCTATATTTATTATAATATTTCTTTTATTTTTTTATAGCTGTTTATTATATTTTTTATAATTATTTTTTTATTTTACTAAATTTCTTAATCCTATTTTATACAGCTGGGACCTCTTATTATTAAGAATTATTTTTAATTCTAATATAAAAGTCTGGTAAATAGCTATATAAAATATTATAAAAAAACAGACCTGTAGTTATATTATTTATATTATTATAAATAAATTAGATAATTAGTAATATTATTAGCTAGTTAGTATTAAATTAGCTGGAGTAGTATTAAAGATAGTATTTTAGAATCTAGTTTATCTGTTCTATTTAGCTATCAGTTTAAAGATAAAATATTATTAAAAATTTTAAGATTATATAAATATTATAAACTAAATTTAACTAGAATTTATTTATAAAGATTAATCTTTAATTAGATATAATATCTGTTAGAAGTCTGAAGACTAATTTAATCTGTTTATAGAACAGTTTAGTAAGATTTAAAATAATTATTATTAATAAAATAATAAAAAAAAAACAGTATTTTAAAAATTAATTAATAATAATAAGAATAGTATTAATAATTCTTCTATATTAAATAACTGGAGATAGTCCTGTAATAAAGTCTATTACAAATTTAGTAAAAAAACAGAATAGAATTAGTAGTTATTTAAGACTACTATATAATTAATACTTTAAAGCAGTATTATCTTAGTATATTAAATAAATTTAGATAGATTTAGTTATATTATAATATAATCTATTCTAATAAAATTTTTTTTATAATAGTATTTCTATTTATATCTTTCTAAAGTATTCTACTAAGAAATCATTATAATATAAATAAATAAGTATTTAGTATAATATCTCAGAGGATGAAATATAATAATAATTTTTAAAATATAAATAATCTGTAGTTTTAATTATCTAGTATTTTTAGTCTAGTTATCTTTATTAAATAGTAGTTTTTTATTATTATATCTCTAGATCTTTATTCTATAAATATAAGATTATTTCTTAGAGCTCAGAATTATATATATCTGAGTACAGAATTTTTACAGTATATATTTATAATATTATAAATTAGAAAATAAATTTTTTTTAAAATAAATTTTTTTAAATAGTCCAGTCAGCTGTTTCTATACCAGCTTAATTATTAGAATTCTTTAAATTTAATATAATACAGATATTAAATCTAGGGTAACTCTGTATATCTTAAGATTTAAACTAAGATTTCTTTTTAATTAAGTTTTTTATTATCAGAGATAATATATTTATAAATTATTTTTAAATTAGAGTTAATAATTTTTTTTATAAAATAGATTTTATCTAAAATTTTAAAAATATTCTAAAAAATTTATCTGCAGGATTTAACTTTTCTATTTTATATTTAATAATAAAATTATAAAAAATCAGATTTATAAACTATTAAATTTATCTTTTATTAATCCTGGTTTAATATATAAAAAATTATAAATTTAAATAATTAGATAAGATTTTAATTATCTAGAGAGTACTTTTAAAATACTGTTACTATTATTTAAAAAAATAAATAATAATAAATAATTTTTAATCTAAAGTATTATAATTTAGTTCAGTACTAAAGAACTTATAAAACAAAAAATAATTAAATAAAATATATTTTTATTATCTAGTTAGAAAAAGATACTACTTATTCTTTTTTTTAATATATCAGTTTCTAAATATCAGGATTTTATAAGATTAAAGTATATTAGTAAAAATATATACTGAAAAACAGTAATTAAATAATAAAAAATAAACTGTTTATATATATTTAGATAGATTTTTTTAGATTTTTAATTATAAACTGTTCTATAAAATAGAAAAATAAGAAATAAAATAATTTATAAGTAGTTTTAAATAAATTAATAGTAAAAATTATAGAATTCTAAAAAAATCTAGATATTATAATAATTCTTAGAAATTAATTATAAAATAATATTATTTATCTGTTAAAAATCTATAAATATTTTATCAGTATTAATAATATATTCTAGAAATTTGATTTAAAACTAGTAAAATAAATACTTAGATAATTTTATATAGAGTTAAACTTCTCAGAATCTTTCTAATATTTAATAAATATATTTTATATAGGATTCTTTATCTAGTAAAAAGATAAGAATATTATTAAGATATATTATATAAAAATTATTAAGAAGTCTATAAAGTACTGTATATATATAATTTTAGAATATTATAAAAATATTAATTAATCTAAATAATATAATAGTATATTTAAAATAGCTGTATTAAATATAAAATATTATTTTTTATTTATTATTTTTCTTAATATAAATTTAATAGTAAGTATCTTTAATATTAATTTTTAAAAAGTATTTATTGTCTGAGACTCTATTAAAAATCTCTGAAATAAAAGATAAAAAATAATAATTTTTAATAAAAATTTTATTAAAATTTTTATAGTCTATATAAAGCTGTAAATTATTATTTTTTTTAAATATAAAAAAAATAGAGGCTTCTGCAGGACTTTTTAAAGATTAGATTTAATTTAATTTTAATTTTTTTTTAATATATTTTTATAAAGTCTTAAATTTAGTTTCTAATAAAGAATATATAGAATTATAAAAAAATATCTTATTAGATTTAATATTAATAATATAGTCTGCAGGGCTGTAAAGAAGAAATTATTAGAAAAAAGTTATAAAAAATATATTTTAAAATTCTTAGAATTTAATTAAAATTTTTTTTAAATTTAGAAATAAATCAGAAGATCTTTTCTCCGATAATTAAATATTTTTAAAAAACTTAATAATAATATATACTCTTACTGAGTTTTAAATTATTTTATTAAATTAGATAATAGAAAGAAGGAAAATAGATAATATACTGAATTACTATTATTAATTTTATATTAATAAATTAATATAAAAATCTTAAAGTATAGTTATTAATAATAGGATTAGACTGTTTTCTAGATAAGAATCTTGATTAATTCTTATATAATATTATTTAAATATACAGATATTTTCCTGTAAATTAGTAGCAGTAATAAAGATTTTTTATATATTATAGATAGAAGTAGTAATTTAGTTAATAATTTTAATTCTAAATATAATAACTAAAATATATTAAAAATTATAAATTTTAGTAAATTAATAGCTGATAATATCTATTTCAGTATAACTATCTAAGTCTATAAAGATTTTAAGACTATTTTAAATATAAAATAAAAATATAAAAATAATAGATAGTTTTTACAGTAAATAAAAAAGTTAAAATTATAATAGCTATTATTTTATTCTGTTTTTTTAGTAAATAGAAAATATATTTTTAAATATAATAATTAAAATCAGATAATAGTTTAGTAAAGTATAATAAAACTTTTTTTTTTATCTAATAAGAAAAGTATTACTCTAAAGTATTAAAATAAGTATAAAATTTTTTTAGATCTTAATTATATTACTAGTAAGCTTATTTAAATTAAATTATAGTATTTAATTAAAGAATAATAGTATTCTGGATTAAAATAAAAATCTAATTCTTAAATTAAGATTATAATTTCTTAAGAGATTATCTTACTTCCGGATTCTTATTATTAATAAAATAATACTATCTTTATTTATATACAGAATCTATATAATTAATAATAATAAAAATCTTATATTTTTTTAATAAATATTTTTTAAAAGTCTTCTAAAATATATATTTTAAATTAATAATTTATTCTTAATATTTTTAAAAATTAAAATTTAAGATAAAGCAGAAAATATTTTTAAATTTAATTTTTTTTTTATTTTTTTCTGATTCAGAAAAGGATCAGTAGTATATAAAAAAAATCTTATCCGGAGAATTATTTTTTTAAAGATAAGCTATTCTTCTCTGCAGATTAGTAGCTTATTTTAATTAATAAATATAATCTTCTAACTGTTAGATTTTCTCAGTAGTAAAAATAGTATTTAATAATAATTCTAGATTAATATAATTACTAGATACTTCTCTTTCTGTACTATCTTTAAGAGATAGTATCTTTTTTAAATAATTAAAATAGAAGGATCAGAATATAATAGAATCTACTTATTAGAGTAGAAAGCCTGTTAACTAGATAAGAAATTAACTATTAAATATAATAGATTCATTTAATAATGATAAAGATAGCCTATATCTATAAGATAGACTGATCCTTGAGGGATCAGTAGTCTTATATAGTGTTATTAATATCTTATAGGTGCTGATAGAGTGCAGGACTGCTATTGATGACCTCACAACTCCTGTAACCACTATAATACATCATTCTGATGTCCAAGGCCCCGATAACTGGGTTATTCTATCACATTCTGTCTATTTCTGTCTATTTCTATCTATTTTTGTCTAATTTCTGTTTTAACTAGTCTTTTTAAAACTAGTATAGGTATAACAGTTAACTGCAGTTAACTGTTCTACCTGACAGTTAATCTGATTTTATATCTTAACCTGACCGCCAGGTTATGGCCAGGTTAAGGTTAAGATATAACAGTCAGGTTAATCCACTCTACTGATAAGTAGATCCTATCATAATATATTTAAAAAAAAAATTTAAAAAAATTAAAATTATTAATATAATTAAATTTAAGATATATTTTAGTTTTTATTAAATATTTATATATATATTTTAATAGTAAAAAACAGCTAATATCTAGAAATTATAATAGATATAAAAAATAAGCAGATATATAAATAAAAATAATATTATTTTTATTATATATCTAATTAAATTAAGATATTATATAACTACTATAGTTATTAAGAATAAAAAAATAATATTATCTAATTATATATATAATAAGTATAAAAAAATATTTTTTTAAATTAATAAAAATTTATTTTTGTGATAGGATCTACTTGTCAGGGTAGAAAGCCTGTTGACTAGGTAAGGAATCAACCACTAAACGGAATGGATTCGTCTAATAATAATAAAGGTAGTCTATATCTATAAAATAGACTGATTCTTGAAGGATCAGTAGTCTCCTATAAAGGAATCAGTATCTTTTAGATATTAAAAGGATATTGAACTGCTATTAATAATCTTATAACTTCTATTACTACTATAATATATTATTCTAAGAACTGTTATTATAATAGCTAGATTAGTCTATTATAAATAGCACCCTCCTTTACTGGAATAAGCTACCTGGTTTAAATATTAGAAATAATCTTATATATTTTTAATTCAGAATAACAGAGATCTGTAAAACTAATTTATATCTAATTTATAGCTGAATTATAAGTATAATCTATTACTTCTGTAGACTATCCAGTAGTATTTTACTGGATTTTCTTCAGCTGTCGTAGTTTCTAATATATTCTTTAATAGTCTCTGATACTTTCTTATATATTTACTATATTTTTATTAGAGATTTATTAATTATATTTATTTAATTATTCTTTTTATTTAATCAGATAGTAATTTTAGCTGTTATAATATTAATAATCTTTAATTTTCTTAACTTCTTATTTATTTTTATTATCTAGCTCTGGTATTAAGAGCAGTTTTTTATAATCTCTTCTAATATTCTACAGTTCTAATAAAAAAATATAAAATATATTATAAATTTATTTATATTTCTTAGATAAATATAAATAATATATCTAGAATTTAATATATTTAAGAATCTGAAAGAATTCTATAAATTTCAGAGCTAATTTTCTTAATTTTTTAAGCTGTAAGTTCTAGATTAATAGCTTTACTAAATCTTTTTTTTTAAAAAAGAATAGCTTTCTGTACTTATTATAGTATTTTTTTTATTTTTTTATAGTTATTTACTATATCTTTTATAACTGTTTTCTTATTTTTTTAAGTTTTTTAATCTTATTCTATACAGCTAGGATCTCTTGCTATTAAAAATTATTCTTAATTCTAAAATAAAAATCTGGTAAATAGCTATATAAGATATTATAAAATAATAGGCCTGTAGTTATATTATTTATATTATTATAAATAAATTAAATAATTAGTAATATTACCGGCTAGTTAGTATTAAATTAGCTGGAGTAGTACTGAAGATAATATTTAAAAATTTAGTTTATCTGTTCTATTTAGCTATCAGTTTAAGAGTAGAATACTATTAAAAGCTTTAAAATTATATAGATATTATAGACCAAATTTAACCAGAATTTGCTTATAAAGATCGATCCTCGATCAGATACAATGCCCGTTGGGGATCCGAAGATGAGTTCAACCTGTTTATAGAACAGTTCGGTAAGGTCTGGAGCAGTTATTATAGATAGAACAGTAAAAAAAAGACAGTATTTTAAGAATTAATTAATAATAACAAGGATAGTATCAACAGTTTTCCTATATTAGATGACCGGAGGTAGTCCTGTAATAAAGTCTTGATATATTAAGTAAGTTCGGATATATTCAGCTATATTATGATGTAATCTATTCTAATAGAACTTCCTTCGTAGAAGTACTTCTGTTCGTGTTTTTCTGAAGTATCCTGCTAACAGATTATTATAGTATAAATAAATAAGTATTTAGTATAATATCTTAGAGGATAAAATATAATAGTAATCTTTAAAATATAAATAATCTATAGTTTTAATTATTTAGTACTTCTAGTCTAGTTATCTTTACTGAACAGTAGCTTTAAACTATTATATTTCTAGATCTTTATTCTATAAATATAAGATTATCTCTTAGAGCTCGGAATTATATATATTTAAATATAGAACTTCTACAGTATATACTTATAATACTGTAGATTAGAGAATAAATCTCTCTTAAAATAAGTTCTTCTAAGCAGTCCAGTCAGCTGTCTCTATACCGGCTTGATTATTAAAGTTTTTTAAACTTAATATAATACAGATATTAAACCCAGGATAATCCTGTATATCTTAAGATTTAAACTAGGATTTCTCTTTAATTAAGTCTCTTATTATCAGAGATAATATATCTATAAATTATTTTTAAATTAAAGTTAATAATTTCTTTTAAAAAATAGATTTTATCTAGAATCTAAATAATATTCTGGAGAATCTATCTGCTGGATTTAATTTTTTTATTCTATATTTAATAATAAAATTATAAAAAATCAGGCTTATAAGCTATTAAACTTACTTCCTGTTAATCCTGGTTTAATATATAAAGAATTATAAGTTTAAATAATTAGATAAGATTTTAATTATCTAGAGAGTACCTTTAAAATATTATTATTATTATTTAAAGAAATAAATAATAGTAAATAGTACTTAATCTAAAATACTATAATTTAGTTTAGTACTAGAGAATTTATAAGACTAGAAAATAACTAGATAAAATATATTTTTATTATCAGATTAAAATAAAATATTATTTTTTTTTTTTTAATATATCAGTTTCTAAATATCAGGATTTTATAAAATTAAAATATATTAGTAAAGATATATACTGAAAAACAGTAATTAAATAATAAAAAATAAGCTACTTATATAAATTTAGATAGATTTTTCTAGATTTTTAACTGTTAACTATTCTATAAAGTAGAGAGATAAGAAGTAAGATAATTTATAAGTAGTTTTAAATAAATTAACAGTAAAAGTTACAGAATTCTAGAAAGATCTGGATATTATAGTAATTTTCAGAAATTAGTTATAAAATAATATTATTTATCTATCAAGAATCTATAAATACTTTATTAGTATTAATAATATATTCTAGAAATTTGATTTAAAACTAGTAAAATAAATACTTAGATAATTTTATATAGAGTTAAACTTCTCAGAATCTTTCTAATATTTAATAAATATATTTTATATAGGATTCTTTATCTAGTAAAAAGATAAGAATATTATTAAGATATACTATATAAAAGTTATTAAAAAATCTATAAAGTACTGTATATATATAGTTTTAGAATATTATAAAGATATTAGTTAGTCTGAATAATATAATAATATATTTAAAGTAGCTGTATCAGGTATAAAATACTATCTTTTATTTATTATCTTTTTTAATATAGATTCAGTAGTAAGTATTCTTAATATTAATTTTTAAAAAATATTTACTATCTGAAACTCTATTAAAAATCTTTAAAATAAAAGATAAAAAATAATAATTTTTAATAAAAACTTTATTAAAATTCCTGTAGTCTATATAAAAGTATAAATTATTATTTTTTTTAAATATAAAAAAAATAGAAGCTTCTACAGGACTTTTTAAAAATTAAATTTAATCTAGTTTTAAATTTTTTTTAATATATTTTTATAAAATCTTAAGTTTAGTTTTTAATAGAGAGTATATAGAACTATAAAAAGATATTTTATTAGATTTAATATTAATAGTATAGTCTGCAGGGCTATAAGAAGAAAGTTATTAGAAAGAATTTATAAAAAATATATTTTAGAATTCCTGAAGTTTAATTAAAATTATTTCTAGATTTAAAAATAAATCAGAAGATTTTTTTTCCGGTAGTTAAATATTTTTAAAAAATTTAATAATAGTATATACTCTTACTGAATTTCAGGTTACTTTATTAAATTAGATAGTAGAAAAAAGGAAAATAGATAATATACTAAACTATTATTATTAATTCTATATTAATAAATTAATATAGAGATTTTAAAGTATAATTATTAATAACAGGATCGGACTATTTTCTAGGCAAGAATCCTGATTAATCTTTATATAATATTATTTAAATATACAGGTACTTCCCTGTAAATTAGTAGCAGTAATAAGAATTTTCTATATACTGTAGATAGAAGTAGTAATTTAATTAATAACTTTAATTCTGGATACAGTAACTGGAGTATATTAGAAATTATAAGTTTTAGTAAATTAATAGTTAATAATATCTATTTTAGTATAACTATCTAGATCTATAAAGATTTTAAGACTATTTTAAATATAAATAAAAATATAAAAATAATATATAATCCCTACTATAGATAAAGAAGTTAAAATTATAAGATTTATTTTAACTTCTCTACTTTTTTCTCAGAATCTGATAAATATTAATAAATTTTAGTAGATTAAATTTTTCTGCTTTTAATAAAATATTAATTTATAAAATACTGGATATTATTATATATAAAATATTATAATTAATTACTATTTTTTCTGATAAGATTTTTTTTATAATTTAATATATCTTCTTTAATTAGTCTGTTAGAATAATCTTAGAGATATTTATATAGTTTATAGCTACTAAATTAGTTATTATTTTATTTATATTTCTATTTATTATTCTATAGTTTATAGTAATAGATAGTAATAGCTACTATTTTATCCTGTTTTTCCAGTAAGTAGAGAATATATTCTTAAATATAGTAATTAAAATCAGATAATAGCTTAATAAAGTATAATAAGATTCTTTCTTTTTCTATCTGATAAGAAAAGTATTATTCTAAAATATTAAGATAAGTATAAAACTCTCTCAGATCTTAACTGTATTATTAATAAACTTATTTAAATTAAATTATAGTATCTGATTAAAAAATAATAGTATTCTAGATTAAAATAAAAATCTAATTTTTAAATCAAGATTATAATTTCTTAAGAGATTATCTTACTACCGGGTTTTTATTATTAATAAAATAATACTATCTCTGTTTATATATAGAATTTATATAACTAATAATAGTAAGAATCTTATATTTTTTTAATAAATACTTCTTAGAAGCTCTCTGAAATATATATTTTAAATTAATAATTTATTTTTAATATTTTTAAAAATTAAAGTTTAAAATAAAATAGAAAATATTTTTAAATTTAATCTTTTTCTTATTTTTTTCTAATTCGGAAGAGGATTAGTAGTATATAAAAAAAATCTTATCCAGAAAACTATTTTTCTAAAGATAAGCTATTTTTTTTTATAAATTAGTAATTTATTTTAATTAATAAATATAATCTTTTAACTATTAGATTTTCTTAACAGTAGAAACAGTATTTAATAATAATTCTAGATTAATATAATTACTAGATATCTTTTTTTCTATACTATCTTTACAGGATAATATCTTTTTTAAATAATTAAAAAAAGAAGAATCAGAATATAATAAGATCTACTTATTAGAATAGAAAGCTTATTAACTAGATAAGAAATTAACTACTAAACAGAATAGATTTATCTAATAATAATAAAGATAGCCTATATCTATAAAATAGACTGATTCTTAAAGGATCAGTAGTCTCCTGTAAAGAAATCAGCATCTTTTAGATATTAAGAGGGTATAGAACTGCTATTGATAACCTCACAACTTCTATTACCACTATAATATATTATCCCGAGGGCTGTTACCATGATAGCTAGGCTATTCTATCACAATTTTATTACTAGTCTAGTAATTTAGATTAATTTTAATTTCTTAATTATTAATTATAATACTCAAGATCACACTAGAATTAGATATTCTATATATACAGTGTGAATAGCTTTAATAAAAAATATATTGTTTTGTTATTTTAAATAGCTTCATTTTCGCTGCGTGGTTGGAAATCTCGGTTGGGTGTCCCGCTCGTTGGGGTGTCCCGCTCACCCGGGAATTACGTTAACTAATTAGTTATTTGATCCAGACTTAATATAGTCAGAATACTGCACAGTAGGTCATCTCAAAGACTCTATGGATAATTTCCGTGGGTAGTCTAGATAGAACTAATTAATCCAAAATGATTAACTCGAATCGTGCTATGGGTCTCGAATCTCCATTCGGTCTTGTTATCTTTGGTAACCATGGGCCAGATTCCAATGTGGGTTGGTCGGGTGAAGGTTCACCCTTCATACCGAGTGGGTGAGACCTTGGATAAGGGAAAAGTGGCGGGATGTTCACTGTGAGTAGAAATGTAGAAAGGCCTGCCGAAGTAGCCGTAGGAATATTTACCATTTGATGGATAGGTCTGTTTTAGCTTCGGGGGCTATTACGCAGCATTCTGTAACAGCCGTTGACCAACTTCCTCGCCAACTAGACGATACACTTCGAAACACACCCGAGTGCTTGTTGTTAATGGGACCTGCGAGAAAGGTGAAACCAAACGGTGTGGAATGTTTGTGATGGCGCGAGGCAAGTCGGTCCGAGCGACATCCGTGCACATGTCCGGCCCAAACGGGTTTAGCGCCATCCGCTGATTTCCGGTCAGTTGAATTGCCTCTCCGACAAAATGAGACGCACTGAAAAAAGACCGGATCGTCGTTCAACATCATTCTCATTGAAAAAATACAGTTGGGAACCCTGCCCGATTCTATGTACTTTCTAACCTGCCAATCCATCACCCCCTCACTTATTTACCTACAGTTGACTCTAGTTCTGAGGACGGGGTCCGCCGAGGAGGTACCGCGTCTGGGCAAAGAGGCCAGCGACACCTTCGCGTCCGAGCTTGTAGTATACCAGACCACCGAGGGCGATGGCGTATCCGAACATCTGGAGGGGAGTAACGGGGTCACGGAAGATCATCATCGAGGCGACGACGAGGAGAATGTCCTTGAGGACACCGGAGAGAGTGAGGACGAGAGCGGAGGTTTTGCCGATCTATTACATAGTATTGTTAGCGACAAGACCCAAAGAGGAATCGCTGGTAAACATACCAAGAACACAACAGCAACATTGAGGCCGAAGGCAACGGCAGCGTTGGCGAACAAAGTGCCGATTCCGAGCTGATAGATGTCGGTCATGTGCAGGGTCGGCAGCTCAACCACCGCAGTGATGACACCGTTCATGACAGCGCAAGCGGGAGCGAAGTAGTAGAGCGAAACGAGGGGGTCCATCTTGAACTCGGCGGAGCTGAGTAGACGCTGCACCATGACCAGACGGACGGACTCGAAGATGGTCGCAAAGAACTGGCCTGCAAAAAATGAGCGCGATTTCGATCACTGTCGAGACAGAACGTACAGATGAATCCGATCATGGTGAACTTGATTTCACCGATGGAGGCAATCACAACACCGATCACGATGAAGGAGACGTTGCCCAGAAGGCTCATCTTCACGGGGGCGATACCCATGGCCCACGTCGCAAGCAGAGTGGCGACGGAGTTGGTGGCCTAGACACGTTAGAGCGGTTCGTTTGTTGAGGCGGTTTAATCACCTTGAGCATCTGGATGAAGGACACACTCAGGTAGAGGTATGCGAGGTTACCGCAGATCAGACTGAGCGAGAAGAATGCGCCGATGGGGACGATGGCACGCCTATAACCAAAACGTCAATTAGCGACGACCAATTGCGATTCCCGGGTGTTCACTGACATGTAGACTCGAGAAGTCATGGGGACCTGGTGACGGGAGTCGAGGAGAGTGGTGAACCGCGCCATGAGGCGGGTCATGATGGTCGCGAAGACCAAATGCCATGTCGTGAGGAAGAGAGCTACCGCGTGTCAGCCATTGTCTCCAGTGTTTTCTCATCGGATCGAGAGGACGTACGGAAACCTAGGAAGAATGCGATTAGCCTGGGCTCAAGATTGTAGTATGACGCGACTTGGAGACTCACTGAATCCAGCGGTATGGAGGATCCACTTATTGAAGATGATGACACCGGAACTGAGGGCGATCCAGGTACTAGGCAGGCATTAATGGAAATCGACCAGGTCAAGATGGAGCGCCGTACGCAATGTAGACAGCCGGGTGCGCGGCGGCCTTGGAGTCCGAAGACACGGGGGTGTTGACGGTCGGCAATGACGATTTGGCGGCCATGGTGAAGAGAGCGAACGGGTGAAGTCGCAACGAAAAGACAACTGATGCAGCAGGGGGGGGGGGGGGGGGGGGAGCGACGCCAGGGGTCCGCAGGGGCAGCTGGAGAGAACAACGAAAGAAAAGAAGAAGCAGCGCGAGAGAAAGAGGACAGCGAGGAGAATAAAAAGCTTAGCGGCGGCCGGTGAGAAGCAGACGAGCCAAAAGGGAACCCAGGCCCGCGGCGAGTCGGCGGCCCTCATCACGGGCGCGGTGGGGCCCGCCGCCCGCTCGCCCTCCGCCATTCGCTGCAGGGCCCCCGGTCGGGTTCCTGATCGACGCCCGGCCTCGTCACTTTCTCTGCTTTTCACTTCTCCCCTCTCCCCTCATCAACTCTCCCCAGCCATGATGATCCTGCCTTTGACACCAGGGTCCTGTTCTACCCTGGTTGACATCGCTAGTCCACCCTCACCGTCCTCCGCCCCTCCCCAGCCACCACGGCGTCCCCGACCACAGGAGGCGGGCTAAACATACAAACAGCCGATCTCTCCAGGCCACGCGGCCCTTTGGGCCCAGCCGCGCCCCTCCGCGTCATCGCCCCTCCAGCGTCAGATCCTGTCCCGATGGCGTTGCTCCCACGCCCGCCCTTTTGACAGTGACCCTGTTTACCTGCGATGGGCTAACCCCATTCATCCGATCGATTCATCGACACCTTCCCAGAAGGGCAATTCCCCTCCTCATTCGGATGGCCGGTGGAGTGCCCATTCCGTGCGCCAGGGCTCTGTCGGGTCAGGGTCTGCAGAGTCTGGTCCATGCGGAGCCCGCTTATCGATAGGAGCTGCATCTACAAGGTTTCGGGAGTCGGAAAACCACGGGGAGTGGAGGGCCAAGGAACCCTGTCCTGGAGGGTTATCTCTCTCTCATGAATATTCATCAATAGCGCCCCCCCGACGCCGTCGCGTTGAAAATCGAGGCAGGCCAATTTTCGGTGCCTTCTTCGCCGATTCAGCCGCATTCCCTGTCCTCCCTGTGTCACATTGCCTCGAACACACAGGAATCGGCACTGAAACATGCCTCGTGCTGAAACATCGAGTGAAAAACACCGCGGAGAATCGATCCCAAGGAATGTTCTCAGTGAGGAGCCTATCACAGGAGATTTGTTCAAATAAAAATTGCCGGGGCCGGCGCAGAAGTTGAAACGCCTCGACCGTTGTAGTTCCACCCTTCAAACGTTGCGATGGACTCCACGCTGTCAGAAGGGTGGGTCTTCATTTCGCCAATCTGATATATCTAACCGGGACGAAACTCCATACAGATCGAGGCAGCGATCGACTGAAGATGAGAAACCCCCGAATTTGATATGGTACGACTACGGAGTACGTACTCCGTACGGAGTGCGGCGGACGTGCATGCTACGGGCAGCGAGCTTTATCGCCAGCGAAGTTCATCCCCGCCTTAAGACAGCTCCCTTGCATGGAAGATCGACATCTCGAGACTTCACAGACACTGTTTGTGCAAAGTTCTTTTGAACCTTCCTTGTTCCTGGGAATCTACTCTGTAGAAGCCGGTCTTGTCAAAAATATATATTGGCAGGTGACCATGGGTCACCCTAGAGGTGACACTTGATACCATTCCTTATTTGGTATCCTACCCCTTTCGGACGTCATTCAATGTAATCTAGGCCAGTTCAGGCCTTGAAAACCTACACCGTGCTGAAGTGAGTGATAGCCGGGGAAATTAAATTGACTGCTGGTGTCACCGCAGCTCGCCATCCGCCGATAAAGAACGCCATTCGGCTCGGCCGACGGACTCCGCCGGAGCTCGGGTCCTGATAGGCCCTGCGTGCGTTAGTCACCGGCTTATCTTGAACTTCTCCCACGAGAGTTGCTTCTTCCCCCAGTGCAACCGTTCGACTTCTTGCTTTCTCTAGAGCTTTGGGTCGCTGTTCGGTTATCGCAATGTTGGCCAGTTTGGGATTTGCTGCCCTTCTGGGCCTCGCCGTCGCTCAGTTCCCTCCCGAGCCAGAGGGAGTGACGGTGATCAAGTCCAAGCTGCATGAGAACGTGACTATTTCCTTCAAGGAGGTACGTACGAAACCTGGCTAGTTTAATTTATCGCTAATTTTCAGCCTGGAATTTGCGAAACCACCCCCGGCGTCCGCTCCTACTCGGGCTACGTGCACCTCCCACCAGGCTTCCTCGACGAAGGGACCGGCGAAGTGCAGGATTATCCCATCAACACGTGTGACCTCCGCCCCAATCCTGACAAAGTGGTTACTGATAATTGCAATTCAGTTTCTTCTGGTTCTTCGAGTCCCGTAAAGACCCCAGCAATGCCCCTCTTGCCATCTGGCTAAACGGCGGACCGGGTTCGTCCTCGATCATGGGCCTTCTCGAGGAGCTGGGCCCGTGTTCCATTGGATCGGATTCCAAGACCACCATTCTGAACGAGTGGAGCTGGAACAACGAAGTCAATCTGCTGTTCCTGGATCAACCCACGCAAGTCGGTTTCTCGTACGATGTCCCGACAAACGGCACTATCGTTGTCGATGAGAATGGCAGCGAGAAACTTGTGCTCGGTGATTTCTCGACGGAGGTCCCCGAATCGAATGTTACCCATCGCGTTGGCACTTTCGGCAGTCAGAAGCTCGCGCAGACCGCCAACAGCACTGCCTACGCAGCGCACGCCATCTGGCATTTCACTCAGACCTGGCTCTTCGAGTTCCCGCACTACAAACCCGCCGACGATCGCGTCAGTCTCTGGGCTGAGAGCTACGGAGGTCATTACGGCCCGGGCATCTTCGAGCTCTTCCAGGAACAGAACGACAAGATCAAGAACGGCACTGCGGAAGAGGGTGCGCAGTTTCTGCACCTTGACACGCTCGGAATTGTCAACGGTTTGATCGATCTGGTGATTCAGGAGGAGGCCTACATTACTTGGCCATACAACAACGTATGCTCTCATGATTTTCTTTCGTGCAGCTTACTGACTTGACTAGACCTACGGTCTCGAAATCTTCAACCAATCCGTCTACGATGAGTTGATCTATGATTGGTCACGTCCGGGAGGCTGCCACGACCGCATGGTTGCTTGTCAAGCTGCCGTGAAGGACCGCGATTCAGGTCATCCGAGGGATAACATCTCCGAAATATGTGATGGTATTGGGCTTGAATGTAGCGACGGGCCGATTACGCATTTCCACCGGGAAAACGTAAGCACCTCTACACTCTCACAGAACTAGATCTGACATCTGACCGCGCAGGCCGGCTGGTACGACATTGCCCACCCCAAATACGACCCCTCTCCAGCAAAGCGTAGGTCCATCAAATGTCCTTTCGTGTCTCCAGCCTGACCATGTATGTAGACATGCTCGGCTACCTGACCGAAGAATCTGTCCTGTCGGCCCTTGGCGTGCCCGTGAACTTCACGTCGAGCTCGCCGGCTGTCGCAAAGCAGTTCCGAAACACCTTCGAGTACGTCCCCCAAACCCATTCCAGTAACCAACTAACAATCCCAGTCCCGTGCACGGCGGCTTCATCGACGCAATCGCCTACCTCCTGGACAGCGGCGTGAAAGTCCACATGATGTACGGCGACCGCGACTACGCCTGCAACTGGGTCGGCGGCGAGAAAGCCAGTCTGGCCATCCCGTACTCCCGCATCGACGAATTTGCAGAGACCGGATACTCCCCCCTGTACACAGCCGAAGGAGTCGACGGCATGACCCGCCAGCTGGGAAACTACAGCTTCACCCGCGTCTACCAGTCTGGCCACGAGGTCCCGGCGTACCAGCCCGTGGCCGCTTACGAGATCTTCATGCGCGCGACATTTAACAAGGACATCTCCACCGGACTGCTGGCTGTGAGCGATGACTTCCAGACCACCGGGCCCAAGGACACCTGGCACATCAAGAACACCCCGCCCGTCTTCCCGGAGGAGAAGTGCTATGTCCTGGAACCGGGAACCTGCACCCCGGATATTTGGGCCAAGGTGGTGAAGGGCGAGGCGATTATCAAGGACTATTACGTTGTGGAGGATACCACTGAAAGCGAGATCACCAAGTATGAGAGTACCGAGAGCGAGAGTGTGTTCGGAGACGAGGAGCACAGCCAGGTGGTTCTTGGAGGTCTTTGAATGTCATTTCCGTAGCTTTGGATCTGAACGTCTTTTTGTGGATGAGACTTGCATAGCGGATTTGGCAGATACTGATGAATATGACATATTGCAATCTACACACCCAATGATATTTTGCAAACACTCCCATAATGTCCCTTCTCTATTACCATTGAAAATGACGCAAATACCTCTGAAGGTGTCATCAATCCACAAAAAGAGGTCAAAGCACTGACCCATTCGCGTGACGTGTCTACCAACCTTGGAGGTTAAATCAATGTAAGCACCGATACGTATCGCTGTGGAATGGCCCACCAAATTGGCTTATCTTGTATTCTGTTCTTCGATTCTCTCCCATCAAAACAAGCATCCCCGCCGAAAAATAAAAAGCCAAACCATTCGACATCGCTATGTCCGATAAGCCCTTATCCACTCCCGTCCTAGTCCGAATCTACGAACCAAAAAATAGGTATAAATCCCAAAACTCCATTGATTATCCGTTATTACTATTAACAGTCCCAATCCCATATATCCAATCCAATCCAATCCAATCCAATCCAATCCAATCCAATCCACTCCAATCCACTCCAATCCACTCCAATCAATATACAAAATTCCTTCAAGACAGACTAGGTTGTTCTTTGGCGATCATAATTTTTTGCTCCCTGCGTAATGCAGTAGGGTGAGGGCTGAGGGTGCGTTTATGCGCGGGTGAACATTCCTCGGGACACTATATCAACCAAATCAGTATCTAGCTATCACGAGGAAGAAGTAGAAGCTGGAACGCACTGTATCGGGTAGATCCATAGTCCATGCTATCAGCAGCCGACGGCGGAGAGCTGGCCTTCTGGGACCTGCACTTTCCGTCGCAGGGAATGATAGTGCTTTCGCTGAGGATGGATGAGGAGTCATCCTCGAGGTGCTTAGCGAAGGGCTTGATGTCATTGGTTTCCTTCCTGGTGGAGGAGGTGGTGTTCTTGCCCTTGAGGGACTTGTAGAGGGAGTTGAAGTGGAGAGGCATTTTGATGGTGTGGATTGAGGTTGTGGAGGAGGTTATTGGAAATTTGACGGTTGGAGAAACTTCTCTTGAGCTGTGAAAGTCTGTAGATGCTTTGGTTTGCTTGCTTGAATGCTTGCCGAATGATTCTATCCAAAAAACCGTCCATCCAGGGCATTATATAGTCCCGCATCGGACGAACAACCGCAGCGGACCTCGGACCTCGACGCACGGGCCATCGGAGCAGGCATCCATACGAACCACCAAACTAGGCCCTTATCAGCCTCGCTCCTCCCCTCGTTTCCCTCTCCTTTCCCCCCAATTCCTCGGACTCGGAGCTCACCCACTGCCTGACCCACGGTGCGGAGCCTCACCGCATCATGTCCTTGCCCCGACGCAACGGCCAGCTCTCGTCGTGCGAGCCCTGCCGCAAATCCAAGCTCCGATGCGATCACGCCGCTCCGATATGTACTCGCTGCGCCCAGCGCAACCGTTCGGACCAATGCGTTTACCATCCAGCTCCGATGACCCGGCCGCGCGACAGCCCCAAGCCCATGAAGGCGACTAAGAAAAAATCCACCGCCCAAATGCTGGTGCCTGCGAAGAGCAGCGCAGTCTGGACCGGTCCTTCGTCCGTCACTCTGCTGGCCTCAGCCCAGTTTCCGAATTCGTCGAAACGCCCTTTCTCCGGCACGGGGTTTCTGGGCCCTACCAGCTACTCCGGCGCGTTTAGCGCTGGCGTCGACGCTGAGCCGGCGGACCAGACTGCCTTGGTCAAGTCGACCCTGGTGAAGTCCACCCCGATCGACCCGCAACAGGTCTCTCGCGGGGCTCAGGTCCTGTTCTTACTCGAGAATCTACCGTTGTACGACGAGATCATTGAGAAGCGGTTCAGCATCGCCCCAGGATGGGTACTGGGCCCTCCGGTGGTGCGTGGATTGGTGAAAACAATTCGCCAAATATACCGCAATGCAACAGAGGGCTCGGAAAATAAATACGCCCGCCTGGCAGACCTGTCGCGAGTCTTCTTCAGGAATACAGCGACTCCCATCGAGACCCACGGGTCGATGAGTTTCGAAGAATATCTGATTGTTGTTGCGCCACGGTGGGAGGTCGTCAGTGTGATACTTGCATTCGTAGGAGCAGCGACGTACCAAGTCCCGCAGCACGATCTGGGACTGAAGCAGGAGAAAGACGGGGGAAGTGAGACGAGCAAAGAAGGCCTCCGGCAAATAGCCTTCCAGGGGAGCGAGGCGTGTCTGGCATTCTGCAGCTCCCTGGGGACGATCAGTGATCCTCTGGTATGGGCAATGGTCCAACATACAGTGTTTAGCTTCTGGATGCATGGGACGAGCGGTACTTCTCCATCCCAGCAAACATGATCAAGGCAGTGACTGACCCTGACCCCCCAAAGACCATAGAACATGGCAAACGCTGGGAGACATCACAACGACAGTCTTTGCACTCGGGCTTCACCAACCGGATACGGACAGTAAGATCCCATTTTTTCTCTCGGAAATCCGAAAGAGGACCATGGTCGGCGCCTACGCTCTCGATAAAGACATCGCCACCTTTCTGGGTAGGCCGCCCCGCATCTGCTGGCGGTATTGCAACATCCCATATCCGTTGGACATGAGCTACGAGGAAATCGTCGCGGAACCCGCAATCAGAGACATGGCGATGCAGCGTCTCGACTCCAACGGATGGAACATCGATGGCTCATTGAACAAAGGAGCCCGAGCCCGAGGTAACCTCATCGTCAACATCAACCGGGAAAACGTCCTGGAAGTGTCCCTTAGCCATCGTAACGATCGACTGGAGGAACGAATCCAGTACGTATTACCCTACCACTGCCACCACACGCTCAGCCCATTAACCTACGGTAAACCCAACAGAGCCGTCTGCAAAACAGCCGACGAAATGCGCAGCACCCTCCCCCCCTTTCTACAATGGACCGACGCGACAGAAGACAGCGACGTGGCAAGCCTGCACCTCGACTTCCTGTACCAAGAATTCCTCCTCCTCCAGACCCTCTTCAAACGCACCGGAAACGGCCGCGATGCTCTCATCAGCAAATCATCCGAAGTCATCACCATCTTACTACAGATGGTCACAATGGAGACCCGCTCCGGCCAGGTCCATCCTTCCATAATAGCCGACGTACTTCCCCTATCCCACTCTTACTTACCGAATACTAACCCCAACCCCCAAACCAGCTCTGCTACGCCGGCCTCCCCGCCGCAGGAGTCCTATCCACCGAACTCCTCCGCCGCTCCCAACCCCAAGCGCACCTCGACCCCTCGATCCCCGCCACCCCCTTCCCCCGCTCCGAAGTCATCCAAAGCCTCAGCGTCTTTCTCTCCCAACTCAACACCTTCCTCAACAAGCAACAAGGCGACTACGAGATATGCGTCAAAGGGCAAAAGGTCATATCTCAGGTCCTGGACCGCGTGCTGGCGCCGGCGCCCGCACCGTACGAAGCGCCTGTTCCGGGGGGGTTACTACCCGAGAACACGGTTCTCGGCGAGGATATGGAGTTTATGGCGTTCTTGGAGAACTTTGATTGGGAGCAGGAGATGCGATTGACATTCGGTTAATGGGTAAATAGCGTGGGGGAGGGAAGTGGTATATAGCCGTGACATTGAGGTGGGTGTCTGCGGCAAGGTCTGGAGATATATAGAAGGTCCACATATACTGTATATAGGTGGGTGGTTAAGACCTACATCTATTCACCAGCAGGCGCAGCACTCAAGCCTTTGGCAGCTAATAGTAAAATTTGAAAGATATCTGTGTTCCTGTTCTAGGCGTGCTTGAAAAACTGAGGGTCATTCCAACCCCTCTTCCCATGCCTTCCTAGCTACATACTGCAGGGTTTCTTACCAAAAAAGAAAAAAAAAAAAAAAAAAACCTTCTCAGTATCAGGATTTGGTGGTCCAAAAACACCCTTTCAAACCCGATAATCAACCGTCCATCCACATGTGTCGGGTATGAAAATTCGTGAGTATTTTCGTTGTCTCCCTGCTTCTCCGATTGCGAACTGTTCCTGTACTGTGCCGAGATTTCCCATAATTCGGAGGGTAGGCATTCTGGCATCCAGTGTTGTAGGAGCTGGGTTGTAGAACATTCTCTGATAAAATGTTTCAACCAACGCGACGGGCTCTACATTGTCTCCGCCGGCGATGTAGTAGTCGATACTTCTCTCTGCCAACGAAATAGTCGAGGTTGACTGGTTTTAGTCCATGTGTAATAGCCGGATAATAATAACTTGATTATTTCCTTCTGGAAGCGTCGTTCTGGACGTGTTCTATCATCCTGGTTGTTAGAGTTCGGTCCATCATAGTCAGTTCTAAAGCGGGTACTGGTATTCGTATGTGAAGCCCGAGCTCTGTCTGTCAAGCCATACTTGGTTCTCTAGTCTGCCAGACCCACGGAACGTATGGATGAACGTCGTTATTTGGTCAGTAGAAGTGAGTCTGGTATATTGCAGTTAGATTATTCTGTGCGGTAAGCGAGATTTGTTGAAAAGTAAAAAAGCGATATTGACTAGCGAACACGTTTTCGAACGCATGGCTTGTGACAAATGTTTTGTTCGGATTGAATTCAAGTTCATCTTCATAGTCAACGGACGCTCGAGGGATCTTGTCACGAGGGCGTAGCGAAAATGAGAATCCGGATGGCAGGGATTACAAAAGCTGTATGGGAGGGGTTTTCATTCTCAGAAAAATCTCCTCGGACTTTATTGTCAGGGAAGAAGCCTCTGAATTTGTGGAGGCAAGAGTAGATGTCGTAGGCCAGCTTTGCTTTATTCCAGAAACCAAGGTTTCTCGCAGGGTAGCTCTCGATCGGTGTATGTTCGTACTGTGCAGGCAGTGCGAATAGCTGTGAGGCACGATTTGAAGCATTGCGGCATAGGGATTCCTTCTAACCGGGACAATAGCCCATCCTCAAACACGCAGCGCAACGCCCGGAGCCAGATCTGGCAGAGGATCTCAAAGTCTAACCAGTAATAATCGGAATGACCGGGATGCCGAGAATGAGCCACTTAACTGGCACTTTTTCCATTATGTCTGAGACCATTTTTCTCTGGATTAAATGAGTGGTAGATCTTTGAGCATCCATACTTTTAATGCCATGAAATTTGGCTGTTCATTAAACCCTGCGACGACAATCGCTTCCACATCTCCGAGAAAACACACAAGCTGCCATGCAGCATCATTTCTGAGTCTAGTGACTCTGACCAACCTACCTCTAGAAGGCGTATCACTCTCCAGGATGTATTTAACCCTCTGATATAAATGACACGTCGTATCTGTGGATTCTGGTTGTCCCAGTATGACCAGCCGTTTGCCATTAGTTGAAACTGATATTCTTGACTATATATACAAGAAAGCGCACAAGAGGCAGGACTTGAAAAGTGGTTTAAGTCATGATATTAGCTGTCACCAATCATACCAGCCATCATAGCTTGCGCTTTTTCGATGGAATAGACAGATCTGATATCCTCGCTCTCGATAGGAGGCTTGCTGGGGATTCTACTGTCTATATCCATGTCCACTGTGATATATCGACCGCATATAACAGAGACCACGCCAATAGCTGAAGCCGAGCACCCCCATAACATTGGTGTTTCTTGCAGCCGCAGACGCAACATTTCAGAATAAGTGACATCGCACCAAGAAGCTGGGATTCGCCAGTCGAGAACAGACCCAGCTGTTGTACTTTGCCGTGCGGTCTAGATGGGTAGATGGGTTGCGAGGGCGGCGAGCGAACCAAAGAACGTGGAATAATCCGCGTATCCGTGAATGTGTGCCACTTCAGCCAAGTGTCGGCTCTCACATCGGCGGTAGAATAACTCAAAAGGTGTCATAAGTCTTGCTGAAACTAAAGTGTATCTTGAGCTGTAGAGGTACTAGGCGCATTATTAACATCATATCAAACGGTGACTCCTTGTTCCTTGGCTGGAACAATAGCTGAGGTTTGGAAAAGCAGTGCTTGAAAGCCCAAGTCATGTCCAATAAGTCATTGCTTCCACGATCATATACACAGGAAGCTTATTGACCTGACGATTGCCAGTGTCTGTACATGTTTATGGCATATAATGTACAATTCATTTTCGCATCAAATCCTGCAATCTGATCATCACACTCATCGTTGGGGAACTTGTACCCTAGTCCTGCTTAGCTATTGGGCGTAATAGCAACAAATTTTGACGATAGCTACACTTCTCCAGTGGTGGCGACATGAGTGCGGGCGGCGGTGTCTGTGGCCTCAATAGCTAGACGTAGAACACGTTGGTCGAGAGCGTCAGGAGTAAGGACACGTAAGGCACGGTATAAAAGCTGTGCATGACGTTGGGTGTTCGCGATACGTGTGATAGCGAAAGCGTACGTATGGACGGCGGAGGAGAGAGGTATGAGTAGGTGTAGACATTGTTCGTGATTTTTCAGCGACACGAACGATAGCAACGTTCACCTCACCACGAGAATGAACGAGCCACCACTTTGCCTCATACCGCAATCTCGCTAGGTATTCAGTCCACCCCACTTCGAGAACAAGGGTAGGCCACTTTGTGCTTCTCAACGAGAGCAAATCGGTCGGTCTCCAAGATGCATCTGGCTCCTTGACAAACATATCCTGATGGATTCGCTTTGCCCCAGTGGGCAGAAGAGCATATATCAAGTTCATCTGATATTGAAGTTGTGTAATTGTGTCCATAAACATCCTGAGAGCTACCTGTTGCGGCCCTCCAGATGCCTTAATCACCAGCGTCTGAGTGACTGCATTGTAGAAGACACGAAGATTTTTCCCTCCGAAAAACCTGCGCTTGTCGTTGGTGGTAGAGCATCGGACTGCCCAGGATGTTACAAACACTACGTCGCTTCGACACGAGCTCGCTTACATCCTCGGCGCCATGAACATTCGTCTAAAGGAAGGTTTTTTCCCCCAAAGGTCCAGCCTCAGCCTGTAAGTAAAACAGTGATGTAACATTCAAATTCACTATCCTGGAGCACTACTGATTAATGATGGGCTTAATCAAGGTTTTGATGGTCTCGTTGACGTCCCCCCAGCACGGAAGAATCCTCATAGCGCACATCAAGCAATCCTCGCGGCTCGTGGTAGCCTGTAGTCGACTCTATAGCTTTGAGAGAAACGAAGATGCCCCTTTTGAGTTGATTTATCATTGGCTATTGGGGGATCCGATGGGTATGGAGCCTCATGAGCCAAAGACGGAGGAGTAGGGCCGTACACTTATAGGTCAAAAGTCTGGAGACGCTCGGCTTTTCAAAAAGTGGCCCTTTGAAAAGCTTGAACTTCATTATCCTAACCACCTATATTTCTATCTCTATTACTATCGACTAAATTATATAATATAAGGTTCCTTAATACTGGTATTCACTATACCAGCCTCTACCGGCTTAAATTGCTTGAAGTCGAGGCATCGATCGAATTAAATCCACAATACTAGTGTTTCGGGATACCTCATTTGACGGCAGCGTTTAACGCCGAATGAAGTTGTTGCCAGTCTACCTCCGATCATCGTCCTTGAAAGAGAGTAGGGTTATGTTTTATATGTTGACGTTTTGAAATGTGGAGGCCATGTTACACTTGATCCGTTTAGCACGATCTAATGAATGAGAAGAAGAGTATGCTCTATCTATGTTGTGCAGGACTCGTTCAACGATCATATTTGTAAGCTCGAGGGCTTTGGGACACGTTGTCTCTTCGCTCGCTCATATGACCGATCATCCGGCAGCAACTCTATCGGAGATTAGACGCGTCACTGATGAAACCAGGACTTTTCAACCCCTTTGTCTCTGGGGAAATTTATACAGGAAAATACTTATACTGGACTAAAGCAATTGAAGAATGGTCCAGGATAGGCACTAATAAAGCACCAAATATCGTACCTGTGACATAAATCTGGGGAACGGCAATTGACATCAGAATGGAGCGGGTGGGTCAGCCCCAACCTGATCCAGTCCATTGCGTCACAGCGGGCCGATTACCGATTCAGGCAATCCCGCTCCTGCAACAAGGACAGCACAGGAACAATATCCCTTGCGTCGCACAACAATCCTCACCGTTCATAATCACACATCCCAGAATCAATTCAGTATTCATCTCAATCACAACACAAGATGTTCGCCTGGTATGCGAATCCATCACCAGCTCCGGAACACCAATTGACCAAGCCAGGTACCAACGAAAACTGATTCAGCGTCCCATCCTGACGCAGAGTATCACAACAGCCGTGAGAACCCTACCTTCACCGCCAGAAACCACAATTAACACAGTAGCTAACAACTCCATGATCGGAAGACACTCTTCGCCCTCGGAGATGGCATTGCCCAACAAGCCGTCGAAAAGAAAGGTCTCGAGAACCATGACTTAACTCGCAGCGGCCGAATGGCTCTATACGGTGGCGGTACGTCTCCCAGAAGCTCCCATCACCATCCCCAACATTTCTAACTTCGAAACCCCCAAAAAGCAATTTTCGGTCCCGTCGCCACAAAATGGTTCCAATTCCTCCAAAACCGCATCCAATTATCCAGCCCCGGCAAAACGCTTGTCGCTCGCGTCGCGACCGACCAATTGGTCTGCGCGCCGACCATGATCGGTGTGTTTTTGAGTAGTATGTCCGTGATGGAGGGGGCAAGTCCGAAGGAGAAGCTGGAACGGACATATTGGGACGCGCTGAAAGCCAATTGGAGTGTATGGCCCGCGGTGCAGGCGCTGAATATGTATTTCGTGCCGTTGCAGTTTCGGGTGTTGGTGGTTAACGTGGTTAATATCGGTATGTTGGTCATTGCCTAGAGAACTGGGGCTTGGCGACGATAGCGATGCTAATTGGGGTTAGGCTGGAATTGCTTTTTGAGTGTGGTTAATGCCTCTCCAGAGGAGGAGCCTATTCCGGCTGTTTAGTGACACTTGATGGGTCTGGGGGACTTGCTTGGTGATGAATGAAGATGGCTCAGGTAGCCAGTCGCTTGGATGACGAGAATTTGGTGGTCAGGTTGGTGTGCAACTGAGTCGGTCGGAATTCAAGAGCTAACCCCTCTGCAGGAAATCAGGAGTTGAAAGGGTCAATAGAACAGGAAAGGTCTCATCTAGCGGGTATAGATACCATCTGAACAACACCACTGTAAGGTAACAAAAGTCTCATGTTTCCTGGCCAAGGTCGCCATTTGTATGGAGTGGCTGTTTAGAGTACTAGATGCTAGAATGATAGACTGCGGGCGCGAATATGCGATGACTGTGCGACATTTTACAAATTCATTGTATTGAAGAAAGATAGCAATTTTCTCTCCCTTTCATGTTCAAATTCAACCCAAGAGCCTCAGAGGTGATTCAAATCACAAAGAACAAGAAAGCGGATACCATCCGCAGGGGAACCACAGACTGACGGTGAGCTGACAGAACATCAGTGGGCCGGGAATTCGTCACCAAAAACACAAAGAAAGCATTCGCTGGAATGCGGGGGATCACCTCAATATCTTATTATTTCGAATGATATTCAATGACAATTAAGTATCCATCCCTATGGACTATGGAGCCATGCGAGGGTCTCCGGAGTGGGTCGATGGGCCCTAACCAGCCCAAATTTCGGCACCGCCGACAACCGAGATTAGCCCCCCAAATGGACAAATAGTATCCGCCACAACCTTCCGCCCCCATCAGGTCCCTGAGACATTACGACTCGGGCTCGGATGGTCCACAGGGGTTCGTGAATCAGTGCCAATCTCCCACTGATCTCGGATCTCCACTGCCACCTCGAACCACGTTCCCAGTGGCTACCCTCTGAAGCTCTGCATGATGCAAAACCCAGCACAGTGCTCCGCATGGTGGAAGCTAATCCCACGCTAGTAGGGCTAAGGCTTACTCTCGAGGATAGCTCTCATTAAAGAACATGGCTCGCCCCTGTTCTGACTTTGTCAGATTTCTCTCAGTCCTTCATCCATCACAGTCAAGATGGTCCTCACCAACCGTCTCACGACGGTCCTCGCCGTCGCCTTAGCAGGCAGCGCATCTGCCATCACTCTGGACATCACCTCCGAGGGTAACCCACTCCCCCACCCTCTGCATATTCCCCACTAAACCCCTCAGAATCCATCAAAAATGCCGCCTCCACCGCCTCCTTCAACACCATGAGCAACTACACCTCTAACCACACCGGGTCTGCTCCCGGCGCCATCCCGTCCGACTGGTGGGAAGGTGGCGCGCTCTTCACGACCCTCATCCAGTACTGGTATTTCACCGGCGACACTTCCAACAACCCCGCTGTCAGCGAGGGGATGTACTGGCAACGCGGCTCCGGCAACAACTACATGCCTTCGAACTCCAGCTCCTACATGTCCAACGTCGACCAAATGACCTGGGGTCTTGCCGCTATGACCGCCGCCGAGCTCGACTACCCCCAGGAAGCCGGCATGCCGTCGTGGCTGACCCTCGCGCAGAACGTGCACAGAGTGCAGTCTGCGCGCTGGAACACGAATACCTGCGGTGGGGGACTGCGGTGGGAGATCTGGCCGTATCAGGCGGGATACACGTTGAAGACGGCCGGGAGTAATGGAGGACTATTTCAGCTGTCTGCCAGGTTGGCGCGGTTCACGGGTAACCAGTCGTATGCGGATTGGGCGGAGACGATCTGGGATTGGAGTTTGACTACGCTGGTTAATAATGAGACGTGGAGTGTGGCGGATAGTACGAGTGCGAGCGATGATTGTGCGACCGTGGGGAGAACTCAGTGGACGTATAATTATGGGGGTTATCTGAGTGGGTTGGCTTATATGTATAACTTTGTGAGTCTACTTCTCTCTTCTTTCTCTGGATTTGAAATGTGAGGGATAGGGTTAACAAAAGCAGACAAACGGTGACACGAAGTGGAAGACCGGCCTCGACGGCCTTCTCAACACCACCTTCACCACTTTCTTTCCCGAGAAATACGGCGGCAAGATCATGTCCGAGATCACCTGCGAGCCCTTGGAGCTTTGCGATAACTCCGAGGATACCTACAAGGGTCTCCTAGCCGGCGACCTCACCTTCGTCAGCCTCGTCGCGCCATACACCTACTCCGAGATCCTTCCCCATCTGCAGGGCTCTGCCTCGGGAGCCGCGAAGCAATGCACTGGCGGGACAAACGAGACATTGTGCGGTCGGCGCTGGTATCAGACGACGTGGGATGGTACTTCTAGTATGGAGGAGGAGATGAGTGCGACCAGCATCTTCACGTCGAACCTGGTAGCGTTTAAGGATGGGGCTCCGGCTACGCAGGCCACTGCTACGAATGGGACGGGTTCCAGCGCCTATGGGACGGGGAGCGGAACGAGCAATGGCACAAGCTCGACGAGCACTTCAGCGAGTGGGAATAGTACTGCCACTGGTACTACCAAGAACGGGGGCAGCACTGTCGCCTGTGGTGCTCTTGGGGTTGTTGCTGCGATCTTGGCGGGCGCTGTTGCTCTCGTTTGATCTGATTGAGCTATTTATGCTATTTTCGACATTGTATTACTATATATTATACCCCAAACGGATTCGAGGCTTCTATTTCAATGGCTTGATACTGGAAGTGAACTTTAGGGCAGTTGAATCGATACAGGGCGGGAAGTGGGAAAGGCTGACAGCTACACGACCAGTTCAGGGCTTATCCTGGGGCTGATCTTTACTCGATCCCTCAAGACAAGATTGTTTTCTGGCGACAACCAGCTTGATTCAATGCTGATTTTAAATTCACCTTGCCAGGAAATTGTCGAGATGATCAATTGATTACTCTGAATCCCAACCTGCTCTTATCTCTGAAGCTGAACCTGACATCGCATAACAACCAACGCCAATAAAAACATCTAGGCAGACACGCGGATCTAGGCACCAACAGCACAAGCCCCAAATCCCAAACACAAACCCTCCCCTCCGATTGGCCCTACCCAATCCCCTAATTCCATAACCCGTAAACCCCACGCGGGACCTTCACTCTAGCGCGCCTCCAAACCCGCCCGCCGACCGCGAGCAACAGCAACAGCAACAACCAACCATCCCACCAATACGATATTCCTTTGATCCCTCGGCCTCTGCGGCCTTTGCCCACCCACAAAACCCGACATCATCACCATATAAGACCAACCACCACATCCTGTATCCAAACACCACCAAACCTACGAAACCAATACCCTACACTTAACCACAGCCAAAAATAACCCCCCAAGCCAACCCCCCAAAATGCCCACCAAACCCCCCCCACCAGAAATAATCCTCTACCGCGGCTTCCCCACCCCAGGAATCTACACCTGGTCCCCCTTCGTCACCAAACTCGAAGCCCGCCTGCGCTTCGCCAGCGTCACTTACACAACGAATTGCGGGTCGCCGCGCACTGCCCCACGGGGAAAGGTGCCGTATATGCGGATCACTGATCCTTCATCCAGAGTTAGCACAGAGATCTCTGATTCAACGCTAATCATAAACTCGTTTGTGGAGGATGGGGTGATTGGGGATATTAACAGCGGGCTAACGCCCACAGAGAGGATTCTGGATTCGGGGGTAAGGGTGTTGTTTGAAGAAAAGCTATACTTTCTACAGGTTAGAATCAATCCCCACCTTTAACTAGAAGAAGCATGGAGGTGAAGAAGAGGAAGATGTTAACAGTCATAGGGCTATGAGAAATGGATCACCAATCACTACACCATGCGCGACCACATTCTCGCCTCGATACCCTACCCCGTCCGGGTCGTGGTCGGGTATATGATCTATCGGAAACAGGTGGCCACGATGGAGGGACAGGGTGTGGGGCGGTTTTCGGATGAGGAGAGAACGGCGTTTAAGAGGGGAGTGTGGGAGGAACTTAATGGGTTGTTAGTGGAAAGTAGGAGGAAAAGTCCTGCTGAGGGTCCGTTTTGGGTGCTGGGTGGTGAGGGCCCGACGGAGGCCGATGCAACGGTTTTTGGGTTTGTCGTGGGGGCGTTGGTTTGTACTGCGTGAGTTGAGATCTCTATCCTAGCTAGAGTTAGGGTTGCTGACGGGTTTTAGGTGTCCGGAGACGCAAGCGATCGTGAGGGGGTGGCCGGTGGTGATGGAGTATGCGCGGAGGATTCATGATAGGTATTTTTCGGATTATGAGGTTTGGGAGTGAGGTATCAGAGACGAATAAATTAGAAGTTGTTAGTGGTTTAAGTACTTAGTCTTTGTGCGAATTGTATTATATGTTGGGACCCCCGAGGCTCCCACTACGGTAGGCAACGCAGGGTCACGTGACACTCTCCCACACCGCTAGTTAGCCTATATAGATGGCCTACGTGGCCCCTAGCTAGATCATCATCCATCTCATTCTACACGGTTGTATTGCCTTAGTAGCCACTCCGACATTATATCTTGTTGAGGGGTTTGAGTGCTAGGCCTGCTGCGAGTGAATGGGTATGCAGGGGTTAAACATCATATATGTAGGGATCCCACATAGTCCCAGATAATCAGCTTGAGTATCAGGCAGTAGGCTGCTTTTCTCTCCCATGCTGCCACTACGTATCTGTTGACTTATGATTACGTACTGACGATATTTTGCCTGTTGATTACCTTGTAGCCGTACATTGCATCTTTCTTAATTTCTCCACCAGTAGTCAACTGCGTCCAGCTAATCAAGTAGAAGTATATGGATGCCATCATATGTCTTCTCGTCCTCTGTGAATATCAAAAACACTGCAAGATCTTTCCTGAATTGCTCCATTAAATTTGATCCTTCACTCTCTCCACCACAATCTTCCACAGCCTCCTTAGTTACCGAGAAACCCATTATAAATACCCTGATCCTATCCCTCTCCCTCCAACTTCCGTCATCCTCTCTTTTAATCCACCCCCCGATTTACCTCAATTGAGAACTTCCTTTCTATCGAAATCATACTCATAAATTGGTCCGCTTAGCCGACTCTGGACATATAGTGACACACTCATTATTCCAAAGTCATTCAAAAAGCCGCTATCCTGGTAACTATAAGTAGGCAGGGAAATTGGTCTAAATAAGATACCCTGACTCGCCTATATTACAATTCATGAGATAGTGGTTTTCTCGCAACACCGAGATGAACGGTATCTAACTCTTAGAACAGTCGACCGGCATTATCTCAGCTACCTTAGAGGGAGGGACACATCAAAGTCCAAGGTTCGGGAGACCCGGAGATATCTTGCACCAATAACTATCGAATCGAGAAACAACGACTACAAAGGCGCTCATAGGGCGGTCGATCCGCGAGCCAAAGCATACAGATATGAGCCCTGGAACATTTTCGACCCAGATCAGCTTCGGGTTTATTGTAATTGGCCTTTGTATTGAGAATCGGGGAGGGTCATTAGGATCCATGCAATCTGGTTATAGATAGAGAGAAACTGTCGAAGGGTTTGAGCGCTGCGCCTGCGCTGGCGAATGCTTAACCACTCATCCACGCATATTACTAGTAGTATGTGGGCCTCCTAGATAGCTTCAAACAACTAACCAATCTTATGGCTATAGGGCCACGTTTCTCTCCCAAACTTTCGCAACGTAAACTCGAGCTCTAGATAGCGAGAGAAAGAAATGTAATTGAACCTGATTTAATAGCAAATTTGCAGTCTACAAGTACATAACACCAAGCGATATAAACAGAAAAAGCATATCAAGAAAAAACCTCAAGTATACTCCAAATCACCAATCACGAGTCCCTCCCCGACCACACCTTCGTCTCAAACGTCTGTTTAAATTCCATCGCGAACGGACAGACCGAAGTCTGCGACGCCGAGTTCTGCGCGCCTGGGATCGTCGTGCGCGCCGACGCCGCCTCGACCGAATGTGCACTAGAAAACAGACTCGCCGGTTCCGTCTGCGCCGACCACGTCGTCTTAATACTAGACGAATCATCGTGTTTGTCCTTGGGCGTCGGGGTCGGAGTCGTCGACCGCGCCGTCGCCTGGTCAGTGTCATGATGCGCCGCCTCGATCTCCTCCCCGAACTCCTCTCCATCGCGAACCCGCCATCTGGCAAACAGATCATTCTGGATCCAGATCACCTTCCCCAAGGCGCGAACAAGAGCCAGCCGGAATGGAAACGAGACGACATCGAGGCCCATGACCGCCTCGATCACGACATCCTGGACGAAGCCCAGACACGCGCCGATGTGGATGTACTCGACGTTGAAGGAGAGCATGCGGTCTTTGCCGTCGTGCATTCGTCTGTACGAACCATTAATATCAATCCATCCCGGGGGGGGAGAGGAAGCATACCCAACCTGGTTAAGATACTTCCAAAACTCAATCTTGGTCGGATCGGAACACAGCTTCGTCATATACCACCGCAGAAACATCCTGCGGCGCTGGATCTGCGAACTCTCGAACGTCGGGTAACTGTCGACGGGCTCTTCCGACGCTGTGCTGCGCGTGCGGAACACCTTCGCTGTGATATCTGCCTCGAGCAGCTTGGAGTACACGCGATCGACCAGCGTCGGGGCGAGCGCTTTGATGTATTTCGAGCCGACGTGGAGGGCGGCGACGTCGTCTGTCCGGTCAGTCTATCTTCCCTTCCAAAACCCGCCCGCAAGGGTAACGAAAAGGAATGACGAACCGGTGCTAAACCCAATAAACCCCTGCAAATACCGAATCCGCGCCTCCAGATCCGTGTATAATGCCTTCCGATCGACGTGTCGGGGGTGTGCAGTCGACTGGCCCTGAAGCACCATGGTGTCTTTATTTACTGCGTATCGTGAATCAAAGCGAAGAAGAAGCTAAGATACTAAAGGAAAACGGTCACCCTAAATCCCACCCCAGAAATGAGCAGGAGCAAGCATAGAAGGTATAAGTCCGCCCTCCCAGGCAGGCCCCAGCATCCGTCCGCATCACATGAAGCGCACGCCACCACAGCACAGCAGGACACAAAAAAATGGATGTATCCAACCGCCCTGCCGCCCGAGCGCATTTAGGGTTCCGAGTTGATAGCCTGCCACACCCACCCACAACCCACCCAGCAAGATAACCAACCCGGTTTACCGGGAATCATAAGCAAAAAAAAAAAAAAAAAGATGTATCATATCCCATCGGCTTCCATTCCCTAAATAGTTTCCCCTGCGTGGGATTGGATGCGGGATGGGGGAATCGTCGCCACCCGGTCGTTTGTTTTTGCTTTGTTGGTTTGTCGTGGAGCTATTTCGGCCCTGACAGCCACCACCACCGGCACCAACAGTCCGTGATCCGGGCCTGCCTGGTTAGTGGCATTTACCGGGTTGTCTGTGCGCCGTGGCTGGGGGTGAAATAGTAGCACGGATATTCTTGGCCATGTGTGTGATGGGTCGGGCTTGGCTTTTCGGGGGTGGTAATATATCAGCTGCGATCTGGATGTGTCATGGGGGGGATTTCGTCATGGTGATTGTGGGTGGTTGATGGGGTAGTTGTTTTGGGGTTGGTTGTATAGTATATTTCGTTACGGATGGTCGGGGGTTGGCCCGGTCGGGATGGTTGGGATTGCGAATGTTGCATGGAAGAAAGATGAAGTGCAGGAATAGCAACAAACAAAGAGCAGCTTTCTGTTCTTGTTCATGAGTATCCGATGTAGACAGACATACGAGATTCAAATCGTGTGGCTTAGAAATGCCGATACGGTGGGATCGGGCCCCGTCTCGGCAGTTAGTGAGAATTGAGGACGGCGCTCGCGACGAACGGTGGAGCCATGGCTACCATTACGTTATTTTCGTATTCGCAGACAATGTCGAAGATGTTTGAACTCAAAGAGCAAGGTGAAACAGTGCATTGAAGAAAGATGTTGGTTGGTTGGCAGATGTAGAAGAGAAGGCGGCCTTCGGCTTCACCTGCGGCGACCACCCAATCACTGACCACTCCTACCCCCGAGCGCATCTTGTATACAACTCCCTCAGTAAACGTCGGCCGAACTCCCCAGAACCACAATGCTCATTATTAATCTCACTTACAAACCCATCTCTTTCAATCTTGGTCATCAATGGCGTGATGTTCTAAGCTCGCATCTCGGTCCAGCTCGCCGACCGGTGCTCATAATTTCGGCCGAAGTCTCGGGTCAAGATAGTATATAGGACAACAACCATCTGCAGAACAGACACAGCAGCATCACTACAATCCAGATCTTCTTCACTTTTCAAACCAGAATTAATTCGTTCGTCCCATCTCAAAAAACCAAACTTTTACTTAGCCTCAACCAAAATGGTTAAGATTGCAATTGTGGGCGGCGCTGGCAGTACGTTCTCTATTCTATCAGATTTGCTGAATACACCAAAACTAATATCGATTCTCGCAGACGTGGGACGCGAAGTCATCGATGTGCTTCTTGCGGCAAAGAAGCATGAAATTCTGGTTTTGAGTCGATCTGTCCGTAAACTCAGACCACCATAACTAGCGACGCTAACTCATCCAGGACGCTCCAAGCGAAGAACCTGGCGTAACTCGAGTCAAGGCAGACTACACCGACCCTGCGCAATTGGCCCAGGTGCTGCAGGGCGTGCACACGGTCCTATCGTTCATCTCTCCCAACAACGACCCCGAAAGCATGGTGCAGAGGAACCTCATCGACGCTGCCGTTGCGGCGGGAGTGAAGCGGTTTGCGCCGAGTGAATGGGGACCGTAAGTACCTATTCTGTTTCTAGGACGTGTCCTGTTACTGATATAAACAGAGCTGGACTGGATCAGACGAGCTGGTATGCATACAAGGGCGAAACACGGCGGTATTTGGCGGAGTTGAACAAGGAGAAGAAGGTAGGTCTAATTTCTGAAGTATTGTAGTCGGAGAGACTGACAGAACAGGTCCTTGAGTACACGCTCTTCCAGGTGGGATGGTTCTTGAACTACTGGACCCACCCGTACAAATCATCCAAATATGTGTCGTCAACCGAGAGCCAGATCGACTTTGCTAACCGTCGGGCTATCATCCTCGAAGGCAGCGAGAATGACCGTATGACTGTGACCACCGTGCAGGATATCGCGAACGTCGTCGCTAGAGCTATTGAGTTTGAAGGCGAGTGGCCGGTTGTTGGTGGGATCCGGGGCAGCAGTATCTCTGTTGGAGAGCTTATTGCTCTGGGAGAGAAAATTCGCGGTACGTTTTGCCTGACAGACGGATATACGTGTGCTGAACATGAATAGGTGGCACGCCCTTTACGATTGAGAAGGTGACGGCCCAGGAGCTGGAGACAGAAAACTTGACTACCTCATGGGCCCCGAGGTTCGAACACCCGTCCATTCCGGCCGAGCAGGTGGAGTTCTTCTCGAAGATAATTCACGCTGGAATTG
Source organism: Aspergillus ellipticus CBS 707.79 (assembly GCA_003184645.1). Lineage (NCBI taxonomy): Eukaryota > Fungi > Ascomycota > Eurotiomycetes > Eurotiales > Aspergillaceae > Aspergillus > Aspergillus ellipticus. The sequence goes on along the minus strand of KZ825798.1, from coordinate 28,321 downwards.
CGTTCGCGATCTCTGCCGGGGCGTATAACACCTCAGATGAATGGAATCGGTTGTTACCTGATTACAAGTTTGCGCAGCCGGAGGAGTTCTTGGCTGAGGCATGGAAGGGGAAGCCGTAGCGCAGTGGGTTTCCTGTGTGGTGACTCGATAGAGCAAGTCATTTCTGGTGGATAGTGTAGTAGATAACTTCAGAATACAATTTTGTTGGATTTCGCAGTCGCTTCAATTTTGATTCAAGGACACATGGTGAGAATTCGTAGTGGCTATGCTATGATGTATTACATCGGGTATACTGACATGATCTTTATCGTTCAGAAGTTCGTTAAATGTTATGTTGTAATAACTTCAATCGGAATGGATCCATGGACCCTCTTCCACGAGTTGCTCGCCTTGTCGAACTTGTTTCGTGAGAAACTTAAGAATGTTTGATCGGGGCTTTGGTTCCCCTTGACAATGTCATCGTCCGGTGTGCCGGGCGGGAAGCCGTCTCTACCCCGAAACATGCTGACTGGGCCAACGCGGGCCTCTTCTGGGATCAACACTGACAATGGCATTCCAGATTTCACTTCTGTAAACGTAGGATGGTCGAGGTCGAATCCAGATACATTGCTAAGGATCCCCCGGCTGATGAATTCTTTTGCGGATTCGGGTATCATGAAATTGCTCCGCCCCTCCGCCGCGTGCATCGCCATCGCGTATCTCTCCTCAACCATCATGACCTTTTCCCCGAAGGCTGCCCCGGAAACACACCGGTAGAACCCCTGCACGTGGGGCGCTTGACGCAGCAGAGTGAGCGCCGCGCGTCGGATTCTCGGTTCTCGACATCTGAGGCTGGTGAACCACAATGGAAGGCCGACACTGATGTCAAACGTGAACGGTGGTTGTGAGCCATCCGACCGCGCGGACGCCTCAAGAGCGATGCGACACTGTTCGACGATTCTTTGGAAGTTCGGTAGGTATGAGTCCGTCAAGCTCTGCATTGTGGACAGGCAAATCCCGATTGTTACAAAAAGCGTGTCATAATGAGCGAAGAGAAGAGCGATCATACTCATCTCCTGCGGCGATATGATGTCTCTGTTGCGCAGGAGATTCACCAGATTACCAAAAGCAGTTTTCCAGCTGCTTAGCCGGACTGACAGGGCGGCTTGCTTATTGGTCAATTCCACGGGTAATTCAGATGTACCAGACTCCAGTTGATGGGCTTCAAAAGACCGCTCTAAGACCTGAGCTTCTGCTATAAGGAGCACGATGGCCTCCCGAGCCGACCTGAGGTTGATGAAACCTTGCGTCATTGCATTGCTAGTGCTTTCTGTCAAGAGATGCATTAGATCCGAAGAGAGTGCGATGGCAATTTCGCCCAGACGAACGAAGACAGGAACGATTACGTCCTCTAACAAGGAAGCCTTGGTTGCCGACAAGGCGCCGCAGGTGATCTGGGCGCGAAGAGCACGGATGAGATACACCCCTTGCCCATAGAGCCGGAAAGCCTCCTCGACGCCTCCTTGGAGGCCTTCGATACAGATAAACAAGACACAGCTAATCAGCCCAACAAACATGTCTACGTCGCCACGCTCAATTCGCCGAGAAACCGCGGACACAGACCGCGAATACCAGCCTAAGGCATCGCGGTGGTTTTGATTGAGAACGTGAAAGTCCTTCTGGCGTAAGAAGACCAGATCCGGGCACGGCTCAGGGCTCTCGAATAACGCACTGATGGAGATGATGGCATCCCAGACGGCTGGCTCAACCCGGCAAATCTGCGGCACGATGTTGCGCCAGAAATCGATATCGAGTTCACCCCCGACGAACGGAGCGGCGTGTTGAAAATAATAGGCAAACGCGCGACGCTCACGCCACACGGCATTGGGCAGAGATGATAAAATGGTGTCGAGAATAGATACCGTGGATGATGCGGAGGAAAAGGTGCCGGCTACTTGGCCTTGGTACTCACACTTGCGACCGGTGCTGGTGCATCGGATACAGTGTGGTTTTTCCTCCCCGCATTTCACCTTTCGAATTCTAACACAAGGTTAAATGGTATTTCTTGGGTCAGATGGAGCGATCACGTACTTGCAAGTCTTGCATCCCCGTCTTGATTTCAGCGGGCCGACGGTACTACCCCTGAGCGAGGCTGGCGGGCTGACGGTCATCACGGCGGCATCCCGGGACAACCCTGAACACCGTTGAGCATGGGACTATGAAAGCGAGGGCGCACTGCCGTGGATCGATGAGTCCAGATGGAGGATGGGGGAAGCCTATCAGTGAAGAGTTGTTGAAGATGACTATTCGGGATGTGTCAACGGTCTATCGTGGGCTAGACCGTATTGGGGCAGTCAGCCGCGGATCGACACTCTCCACGGCGAGACTCCGTAGACTATCCTCAACACTCTCCACGGCGAGACTCCGTAGACTATCCTCAACACTCTCCATGAGAAGGGTATTATTGCCCAGCCATTGTAACAGCCAATATCCTCCAAGACTGGGCTACTTTGTGGCGGTGTGCTGGTGATCTTCAGTCATTGTCTTGGCCAAATGCCGGAACACGCACTGTATCATCTATCTTGAGTACTCCGTAGACTATACTCCGTAAGTAGAGTGGATCGCTCTTGTCAGACCCTGCGGCTCCGACCGCCTTCCGTAATGGTGATACTTGCATTGTATACTCGTCCTCCACGGAGGAAACAGCATGGTCGGAATCAGGGGTAGTCTGGTAATAGATATCCTACCTATGTTTTAAAGGAAGAGTACATGGAACAGAACCATGGGATGAACGGGGAATGGGGACCTCCACGCTTTCGGAGGGCAGAGTGTCACGTGCCACGCTAGCCCGGTGCGTCCCGCTGATTACATCACCGGCCAGCGCTGAGTCACACCGCGACCGGGGAGCTCCCCCGAACATCGGCCGCTCTCCTGCATCACCCCGCCATCTTAAGAGTTTTCTCCCTTACACCCCTCCTCCAGACCCCTCCTCCCAGAAATCCATCAGATATACTCACAATGGCGTCCCACAGGTAAGACACCGCTTCTCCGGATCGACGGACGCTCCATCTGACCTGTTTCCCCTCCTAGCGTGTTGATGCTCGGTGCCGGGTTCGTCACCCGCCCGACCCTCGATATCCTCTCCGAGTCTGGCATCCCCGTCACCGTTGGTATGGTTGTCCCTCAGCTGTCACCGTGCTCTCGACCGGCCCATTGACTCCCATCCAGCCTGCAGGACCATTGAGTCCGCCAAGGCCCTCTCCGCCGGTGTCAAGCTCGCTACCCCCATCTCCCTCGATGTGACCAACGACCAGGCCCTCGACGCCGAGGTCGCCAAGCACAGCCTGGTCATCAGCTTGATCCCCTACACCTTCCACGCCACCGTCATCAAGTCCGCCATCCGCCAGAAGAAGCATGTCGTCACCACCAGCTACGTCTCCCCGGCCATGCTCGAGCTCGACCAGCAGTGCAAGGATGCTGGCATCACTGTCATGAACGAGATCGGTTTGGGTAGGTGGTCTGCACGCTTGTTTCTCTTCGATTGCTGATTGAATTGTGTCTAGATCCCGGCATTGACCACCTCTGTAAGAGTCCGACCGAGATATAACCATCGAGCACAGTACTGATCTGGCCAGACGCCGTCAAGACCATCGAGGAGGTCCACAAGGAGGGAGGAAAGATCACTTCCTTCCTGTCCTACTGCGGAGGTCTCCCCGCCCCCGAGAACTCCGGAAACCCTCTGGGATACAAGTTCTCCTGGTCAGTACCTACAATTCCTGCCCGCAGACTATGATCTTGAATGGACTCGCCCAATCAGGCGCGGAGGTACATGGGCAACCTTGAATATGATGTTGACAGCTTCCAAGGTCCCCCCGCGGTGTCCTGCTGGCCCTCAGAAACGCTGCCAGCTTCTACAAGGATGGAAAGGTCGTCAACGTGGCTGGTCCCGGTACGAAACGAATCCATACCGAACCCTGGTAGGAAAAAGGGCTTACAATCAGTTAGACTTGATGGCTACTGCTAAGCCCTACCACATCTACCCCGGTGAGTTATACGTCCACGAAATCGCGATCTTTATTGTGAGGCCAATTTTTGAAGACTGGTTCGAAAACTAACATTGCTTGCAGGATACGCTCTTGTTGCGTACCCGAACAGAGACTCCACTCCTTACAAGGAGCGCTACAACATCCCCGAGGCCCAGACCATCATCAGGTAACTTGCCCGACCGATGCGCGGCACCGCAGACCACTGACGTCAATGCAGAGGTACTCTGAGATACGGAGGCTTCCCCGAGTTCGTCAAGGTTCTCGTCGATATCGGCTTCCTTAAGGACGAGGAGCAGAGCTTCCTCAAGGAGCCCATCTCCTGGAAGGAGGCTACCCAGAAGGTTCTTGGCGCTACCTCCTCCGACGAGAAGGATCTCGTCGAGGCCATTGCCTACAAGACCACTTTCGCCGACAACGCGCAAAGAGACCACCTCCTGGCTGGCCTGAAGTGGGTTGGTCTCTTCTCTGACGAGAAGGTAAGCACGTGTCTTCCGCATGCTTTAGGTGCTGGATGTAGCATACTAACCTACCTTGAAGATCCTCCCCAGAGGAAACCCCCTTGACACCATCTGTGCCACTCTCGAGAAGAAGATGCAGTTCGCCGAGGGCGAGCGCGATCTTGTTATGTAAGTCGATATCTAAATCGTTATTACGGCAGCGCCTGTCACTGCCAGTGCGAGCTTTAGCAATCTAATACTAACGCCCAACAGCCTGCAACACAAGTTCGAGGTTGAGCTCAAGGATGGCACCAAGCAGACCAGAACCTCGACTCTTGTCGAGTACGGTAGCACCGAGCCCTCTGGTTACTCCGCCATGGCCAAGCTTGGTAAGTCTTCCCGCTACACTGCATGTTCCAAATCTAACCGATCGTCAGTTGGTGTCCCCTGCGCTGTTGCCGTCAAGCAGGTCCTGAACGGAACCATCGCCGAAAAGGGTGTCCTTGCTCCCATGAACAGCAAGCTCAACGACCCCCTGATCAAGGAGCTCAAAGAGGTAAGTCATCCATTCTTACTAACGACGTAACATGCTAATTCCATCCCAGAAGTACGGCATTGCCTGCAAGGAGGAGATCGTTGCTTAAATAAAAGGTGTAGATGTAGAAATGGGTACACCCTAACTTTAAAATAGCCGACTGGGATAAAACTCTTGAATACAAAATCATGATTAGATGACACTATTTATTGTTTGCTAAGCACCATCTGGGATAACTAGTTAGTCCTGAAAAGAAACCAAATCAGCTACAAGGTAAGACTCCGCCGTGACAGTCAGCGCGGCGGTTCGTCCGCCGAGCTCGGGCCGAGCCGTGTCCAGCACCAGCTCACCTCCCCATCTCACTATCTCACCATCACCTCCTGACTTCGACCGAAAGTGAACGTGTTGCACAACTCTCCTATTACTAAACAAAGTTTCATATTATTCTCTCAGTCCACTTGTGTCAATATTGGCAGGACAACTGGCCGAAAAGTGCATTGCCCGCGAGCTATGACCGAGCCAGCAGACGGACCCGGATCGAAGCGGAGAAAGGTCCGCAAAGGTACGCAAAGTTGCTGGGAATGCAAGCGACGAAAGGTCCGATGTATCTTCGCCTCGGCTGCGGAAACCATCTGCAATAACTGTCGACGCCGCGGGACAGTATGCATCAGCCAGGAGCATGCAGACTGCCCCGTGCCTTCCGCCAGTAGTGAAGTTGAAGCTCGGCTCGGCCGGGTAGAGGAGCTTCTCGAGCAGTTGGTTAACCACTCAGACCGGCGCCTACCCTCTGACATTGAAGACTTGGAGGATCACCTCACCCCAGTGATACTAGCAGACAAGGTCGGGCCCTCGCCTAAAGTAGCGTCACCGATCAGCAAGCCAGCTACGTTTCTTTCTCAGCGTCGTACCATCACCCCAAACAAGCATGAAGTGCTAGCGAATGATCTGATCGCAACATGGCCCAGTCAGGCGGAGCTCGACATCATATACACTCTTCCTGTTGGACTATCCATGTATCTCCACTGCGTGATATGCTCCTCGTTTTCTCGCACCATGGGCCACAACCCGCTGTCGCCCCGTGAGATGCTGCAATTGCCGCCTCCCGGGTCCCATCCAGTACTGATCGCGCGGAAGCTTCTAGTACTCGGCACGTTCCTTCAAAGCGCTCCTCCCTCGTCGATCGAGGCCCTGGGCGGCTTCAGCACCTGTTACCACGATATCATGTCTCGCGTCGTGGATCGCGCCACTCGACTTGTAAATACCAACGAAGACCTAAACGGCTCAGTCGAGGGCATCGAGTGCATCATGCTCGAAGCCATGTATCATAACTACGCCGGGAACCTCCACCGGGCATGGATGGCGGTTCACCGAGCGGCTGCCATCGTGCAGATAATGGGATTACACCGCGGACTCATCTCCCCGTGTCTGAAGATTCTGGAGCCCGAAACCCGAGCAGCCTTCAACCCGGACACCATCTGCCTTCATCTGGTCGTAATGGACCGCTATCTTTCCCTCATGCTTGGTCTCCCTCCGACATCTCTAGAAGCCCGCTTCGCCACCCCCACAGCCTTAGAAAAATGCGACCCAATAGACCGCATGCAACGCATTCACTGCGTCATTTCCGGTCGGATTCTACAGCGCAGCAACGCGGACGTAAACAATCTCGCCATCACTCAGGACATCGACCGGCTACTCCAGAAAGCTGCCGCTGAGATGCCGCCTAAGTGGTGGCTAGTTCCGACCTTTGATTCCGACAAAGGCGATGGAGAGATACTCTTCCATGACACCGTTCGCCTAATGGAACAATTCTGGCATTACCATCTAGTCATCCGTCTGCACCTACCCTACATGCTATGCTCCTCGTCCGACCGCCGCTACGACGCCAGCAAATCCACAGTAGTCACCTCTAGTCGCGAAATTCTCTCCCGCTATGTGGCGTTCCGCACCTACAACCCAGCGCACTTCTACTGCCGCGGGTGTGATTTCCTTGCATTCGTAGCCACCACGGTGCTGTGTCTCGTTCATATAGACTCTCACAGCGAAGACCAGAAAGAATATGACACGAGCCCCTTCAACGCTCTCGCCCACAGCCGCCTGAGCGACTGCGGGATGATGGAACGCACCCTCGACATTATGCAATCGATGGCCCGCACAGGGACGGATGAGATCTCGTCCCGACTTTCCCCTCTCATCCAGCAGCTTCTCACCATTGAAGCCAATTCTGCAAATGGCACTATCTACAGCACACAATCGTCGAGCAGCGACGACGACGATATCGGTTGTGGCGGGAAGCTGACCAACGGCGGGAAGGGCCTCAACGTTCACATTCCCTACTTTGGTACAATCAAATTCGAACACGGCTCCATCTCAAGGTCAATACAACCCGAGCCGAACACTACGATATTCTCTTCTGATGAAGTGAGCGCACAACCACCGAATGGGTCGGATGGTCAATCAATGTGTCAGATCGGAACACAACTGGGAAATTCAAGTATGCAGGCCACGAAATTACAGTTTAGTCAACAGCAACTGCTATCAAATGAAAGCGCATATTTTGGGAGCAACCAGCCGAGCCAGCCACCCGGGCTGATGGATATTCCAGCCGCAGGTGACTGGGAACTTCAGGGTGTGGACGTGGCGCTTTTCGATAGCCTTTTCCGTGGAACTTCGATTCCCGATGTAGACGAAGAGGCGACGTGGGCGCAGTGGGTGGATATGTCTGATAGGAATAGACTCTAGATGTCCGACAGGGCGAATCCATCAACCTTCCTACAATCAATCTGGCAAGTTTTACCATATCCATGACGAGCAAAGCTATGCAAAAAAAAAAGCTCTATAGTTCATTCCAACCCGAACATAAAATGCAAGCCTGAGGATGAATCACGACGGCGGCGGGCCCGAAGAAAGACAAATAAGGAAGCAAAGCATCATTACATCAGTCATCTCTGGCTGCGGCGAGTTCGCGCTGGCCGTCGCACGCTCATAAAAAGTCTGCCGCTTCAACACACCCGGCAAGTCATCACCACCAAAGAGCAAAAGCGCCGGGCGAGTAGCCGCGATATCCAAGTTCTGAGTGCCGAAGACATACTTCTCCGAGCTCTTCTGAGCCAGGTTAATCTCAATAGGGAGCTGAGGGACAGCTTCCTTTCCTTGCTTCTGCTTGACAGCAGCAGCGAGTTCTTCCTGAGTAGGGTCGAAAACCAGAACCACGGCCTTGGATTCTTCGATGACGGCAATCGCTTGGTCTGGTTCAGGGGCATGGCCTATTCATAATTAGCATTACACAAAAAACCCAAGATCTGAGGGGAACATACCCATAGGCACAATCACACCTCCCAAAGCCAGAACCGCCAAACTGGCCACGAAAAACGGGTACTGGATTTCAGCAAGCACGCCGATGAAGCCGGCACCCTCCTTGAACGTGCCATTCGCGTTCAGCGAATCCGCAGGAACCGAGCGCTGGATGTTGACTCGGAGGGCCTGCACATCATGCAGGAACTGGGCGTAGGTGAGCTGCAGCCCGTATGTGGCATCGTTGATGATGACGTCGTGTTTGTACAAGTCGGTGGCGTCGATCAAGCGGTTGAAGAAGGGATCCGACGGGAAAGTGACTTTCTGGGCGTTGGGATCATCCTCTTCATCATTTACTTCTTTCTGAACATCTTGGTGGCTGTGTCCATGTTCATGCTTGTGCTCATACTCATGCTCATGCTCGTGGCTATGGCCCTGGCCCTCGGCCTTATGGTCATGCGGACAAGCACACTCGTTATCGGAGTACTCTAGGTCCGAGTCGCAGTCGTAGTTGTCTGCGGGGATACACGCTTGGCACATTTTCCGGGTTTGTTTCCTGCTACTCCGGAGAAAGCTTTATGTATGGATTGGGGCGTACTTGGGAGGTGGAGTGGCTCGGCCGAACGCAAGTTCTGACTGCCTTTTCTTGGCGGTGGATCCGGGTCTCGGGCTGCTGATTGGGCTGGGGAGAGCTGAGCGCATTCTTCCGGTGATGGATGTCACGTGATTGGCTGTGTAAGGGGTGGGATTTATGGTGTCATTATTTTCTTTGGATGTTTCATCGCCGGATGGTTTTCTGGTCACAGGTGGTTTTTCCTGTCAGGAATAGGATAGTGGTTGTGTATAAGGTTTGTCTTGCATCATGGAGCTACATGATTACCTCTTTCGGCAGTCCATTGCCTGCTAAGCGCCACTGATAACGTTGTTGTTCAACATGACAATATCCATAGATCACGATCTCCATGATCATCCTCAAGAAACAACCGAATCATGAATCCTACATTTCTACCAAGCCAAAAGACTAACCCTACAACAACACATCCGGCGACATCAAATCCACCCACCCCAAATTCGGCTCGGACTGCACCCACCCCAGCCGCTGCTGCACCAGCTTCGAATACGTCTTGACATCCTCAATGGGATACGAGAGATACGAAATTTCCTATTTCAACCAGTCAGCCCTCAGCCCCCTCAGCCCCACCCCCAATCCCCAAATGAAAAGAGAGAAAAAAAAAAACTAGCCAAACCTCCTGCCGATAAACCCCCCCACACATAAACATAATATGCATCATCCTGCCCCCCTCACTCTCCCCAAACTCCCCACCACCATGATACAAGCTCCCCAGCATAACAAACGCCTCCCCCGCACTCAACTCCGCATCCACAACCCCATCAGGTCCAAAATCCGGCCTCTCATCGCCCCACAAATGGCTGCCGGGGACTACTCGCGTCGCGCCGTTCGAGCGCCTCGTGTCGCAGCCCGGGACAAATAGGCCGAGAAGCATGTCGCGGTTGGCGTGGTAGACGGAGGCGGGAACGTGCCTGGCGTGATGGTTTTTGTCGTCGCGGTGGAGGAGTTGCGCTTTGGCGCCGGGGCGGATGTCCATTGTTATGGAGATGGAGAGGAGGGGGTGGGTGGTGTGGGTTGAGGGGGTCGTGGTGTAGTAGTTTGTTGTTGTTAGGGAGAGGAAGTGTTCGGCTAGGTCCTGCGGAGATTGAGGATGGATGTGAGATTTGGGGGAGGGGGAGATGGAAGATGGGGGTAGGGTACCTGGTATAAAGGATCGGAGAAGAATTTCTCGCGCACGGTTTTGCTGCGGCCGATCAGGCGCGTGCAGGTTCGGGTGCCGCCGTTGAGGGCTGTAGGGTTAGGGTCTGGGAGGTGGTGGTGGTGGTGGATGGGGGATGGAGGATGGTATTGGGGCTGGGACTAACCGCCAACTTTACTCTGTGTTGTTTCTTTCTCCAGCCAGGGCGTAACTTCTTCTTTTGCTTGCGCGAGGGCTTCGAGGGTAGTGAAGTCCTGGATGATTACGCAGCCGTCTTTTTTGAGGGCGTTGATGAAGTCTTCGCGGGGTGACGAGTAGGGGAGGCGTTGGATTGTGGGCTTGATCATTTTGGTGGTCGTCGGTTGTTTATGTTGTCGAATTGTAGAACTAGGGTCTGTTGAAGACTTTTAATTTTCAATCTGTTTTGAGGTAGGTTTGTGGTATTGTGACTGGGATATAGCGAAAGAGTATACCAATTGAGTGATTCGAGACTATGTTTATCAACGGTGCAGGCTTATCTACTACGGATGTGAGATATCGGATGGCGTGGTGATGGCAGATGGCGGAGTATCTGTCGGGTCGGGTCGGCCGAAGCTCTTATCATGCTCGTGGGAGAGAGGGTTTCCCCGCATCTCAATTCTGTAATCGCATTCATCATCAAGAGGGCAGGGTTTTGTGGTTAACATGTGATGGAAACACAATGAAACAAAAGTGAAACTACTGCCATTGATGTTGCCAGATTTTTCTGAAAGCATGGCTAGGTAGACTGTACGGAGGAAACACCTTATCCGTATCAGCTTCTGAGCTCTCAAATATATTGCGGCACTCATCGATATTGATTCATCTACCTACGGGATTCATGATTGTAGATATCATTCGTTAACCGAGCTAATGAATTGATTGGCTGAATACATTAACTATTCTTGACTGTGTTGTAGAACAACTTCGTCTACACAATCACCGAACTCCAATAGGGTGCCCTAATGCTCCACATTTCCTGACGCTGCAGCAAAGAATGCGAAATCAACTGATAGAGGGAATGCCAGATTGTCTTAACCCACTACTTACCATGCTGATCAACAAGTCATTTCCCATTCAAATAAACCCATGCCCTAGATGAACCCCAAGATAATCAAGCACCACCTGCCCTACCTAACGTAACCTTAAACCCCGTCCCTAGATAACCTCCCCCTCGATCAAACCCCGATCCAGATCCCCAAACCTTCTAGAACTCATAAACCAAACCTTCAGCTCAAACCTACCCAATTAAATCTCATCAAGTATCAGCGTCCCAAAGACTGAAAAAAAATCTCACCGCAAGGCCGCGGACCCGCCACCCAGCGTTGTAACACAATTACGTCTACCCTTTCTCGGGCCGACGTCACTCTGAACCCAAAAGCCCGTGTTCGGTAACCCTCAATAAACACTAATCCAAGCCGCTGATATGACTGGCGGGGGGGATTTCCGATCGATATGGCCAGGCCTGTGTAATTGTCTCCGTGATAAGGACGTAATAAGCGGGCTTTGGGGGGATTTAAGACCAGGAGTTTCCCACAATTGGAAACTGTGGATTGTGTAGTCAGTTAGTAACGTAGTTAGAAAGAAACTAAAACAGGCCAAAATGAACGAGGCACAGGATGTACAGAGTGTGGGCATCCACTTTCCACCGGGTACGGGTTTATCATGTGTTGAGTGAAGCCCTTACTGATGCTATGAGGTTAGGTATACCGGACAAGGTCACCGCGGAGGTGTCGCGCATCGCGCAAATGTTTATGGTTGATGGCGAGAGTCTGAGGAAGATAACGGATCATTTTGTGAAGGAGCTTGAGAGAGGTTCGCTTACTATCTGGGTGTTGTAGGGTTTGAGCTAACTGAGCGGAACGCAGGGCTCAGCGATCAAGACAGCGATATTGTAAGTCGCCCAGAATTCATTGCCGGATATGTGATTGATGAAACAAGTCGATGAACGTCACCTGGGCAACGAAATACCCGACCGGGTACGAAACAGGGCAATACCTAACCGTCGATATGGGGGGCACGAACCTGCGAGTGTGCAATGTAGTCCTAACAGACGAAAAGGGGGGATACGAGATAACTCAAAGCAAATTCAAACTACCCAAGGGATTGAAGACAGGAACTGCAGATGAATTGTGGGCATATATCGCAGATCGTGTGGCAGACTTTCTTCGGGATCACAATCTAGATCAAGGGGATGAGAAGCTCCCGCTAGCGTTCACATTCTCCTACCCCATCACACAGGATAAGATCCGCCATGGGGTACTACAGCGGTGGACAAAGGGGTTCGATATTGAGGGTGTGGAAGGACATGATGTTGTCGCGCAGCTGGAAGCAGCATTCGAGGAAAGAGTAAGTCCCGCACCGCACAAGGGAGGGTTGGAAGGCAGCTTCTGAGCGAATAGGATGTGGGAGTTCGGATTGTCGCGCTGGTCAACGATACTACGGGGACGTTGATTGCGTCCGCGTACAAAGACCCGGAGATCAAGATCGGGAGTATCTTCGGCACGGGGTGCAACTCGGCATACATGGAGAAGTGTGGCCGGGTGCCGAAGATAGCCGATTACAAGCTCCCGGGTGATCAAAACGTGGCGATTAATACGGAGTACGGCGCGTTTGATAACAGCCACAAGGCTCTTCCTCGATGCCAGTTTGACTTGGAGGTTGATCGCACGTCTCCGCGACCGGGACAACAGACGTATGAGAAGATGGTGGCGGGGTTGTATGTTGGGGAGATCGCGAGACTGGTTCTAATTCATTTGCATGATACGGTTGGGTTCTTGGAGGGGGCGGATCTGACTCGTCTTCGGCGGCTGAATTCGATGGAGTCGTCGTGTGTGTCGAAGATGGAGGAGGATGGGGCGGACACGGGGAGTGTTATGTCGGAGACGAAGGCGATTTTGAGCGAACAGTTTGGAATCGAGCCTACGTTGCAGGAGTTGAGGGTATGTTGTCTTCTCGGAGAGATTGTGTGCACGCGGGCTGCTAGGCTGTATGCGTGTGGCATTGCGGCGATTTGCAAGAAGGAGGGGCTGAAGAAGGGCCGAGTAGGGGTCGATGGGTCGACGTTTGAAAAGCTGTTCCGGTTCAAGTCTCGTGCTGCTGCGGCTTTACGGGAGATCCTGGAGTGGCCGGATGATGAAGAGGATCTGGTTACTTTTGTTCAGGCTGAAGATGGATCAGGCATTGGAGCGGCATTGATTGCAGCGCTGTCCAGTGAGGGCTAGGGTTGTTTCAGACTTGGGTAATGGGCTGTCATGAAGATATACTTTAATCTAAACTTTTCGTCGTCTATCTCAACTTATCGTCCAATGATCTGAGTTTTCGATTCGTTTTCGGTAGATATGGCAAACTTTATCGAGGAGGTTGCATCTCCACCTTGCATCCGAAACCCCTTCACTAATGATTCGAATTTCTGAAAACCTTATTTCGTGATGGAAAGTTGAGATCAGATCCCTATATGTATGAGTCACCCTGAGCTTGATGTGGCTACATCAAACCTTTGCATAACATGGCTCCATGCGCTTCGATTTACGGTCCCCGTCACCAAAGAAAATATGGATCATTCGTAGCCGTCATGGCTTTTTGACCTCTTCCCTTATGAGAATGGGTGAGTGATGACGGTGTCTTGTAGCGACTTGTGGGGTCTTAGGGCTCGTCTTCTAGGATTGTTTGGAAGGGTGAAAATATATACCCGCATTTCCATTCCAAACAAACATTCTCACACAGCCATGATGTAAATATCAAAGTCGAAGCCAATACTCATAGTAAGCAAAATCATGATAAAAGGAGGGTCAATTTACCAAGATAATGCATGCATCTTAGCATGATGGACAGGTCTGTGTGAGGGGTATCGGCTATATACTGATTTTATGAATGATGGGTGCCTGCTTTTCTACATTCAACCTAGTAATGAAATAGACTAAATTCCCGGCAGTTTATAAATATGGATAAACACCAATCATATAGCTATCTTCAACAAATGCGCTTTTTTCGCACTAAATCAAACGTAGATTGCCATCACCCCAACGTCAAAACCCAAACGTCACCCAACCGTTCATTCGACTCCCCCAACCCCCCATGAACAACGACTCTACCCGCCTCAACAACATCAGCATCAAACCACCCTCTCGGATCCGGACCCTCTCCCCCAACCTCCACCTCCCTCCACACCCTCCCCTCGATCTCAAACACCCAAACATCTCCCAACATCTTCCCCGCCCCTTGATGCCCCAACGAACTAGGATCCCTCTCCCCAAACAACGTAACCAAATATCCCCCCCCCCCGTGAGTCACAGGAACCAACGCCCCCACACTCCTCGACACCGGCCCTTGCACTCCATCCGGGGTATACGAGACCAGAACCCACTCATTCGTCTCTGGCGTATACACATCCACACTCCCACCCTGCTCACTCGTTCCATCGAACCCGTTCATCCGATATAAAAGTCCCGCAGCAAACGCGATCGAGGTGCCTCCGCGAGGCGGATCCGGGGCGGGGGCGAGTTCCGTCCAGGTTCTGGTGGACAGGCTGAAGGACCACAAGTCCGAGAGACGGCCTTTCTCGGGACATCCAGCGTGGATGTATAGCTTATCAGTGCCGTCGCTGGTCATGGCGTGGTAGCTGCGGGCGGCGGGGTAGGGGTCGGTGCTTTGCGATGGGGTGATGTGTGTCCAGGTTGAGGTGCTGGGGTTGAATTCCCAGAGGGAGCCCGCTTCGTCGATTGGGGCCATGGCGACGCCGCCACGGCCAGAGAAGATGTAGAGTTTGTTGTGGAGGGTGGTGGATGCGGTGCCGACGCGGGGGGAGGGGGAGTGCGGGGTGGCGGTTGTGGTGGTGAGGGTTGGGGCTGTGAGGGTAGAAGGTTAGATTTGTTGTGACCATGTTGGGAATATGCACTGGAAGAGACATGTATGGATTTTGGATTGAGGCGATAGGATAGGGACTGACCACCAGTTAGAGTGATGGCGTGGACATCGTTATCGCGGGGCTCGCGGGGTCGAAGTTCCCCTCCGAAGACATAGGCTGTGCCGTCAATGAGGGACAGGACTTGCGAGGAGCGCTGGAGGAGACCAGCCTCGAGGACCTTCTGCCATTGGCCTGGGATCTTGGTCGCCATGGTTGGTTGTTGTGGTTGGGGATAGGTGAAAAAGGTCCGGGCTGGGGATTTGGGATGTTGTGGTGGGGACCTTGAGAGTGGTGGTGGGGATGCGGGATGGAACGTGACGCGTGGAAAGGATGAGCCGGATGGCCAAATTGCCGAGTGGCTGATTTGGTTTTAACTCTAAACAGTAAATTCTTTTATGGGTTCCATGGATGTCGTGGAAACTGGACGTGGATGGTCATACTGTAGCCTTGGTGCCAATCACATGTTAAAGGCCTTTGGGCATATTTACTAGCACATTGCATATCATATAATGAACTCAAAGAATTGTAATTGATAATGGACTGTTTCGCAGAATAGAACGATCCACCCAGTTGTCAGACCCACTGTTCAAACACTGGTTAACGGAACTGTCAAAGTAGACAAGAACTCCCCTCCAGTATGCACCACATGCTTCCCCTTGTTCAAATTCTTAGGCCCCTTTCTCAAAGCAGGATATTCGGGTAGAATGGGATCATGACCCTTAATCTCCAATCTGAGCGACTCCCCTTCATCGAAAGCAATTCCTCCAGCCCAGATCGGAATCCTGAGCTCCACAACCTGACCAGGAGGAATTTTCTCTGGCTTATCATGCGGGAAGAAAAGCTCTGTGGACTCTTGATTTTTCCTCCTGCTTTGAAGCATGTCGGGTTCTTCCGTTGTGGCGGCTCGCTTAGAGGCGCGGAGTCGTCCACTCGGTCCGACATACTTGTAGATGTTTTCATCGGGAATCATATCGGGCGTAGTACCGGGTTTTTGGTGTTCCCAGGGGATGTTATAATTGAGTAGTGCCTTACCGAAGCGGTCCAGTTTGCGGAGGATGACGTATACGTCCATATCGTCTAATTCTGCGCAGGACATGTAGAGCTTGACCTATGCAATATGACATGCTAGTCGTCCTAGACTTGGCTGATTTGCAAAAACGGGGTCTCTGACCTGCGAACTCCCAATCAATTCAGTAGGTTCCGTAAATGTGAGCGTGAAATGAACTCCATCATCTTCCCACACATCCGACTGATAGGAAGTGGTGACAGCTTCGGTGGGCGCTCCTGTCTGTAGCGATCCCGCGACACTTCCATGCTCCTTGGCGGCGTTGAGATAAAAGGTCTTGTAGTCCATTCGAGAAGGAGGATATCTGTCTTCCGCACGAAAGCTAATCGGAGCTTTGTTGTATCTGAGTAGTGAAAGACGGACCTTGGGTGTGACCTCCCAGCCATTGTTCTTCCCCAGGAGAAAGTGATCCAAAAAGCGCTGGAGATAGTCATTTGCAAATGGCTGATAAATGTCAAACCATTCCTGCGTGGGGTGAATTCGTAGCCTACCAGTTATCAACATTTGTCGAATGTTATAAAACAGATAGCATATAGAGAAGAGAGTGTGTTACCATTTTTCATCCGAATCAGCATACTTCCACGCGCGCAGCGATCCCTCGGTGTGTAATCCTGTCGAATAACTGGCCAGAATATACATCGGGATCTTGATATCCTGTAGCCGCGGCCTCTTATCTTCCCAATATGCGTTCATCAAGGGGTATTTCTTAATCATAGCCGCCACATCCTCGCGTTGGGCCTTTCCATTAAATTCCTTCATCAGGAGGTCCCAGAACATGGAGTTGGGGGTATCGCCACGGCATATACTTTCCCTGTAGAAATCACCTAGCCCTTCCCATGGGGCGATTGCTTTCAGATGCGGGGGCTTTTCAGCTGCTATCAACCTATGCTTTTGTTAATGCTGTCCTTTGGACTGACTGTCGCGACCACCATTGGGTAATAGCCAACCACGAATTCCCAACAAGTGCCACATTCCCATCGCACCAGGGCTGTTCCGCGATCCACTCAATGGTATCATGGCCATCTCTACCTTCCTGGGTACCGAAGATGAAAGTGTCGCCTTCAGAATCAAAGCATCCTCGTGCATCCACATTAACAACAATATACCCCCGTGGACACCATTCAGCCGGATCAGGCGCCTCGAACTTCTCAAGCCCACTCAACGAGGCTTTCGGTACCCCGAGCCAAGTAAAGCTGGTTGTTTGATGGTGGCCTTTATAAACAGATGTCAACATCTTTTTCAAAACATAATATGATGTACTAGCCACTTCCAGTCTTCCCATACGGACTCCAAGGAAGAAGAGCCGGCAACGGGACACCCTCTTTAGAGAACGGGCGGAAAATGTCTCCACGAAGAATCGTCCCATCTCGCATGGCGATAGGAATATCTTTTTCCCAGATGATCGGCTTGCTCAACGCACGAAACCCTGGCTCGCGTTGCCATCCTTCTTGGAGAATGATCTTGGTTGAGGGCCGGAAGGAGGTCCAGTAGTTGTGGAAGCCGCGGTTGGAGGGGGTGAAAGTCACGCCGATGCCGCCGATTCGGTGAAACATCTTAAATTCTGGGTAAATGAATATTTCTATATACCAGTCAGAATATAAAAGGTATCCAAGTTCATCATTTTATAATTTACTGAATGGATTCATCCGAAAGCTGGCGGAACTGAGTGTTCCCCGTCCGTAAACTCCACCCGCTTCTCCACTGTTTCCCCGCGTTGCTTCCGGTGGGGGTTCCTGATGAAGGCGAGGAGAAGCACGGAGATATCCGGTCGATTGCAGATCATTATTGTATTTCTACTTCGGATGATGGAATGACAGAATTAGGTAGTACCATACTGCCTCGTTCAAATTGGATGATTGATCGATTCGGAAAATTTCTAGGGAAACCTAGAGTTCAATAACCATCAAATGTAGAGTTGCTCAAACAATATTAGGACTCAATGAGCTAGGTCTCTAGAATTCTAACGAGCCAATCTGTACACAAACAGTAGTCACTTAAATGACCATAAGAGGGCTATCTATGCGCTAAAAAAGCTATTAGGATGGGAATAGTAATTCATCTCATCAACAATCACCACATAGAGCTTTAATGTATCTCGAGCGAACAAAGACCCCCGTCCCAAGTCCAATCAATCCAACCATCCTATAACCACACCCCCATCTCAAACTATACCTACTTTAAATTCTAGATCTGAAACGGAACCTCCGCCCCCAACTCCCTCCCCCCTACAACCGGCGGCCTCGCCGCAATCAACACACACAACAACCTCGCCCAATTCCCCGTCTCATTATCCCACCCATGCATCGTCCCCTGCTGCACCACAACATCCCCCTTCCTCACCCTAGTCTTGGACTCATCATCAAGCGTCAAAGTAACCTCCCCCTCCAACACATAGATATAATCCAGCGTAATTGATCGATGAACCATGCCCACCGAGTTTGGTGGGAAGTCCCCAATGCGACATATGGTGCCCGTGTTTGCGAGTCCGGTCTCGACTAGACCGAGGTCGTCGTCGGAGTTGACGTCCGGTGGGAGGTCAGGGGACTACCAGATTCGAGTGAGAAAGGGGCCGTCGTCGGCTTGGGAGGCGGGGATTGTGTCGTCTCGCTGGACTGTGGCGTTGCCTTGGGTGTTGTGGCCGGTGACGAGGCGCCGGATTGGGGGGAGGGGTTGGGTCATTGTTGGTGGGTGGGTTTGATAATAGAGGGAATGAAGATGTGGCAGTGTGGTTATTGGAAACTATGATGCAAGTATAGATAGATAGACAGAGGAGGTAGGCGACTTCTTACTTGTATTGAAGCCCTTGTGCAGAATATCCGGTGGGGGGCGGATTGATCGACTCCTATAAGATCGGAAAGCATGTCATGCCACCGGAAGCCCTAAGTATTGAGCCACTAGCTCCGTCAATATTTTCGGAACGATTCACAATTATGTTACCGTTGCAACTGTTAGATGGAATTCGTGTCCGTGGGGAGAGTGTTTCCGAGACAAAGGACATATGGTATATCGTCGTGGTAAGTGAAGACAACGATCCATCCGCAATCATCGTAACTGACAAAGGGAAATGGTAACTTAGGCAACTGCAATGGCAGCCGCAGGCGCAGGTCCCGACGTGGTCGATATTTACCAGATGGCGACAAAAGGCCTGAGTCTCGATGAGGAGAAACATATTCAACGGAGACTGAAAGAAGCCATCCTCAAAACGAGCATTCTGTACGGAGTGCCTAAGTCATTGCAAGCTCTCTTGTCCCTTTTTGGTACCTTAAAAGAGGAACAGATTGATCATTACGGTCCTCGGTGCGTATTCATTCATTGAATGCCAATAAATGCATAGGATGGCATTGACATGGACCCAGAACCGAGGCGTTACAAAACGGGGAAACTCACTCAGAAAGACGTGAGCGCGGTCGCCGACATTTCGACATTCTGTGGACACCGGCTGCTGCGCAAGCAAACAGGGAGAAGAATTTCAAGTATCAACCGGATTTATGTATGAGTATCAGAGTCGCCCCGCGGAAGCCTGGGGAAAAGAGGGGAACCTAGAAGGACTGATTATCCCCCACATTTCCCGTCAGCCGAGGGTGATCCTGCCGAAGCAGAATTCCGAGTGGTTGCCTAGCTTTTCACCTCGCACCTCGTATTCGCGGGCGAGTATATCTGTCCTCAGGCTGCCACCAGGGTAGTGAATGATATCCCAAGGAGACACCCGTGTGTCTTTCACCTGAGCGCATTCTTATCATCAGTCTACTCTGAAAATGGCCAATGACAAAGCACAAGACGGTTTCATCGAGTGCGTTGATCCGAGGACCAATCTTAAGCCAGAGCCTCGCATTACGGGGACCGTGAACTTGATTGAGGATGGGGAGATAATTCTCATTCCCCGACCGACTACAGATCCTCAGGGTAAGTGTGCTACTTCTCAATGATCAGATGGGAGGGATATTTTTCTAACAGAATTGATAGATCCTCTGAACCTGCCAGAATGGCACAAATGGCTCATTCTGATTATCGTTGCTCTCTGTGAGTGATAGCCTCCTGCATCTGCGATGTTCAACCGGTCAATCCCGTTGACCAACAATCCATGGTTTTCAGATGCGATGACGGGCAATTTGCTCGCTAGTGGAATTGGCGTTTTAGTTCCTCAACTGAACGAGTTCTATCACAATGATCCACGGGTCGATGATCTGGTCACTTGGCCATCTTTCTACATGGGACTAGGCAATCTCATTGCCATGCCGATTGCAGACGCGATCGGTCGTCGTCCGGTCTACCTCGCTTCAAATCTGATCATGATCGGGGGCGGCATTTGGCAGTTTGGGGTCGCATATTGGAGGCCGCGACTTCATGGCGCTGGCGGCTGGTCAAAGCGAGGCACTCTGTGTCCTGATTGCAGAAGTATGCAAATTTCAACCCGCCTCTTCGTAACATGATAATGACCAGTGAGATAGGAAACATTCTTCCTGCACCAACGTGGCAATCGCATCGCCTGGTTCTGTTCCCTCCAGACGCTTGGGACGGCTCTATTCATCATTGCTAGCTCGCATATCAGTACCGGGCTTGGATGGCGCTGGCGGTATGGAATCTTCGCTATCGTCACCGGGTTCACGTTCCTACTTTCAATCTTGTTCGTGGTCGAACCTAAGTACGATCGACCTCTGGAAAGCTTCTGTAAGGTCTCCAAGAGCCCTCAACAATGGATTCGCGCTGATGTTTTTATTTCCCTCTCTTAACAGTCGGCGGAAGCGAGGATTCAGCAGATGGCAAAGTGACCGCCTCTCAGAGACGCAACCTCGACTTTGTGAACTTCAAAGCTCGATCATTTTGGAAAGACCTCAGGCCATGGGGAGCCGTCACTCCCCACTGGAAAGAAATCTTAAAGTTTTGGTTTCATCTGGGACAACTAATCCTATTCCCTGGGGTTTTCTGGCTGGTCTTGTGCAGCGGTGCCCTCCTGGGGACCTATATCCTTATGTCTGCAGTTTTCGCCCAGGTTTTGATTGCGCCTCCTTACAACTTCAACTCAAATTAACTTGGATTCGTCATGGGCGGCCAGGCGGTTGTAGCATTCGTCGTCCAGCCTATTGCGGGGCATGGCAGTGATGTCGTGCTGAAGTGGCTCACGAAACGCAATAATGGCGTAAGCGAGGTATGCCTTCTCTTCTCAACTCATGACTTCTATATAGAAAAGCTCACAACCAGAAATATAGCCGGAGTACAGACTCATCCCCGCCATCCTTCCTGCTGCAGTTGCAGTTATTTCATGTGTGATCTACGGTCGCGCATGCCAGTACCCCGAGGAGTGGGCGTGGACAGGGGTTGTCATTCCGATGAACGCCCTATTTTACAGTTTTGTCCGTGTGGTTGTGCTTGGATTCGTCTACACGATGGACTGTTATCCCCAGCGTGGTCACGTTGCCATGGTCGCGCTGTGTGCTGGCAGAGGTTTCATCAGTTTCGGTATATCCTTTGGAACCACGGCATTTGTGCGCAAGTCTGGCTATGACGGGGCTTTGAACATTTGCGCCATTGTTGTTGGAATACTGGCATCCTTTGGCTTCGTGACTTACTTTTTTGGGAAGAGCTTCCGTAAGTTTACTCAGCGGTGGGCTATGGATGGGTAGGTCTGGTTGGGACGGGAGTTAAGCGCATGTCTCTTGGGCAGATCTAGCGGATCAGATTTGCATGGATGTGGTAACGTTTGTGGACTATATAGCGAAATGGGAAGCAGTATTAAAAACGGGATCGTATAGATTACTGTTGCTTCATTGACGCTTGATTGAAACCCCATCTTTATATGGCTCCAGTGGACATCGCAGATGTTATTCTGTCCTGATATATGGTTTGGGGAATTAATTGATTGTCTGTTTCATGAATACCGCACAGTACAAAACGTGAACCAGCTGCTCTGTAAGGTGTCGAGCATCAAATCATCCAGGATTAAGTTAATAATCCTGAGGTATCTCAATACCCACCGCATTAAATAAATTAAATATTTTTTTAAATTGGTGTTTTGGGATACTTTAACGAGTACAACATCACTGGATATCTTGCATCTTGGAGAAATCACTACACATATAAAAAATAGCACAGCAAACCTCAAAATCCGAAACCCCCTCCCACAAAACCCATGAAAGCCTTGCGCGACAACACCCACCCAGAATACCCCACAACCGACACAACCGGCAGAAAGATGAACAACGCCCCCACGATAATCCCCTGCTCAAAAAATCCAATCGCCGTTCCAGGACCTTGCCCAGTCTCTCTCAGGGGCTGAATCTCTCGCTGCCGGAGAAGTTTCGACTTCGGGTTGCTCAGATCTTCCACCCCGATTACTGACGCTTTGTCTGATTTTATTAACTCGGGTCTGGGCTTGGATAGCATCTCCTTAGAATATCGCAGACTTAGCGATACGCTGCCTTGCTTGGGAGGATGGGCGGGGCCAACTAAAGCTGAAGTCAGTCGAGCTGTCATTGGCGGGAGTTTGGAGGTTGTGTGTGAAGCTCGGATGCTTCCCAAGATTCTCAACAGGAATATGATTGACAAAAGACCAGTGGCTGCTGATTTGTTGGCTCAGGAACTTGCCCGCGGCGGGGTCTGCGAAATGGTATGCTACAAGATACTCGGGGCTATGGAGAATTAGTAGATGATCGCATAAGTGACACCGTATGATTGGGTACAGAAAGGATAGAACAAACCGATTTGACAGTGCAAGAAACAGCGTCTGCTAAGCTCGCCACGGTAAGTATAGTCAGGTACAGTCCATCACCTCGTTGAGTGACCAAGGGAGAGGCCCTGTGTGATGGTAGAGATTAGCAGCAAATAGGATAGTCAGCATGTAGTCTCTCACCTATCATGAACATCAACCATATCCAGCCCCCCTGCTTTGATAAGCTTGGCCTCACCCTTGCTCTCCGCCTCCTTCAGAGCCTTCTTCCATTCTTGATCGTCATGTTCGTTTGGGTCATGGCGATCAATACTTGATCGTCCACGGATCGTTGTATCTATAAAGTTATTCTTAATCCATTCGTTCACCACGATCAAATCTGGAGCATGAGGTGAGCGTCCAGAAAATGCAAGGTGGGCGTACAGAATTTGCTTCGCGGCCGTTTGAACGTCCGCTGTGCGGTCAACCACTGCAATCAAACGAAGATTGGCTGATGATGCTATTGAATGAGGCCATTCCGATGTACCCGTCTGATTAATTAGTCTATCGTGGGTTGACGCGGTACAATATTGGAGGGGAATGGTAGATAGATCAACCGGACGTAAGGCACGAGATATATTTCTAGTGGATTGTATGGGAATTCAAAAATATTCTGTACTATTTCTTTGCAATTGTGTAAATGTGTGGCAGGCGTGTACGAAATATTTCGGATATATCAACATAGCACTCCTGTAATTTAGCTATCGTAAATTACTATCGGATTTAAATTTTGATCTCGATATGAAAGGGTGATTGTCCGGCCCTCCGAAAACCAGGCACCGAACAAATGTCTTCCGGGAAACATCCGATCCCCCACCGGAATGGCGGCAGCCAAAACAAGTTCCGCGGATAGCGCATCCCGCACCAATTTCCAGTTCATGATGTTACTTAGAGGATCAGAAATCGATATATACATGGGCAACAATCTCCGCAGATATAGCATTGGCTCTTCTTTTTGCAATCATATAAGAGCTTACAATTAGCGCCAAGATGCCCAACCAAATCCGAGATATCAGCGAGACGTTTGTGGACGAGGAAAATTCCCTAATTTTTGAGAAGAACGTCTCCGTTCCTCTTAAATGGAATAGAGGAGTGCTTCGCATCAATGTGTACCGACCCATTGCAGAGGGTAAATATCCCAGTCTTGTCACGTATGGCCCGTATGGAAAGGATATTTACTATGGAGTAAGTAACCCTACCCCTCCTTCCCAGTGTTGTCCTTTGTATTCTTAGCTTATCATATTGTTCCCTTCCTCTCAGTTTCCACGCGAAATCCTTTTCTGAAGTCAATCCTGCGCATAAATCAAAGTACTCGACCTGGGAAACCCCGGATCCAGTTTTCTGGACTAAACGTGGCTATGTCGTTGTTCGTGCTGATGAACAGGGTCTTGAGCAGTCACCTGGTCTACTGGATACCATGTCAGCCAGCACTGCGAACAGCTTCTTTGATCTGATTGAGTGGACGGCGGTGCAGAACTGGTGCACTGGGAAAGTCGGCTTGCTGGGTGTCAGTTATTATGCAGGTAAGTCAATTCACATTCCAAAAATGAGAATATTTGATTCTAACCCTCTGTCCCAGGAAGTCAATGGCGCGTCGCCGCAAAAAGTCCCAAAGGCCTCGCCGCCATCGTCCCCCACGAAGGCATGTCAGACTACTACCGCGACCGCTGTCGTCAAGGAGGCATCCTATCCAACAACTTCATCGACTTCTGGTGGAACCGCCAAGTGATCACCAACCAATATGGCCGACCGGGGCGCTCCAAGTCCCGCTGGGGCGAAGACACAATCGAAGGAGACCTCGATGCTACTGAACTAGCCCAGAATTGCCGAGACCAGAACGCCGACAATGCGGCAAACCCATTTCTCGACGATGATTGCCATGCCTGGAAGGTCTTTAGGCTCGAGGATATCGAAGTTCCGCTACTGAGTGTTGCTAATTGGGGCGGGAATACGCTGCATCTCCGCGGGAACGTGGAAGGGTATACGTGGGCGGGATCCAAGCATAAGTTCCTGCGGTTTATTGTGGGACGGCATGATTTGCCGTTCTATTACAATGAAGAGGTGGAGGTGCAGGTGGATGAGTGGGAAGATGCCTCCAGTGAGTATTTGCTTAAGGGGGGTGTTGGGTTTAATAACCCTGACGGCGAAAAGTCATTTCCTCGACGGAATGAGATTGAGTGGCCGATTGCCAGGACGGAGTATACTAAGTTCTATTTGACTCCTGTTCTGGGACTGGAAACAGATCCTAGGGGAAACGGGATAGAGCCAGCCATGCTATCTTATGATGCGGGTGATTCTTCGCTCAACGGCACGAAGATTCTGGAATTCAGGATGCTGCCTGTGCAATCAGAACTCGAGGTGACAGGACATGTCCTCGCCCATCTCGCTGTTCGGTCGACAGCTCTGTCTCTCCGCCCCCTGAGAACTTGGATCTAGATCTTTTCCTGACTGTGCGGCATTGCTCTGCCGCTGGTAAGGAGATTTCCTACACAGGATCTTCCGGAGATGCAGTGCCGGTCACGAAGGGCTGGTTGCGAACCAGCATGCGCAAGATCAACCCCGACAGTCCCTATCATAGGTCGTATCTCCCTCGACGGGAGTACCGATCGATCGATGTCCAGCCCGTTCAGAGTGGAGTGGTCTATGAATGTGATGTAGAGCTATGGCCGACAAACGTTGTCGTTGAACAGGGTAGGTACTTGGTTCTGCAAGTGTCATCGGCAGATACAGATCCGGGAGTAGGGCTTTTCAAGCATAACTCGCCGGTTGACCAGTAAGTGCGGATCCCCTGTTTGAATTCCTTTACTAATGAGCTTTTCTCCCCAGACCTGCGGTGAAGTTTTCTGGGAGGAACAACATTCACTTTGACGGCCACAAGAACTACCTGCTGCTGCCTGTGATCCCTTAGGGTAAATTCAGCATTTTAGCTATACCCCTAGCATCGTGATATCACATATTGTAAAGCGATGGCTATAGAAATTGACGTTAGTTTTTTTTTTGAGAGAATGAGAATTCGGTTTCTAGCACTTGATCAGAGACACAAAAGTGGTTGTCACAATGATTTGCGAAGCGCTTTAGCGCGAAGCAATTCTAAGGTAGGTCCTGCCTGCGGAAGTCCTGCCATCTCTGGATTGTGATTGGTTCAATCCCTGGGCTCTGATTGGTCATAAGTTTGACAAGTTCCGGGTTTCTTATTGGTTATTTGTTGTTTGTAGTCACGTGTTTACTATTCTGCTATTCTCTCTCCGCCTTTAATAAGGTGCTTAAGCAGGTGCTTGACAAGATAGTGAACCAGTAACAGCCGTCAGCTGCTCACGACTCTCATTGGGCGACCGCATCGTCAAGTGACGGCTTCCTCATAAGAGACCCGATCCCCCCGGTTGTCATTCCCGCTCCCCTCGTCCCAAACACAGGAACTACTACTCATTGGCATACGAAGTCCCCAGAAATTCGTTGATCAGCATCAACCATCTTTGCATTGTTTTCAGCATCCTATAACGCAAAGGTGGAACCGGAAATGTCTCCCGATGATATGGCCTGGGAACAGTCCGAGGTAACTTCTGACAATTGGCTCGTCCAATTTCTTGAACGTGACATCATGAGACCGATCGCGGACTTTGTCCTCAAACACAACAGTGGCCATGCCACTGAGTTTGCCACACTCAAAAAGGGGTCATTCAATATCTCTTTGCGCATGAAATACCGAAAGGAGGCTATTGTTATACGGTTCGCGCAACCTGGTGCGGTCTTCTTCCCAGAAGAGAAGGTCTCCAACGAAGTGGCTGTGATGCGCTTTATTGTGGATCAAACGGCAGTTCCCGTTCCGTTCGTTCTCCACTCCGGTACAAAACAAGAGAGCCCCCTTGAACTGAGTCCATTTTTTATGATGGATTTTGTCGAACACGAGACCAAAATGTACAACGCTCTCAATACGCCGGATTGTCCGGGGGAGCAACGTGGCACCTTGGACCCGAACATCGACGAAAGTAGGCTTGAGATGCTTTACGGAGAGATGGGAGACATTCTGCTTCGCCTTTTTACTCTCTCTTTGCCTCGCATAGGATCCCTGACTCAGGTTGATGATTTCTCTTGGGAGGTGGCACGTCGGCCTTTGTCAATGAATATGAATGAACTTATCCGACTAGGAGGTTTGCCACGCTCGATCCTGCCTGATATCTCTACTACCTTTAATACCGCATCTTCATACTTTAAAACCCTTGCGGACATCAATATTGAACACCTGGTACACTAACGGAACGATGCTATAGAGTCTGCGGATGACTGTCGACGGAAGTTTGTGGCACGACGGTTGTTCCGAAAACTTGCCAGGGAAAAGCGACTTACCAATCCGCCCTTCGAAAATGGGCCGTTCAAAATGTGGTGTGATGATTTGCGACCAGCCAATGTACTTCTAAATGAGAGGATGAAAATCGTTGGGGTCGTTGATTGGAAATTCACATATGCGGCACCTGTCGAGTTCTCTCTTGCCCCGCCCTGGTGGCTGCTCATTGAACAGCCCGAGAGCTGGCCAAATGGCATCGATGACTGGACGAAAGAATTCGATCGTCGGTTGAAGACCTTTCTCAAGGCGATGCGGGGTTGCGAAGACGCCACTATCCAGCATGGTCGGTTGAAGACGGATCAACGGCTCTCTGGTCACATGCAGCAGAGTTGGGACAGTGGGGATTTCTGGATCATGTATGCTGCATTGCATAGCTTCGCTTTCGATGCGATCTACTGGCAAAAGATTGATCCCCGATTTTTCGAATCTCCGAATAGCCCCACGGACGCTTGGAAAGAGCGACTCAATCTTCTCGATGCACAAGAAAAAGATGAGATGGAACAACTAGTCGCTCAAAAGATGTACGAGATGAATAACAGGGCGTTGTCATGGGACCCGGATGATTATACAGTGGGCTATCGCCAGCAATTGAAGAGAAAGATAGAAGAGGCAAAAAAGGCCAAAGCAGCGGCGGATAATGCCACCAAGACAGAGAAGAAGATTATGACAGGGGAGGAGTTCGAAGCTCGTACTGACGAGGGCAAAATCCCGCCTACGGATACCATAAGCGATAGCTTAGCGACGACTCATTTATCAAATTAGTCGCAGTCATAATAGAATTCATGCGTTCGTACAGTAGACCATTTCCAATTACAAATACGTAGTTTAATATTGCTGCATCTCAGTGTTGTTGCAGTTCGATGCGTATAGCATCATCTTTACTTCATTTTATGCAAGTAACTAACATAATCAACGGTTGGACGGCCCACACGGTTAGGCGGCCCATCCTACTATCCCATATAAAAGATATCCTTTTAATTCTATTATATCTCAATGAAAACCGTATTTGAGAGGTTCTAACTTTATAGATAGATTATATACATAGAAATAAATATTCTATAGATTTTTAAGATTTTTATAATTTTTATTTATATTGATAGATCAAATTTTTATATAATATATATAAAATACAGGTATTATATTATAATAAGCTATTATATATATTTATGAAGACTTCTAGAACACATCTAAAGATTATTTATATTATTTTAAATTTATATATCATAATT